>CM059439.1:59418793-59918793 GCA_030390025.1 Squalus acanthias
CGCATAGCCTCCCAGTTCAGAATATATATCGCTAAGTACTTTAACTCGAAGAGGATTCCATTCTGTACTTGGTGGATTAATCCACTATATAAATGTTGCCTGGTTTCCATCTTCTCCTATATGTGGATATCGACAGGGACAGTAGTCTCGCCTAGGCCCATCAAATGACACTGGTTTCTCTGTTACCACTGTGAAATTATTGTTTATGCAGCCTACCACAGACTCTTGTGCTTTTCCATTTCCAAAATAAATAAAGGAAATTTCCAAAGCTAGAGGCTGAATAATCAAGACAATTGTTCTCTCAGTATTATGCAAATAATGAGTAGGGCATTGTTAAGGAGCTTCCCCTTAGGGACTTAGTAGAGATCTCATCCGAGTGCTATGTCTCAGCCATTGGAAGCTTATCCAAACATGTTTTAAGTTTTGTTAAGATGCTGGTTAATTGCTAGCAATGGCACTGACCTAAAGAGGGCCATATTTAGTTGCAGAATATGCATTAGTGGAGCTCTGGAAAGAAGAAGCTGTTGGTTTCAATTGAGTTGTCTTAGAGCAATTGGTTGCTTTAGAGACCAATTAAATCACTTTTCCCTTTTTCTCAGAGGAAGCGTGAAGGTGTAGGAGAATGTAGAGGAAGGTCTGCCATGACTGGAATTACGTCAGCCGTTAGGCGCTGGGTACAATGCTGATTTGCCACATAGGATAGAAGGATTAATTATTGTACAACCACATCCAGAAACAAGCAAGGATGATGTCATTGATTAAGTGGAGGTTGATAGAGGTTGAAAGGCAATACCACATAGTTGATATCTTTTAAATCTTCTGTCTCGTCTACGTAAAAGACTAGAATGAGAAGTCGCACAACACCAGGTTATAGTCCAACAGTTTTATTTGAAATCACAAGCTTTCGGAGCTTACGTGGCCCCAGGGGCCACGTAAGCTCCGAAAGCTTGTGATTTCAAATAAAACTGTTGGACTATAACCTGGTGTTGTGCGACTTCTCATTTTTGTCCACCCCAGTCCAACACCGGCATCTCCGCATCATGACCACTATAAAAGACTAGGGCATTGGTCTTTTACGTAGACGAGACAAGAGATTTATATCAATACAGCCAGTGCTTGTCCACTTTATGGATTGGACTTTAGGTAAAATCTTCACTAAGGAGCACTTAGCAATTGGGATGTGGACTGTATCTCCTTGTGTTATTTGCTGGCAAATTAGGACCCAACTGGATGGGTTACAGTTCATTTCATCCATGCAATGTTCACTTCCCGAGCTAACATGAAGATGGTTGCTTGAGACCATCTATAATGCAGTGACCTAGATCATTGTTGTTTTTGCATGGCAGCTCAGAACAACAAGCACAACAACTTGCATTTATATAGCACTTTTAATGTAGGAAAACATCCCAAAGCACTGTACAGAAGTGTAATGAGACAAAAATTGACTCCAAACAGAGAAAGAGATATTAGGACAAGTGAAGCTTGGGCAAAGAGGTAAGTTTTAAGGAGGATCTTAAAGCAGGAGAAAGAGGTGGAGAGGCAGAGAGGTATACAGAGAGAATACCAGAGCTTAGGGCCTGGACAGCTAAACGCACGGCGGGCAATGGTGCGGCGAAGGGAGTGGTGGATGCACAAGAGTCTAGAGTTGGAGGAATGCAGAGCTCTTGGAGGGTTGTAGGTTAGACGAGGTTACAGAAATAAGGAGGGGCGAAACCATGGAGGGATTTGAATACAAGGATGAGAATTTTAAAATTGAGGTGTTTGTGGACCAGGACCCAGTGTAGGTCTACAAGCAGAGGGGTGATGGTTCAGCAGGCCTCGGTACAGGTTAAAATACGGGCACCAGAGATTTGAATTAGCTCAAGTTTATGGAGGGTGGAAGATGGGAGGCCATCCAGGAAAGCATTGGAATAATGGAATCTGGAGGTAACAAAAGCATGGATGAGGGATTCAGCCGCAGGGGCGGAGACGGACAATGTTACATAGGTGGAAGTAGGTGTTTTTTGTGATGGAGAGGATATGGGGTCATATCAGTAAAGCTGAGCTTCAGCTAGTCTGCAGACACAGGTCCATAGAGTCCTAGCTGTTTTAGTACTACTTTGATGTACTCATCTTTGTGGAGGTTGAATTAACGAATAAATGTTGAAGAATGTTAGATTGCCTGCCTTAGGTGCAGTCTTCCTCCTGCTTTGAAAGAAATTCAGCCTCCACATGGAAAGTGTCTGCCTCCCGTTTCACTTTCTGACTTGGCATGGCCTAGAGTTACTCTACTGCTTAGTGTTTTACGTTTTCATGCTTTTGCAGTTACTTAACTTACTCTGGCTATAAAATCAAAGTACGGTGTAAACAAAGGCTTTATGTACAGGAGGAGAGATTACCTGACCATGCAGAATAAAAAAAATATTGAAGGGACAGTGTCCTCAAGTACTTTTCCCTTGTGGGATGATGGTAAAATCCTCTTTATATATGGAACTTGAACTTTTTTAATGAATGATGAAAGTCATACTAATTTTAGGCAGTCTAACATTTTATGTTGCCTGTAATGCTTTGTAGGTTACGTGCAGGCCTCGACAGAGCCAATCTTCTCATCTGCGAGCTACTGTATCAATTATAGAACCATATTCTTCTAATATCGCTAATCTGCCAAGAGAGCTTGTTGATGAAGTTTTGGACGAGTTAGATCACTGTGTTCCATTGTTGGAAGTTTATCCAATAGATGATCAGGATTCTGCTGTATGTAGCATTGCTCAAGCTCTGGAAAATGTTAGGTAAATACAAAAATAAGCTTTTCCAAATTAGTAATCACTTTAATTTCTGTGGATTGTTACTCCAATTATACCTTTGTTAATGGCTTTTTCAGATTCTTTTATGACTTTCTGTGGAGAGATTGGGATGATGAGGAAGGCTGTGAAAATTACACTGCACTTATAGAAGAACGTATACGTTTGTAAGTCAATTCCATAAAATTGTTTCCAAAAGAGTAATGACTAGGACGATGTAAAATTTAGAGATGAGCAAAGTTCAGTATTGTATGGTTCATGCATGAAAGTAAAATAAGAAATTGAATTGTTTTTGAAATAATCTATAAATTTCAATCAAGGGTAAAAGTGGCACAGGGAACCTCTAGGCATAGAGGGCCCAAATACTGATGCGGTTTTGCTCGTCAACACTGTTTCTGGCTCTGTGAAGACCTTAGGCTCCACTTTACAAGAGGCTCTACTTCTGGTCTGCCGAGGTTTGGAGATGGCTTGGAAACACCTTCATAACAGGCTTCACTATTTTTAGTGATGGCCTAAAACCTGTGCCCACACAGATCTCTGGTCTTCTGCAAGGAATATGCCAGCAATGAAGATATGGTAGAAGGAGAGACAGATGACGATTTCACCTCTCGGGATAAGGAGCCATACTCCCCTCCCAGCCGTCAACCTCAGAGGGCTTCAGAAGAGGCAGGTAAGGGCAATAGCAGCCAGTCAGTGCCAACTATTGATGTTGGTGGCAAACAAATAGGGATGGTTTACATGGATTTTACTCAACGTGTTGGCATGGAGCAAGTGGAGTATAGATGCCCATGGGACTGCTCTTATAGTGGTGCAGGGCTGCTTTTAACTGGTCAGCCAGTATGCCTGGTTGTGCATCAGCCAGGGACACTTCTATCTTATCTTCTTCCTCCAGTCAAGGTGCAGGCTCGTCTTCCCGGCATGGGTTCCTCTACTCTAGTGGTGAAGTTGTGCAGAATACAGCTGACGCAAATGATCTTTAATTCTTTTTCGAGGCTGTAGAATAGAATCCCACCCTCGAGCTATCTAGACATCGGAAGCGCTGCTTCAACATTCAACAAGAATTTAGCTGGAGACACGAGTCTCTCTTTTTCAGCCTTGGTGTGGAGGTTTCAGACTGGTGTCAGTGGAAAGAGACATATCCCTGGTCCAGCAGCCATCTAACCCTTCGACCAGCTCCATCAAATTTGTGGCACCATTAACTATTTCAAGATGAAAGCATCATATGAATCATTGAAATTTATGGCACTGAAGGAGGCCATTCGGCCCATCGTATTAGTGCCAGCCAAAAAATAACTATCCAGCCTAATCCCACTTTCCAGTTCTTGGTCCGTAGCCTTGCAGGTTACAGCACTTCAAGTGCATATCCAAGTACTTTTTAAATGTGATGAGGGTTTCTACCTCTACCACCCTTTCAGGCAGTGAGTTCCAGACCCCCAACACCCTCTGGGTGAAAAAAGTTCTCCTCAACTCCCCTCTAATCCTTCTTCCAATTATTTTAAATCTATGCCCCCTGGTTATTGATCTCTCTGCTAAGGGAAATAGGTCCTTCCTACCCACTCTCGGCCCCTCATAAATTTATACACCTCAATTAAGTCTCCCCTCAGCCTCCTCTGTTCCAAAGAAAACAACCCGAGCCTATCCAATCTTTCCTCATAGCTAAACTCCTCCAGTCCTGGCAACATCCTCGTAAATCTCCTCTATACCCGCTCTAGTGCCATCACATCTTTCCTGTAATGTGGTGACCAGAACTGTACGCAGTACTGTAGCTGTGGCCTAACTAGTGTTTTATACAGTTCAAGCATAACCTCCCTACTCTTACATTCTATGCCTCGGCTAATGAGAATAAAACCGGACGGACCATCCGGCATCGACCTCGGAAATGGCTACGGACATGACAACAGCTCACCCAGCCCAGTCGGCCCTGCAAAGTCCTCCTCACCAACATCTGGGGACTTGTGCCAAAATTGGGAGAGCTGTCCCAAGCAACAGCCTGACATAGTCATACTCACAGAATCATACCTTTCAGCCAATGTCCGAAACTCCTCCATCACCATCCCTGGGTATGTCCTGTCCCACCGGCAGGGCAGACTCACCAGGGGTGGCGGCACATTGGTATACAGTCGGGAAATAGTGGCCCTAGGAGTCCTCAACATTGACTCCGGATCCCATGAAGTCTCGTGGCTTCAGGTCAAACATAGGCAAGGAATCCTCCTGCTGATTACCATCTGCCGCCCTCCCTCAGCTGATGAATCAGTACTCCTCCATGTTGAACACCACTTGGAAGAAGCACTGAGAGTAGCAAGGGCACAGAATGTACTCTGGGTGGGGGACTTCAATGTTCATCACCAAGAGTGGCTCGGTAGCACCACTACTGACCGAGCTGGCCGAGTCCTGAAGGACATAGCTGCCAGTCTGGGCCTGCGACAGGTGGTGAGAGAACCAACACCAGGTAAAAACCTACTTGACCTCGTCCTCCCCAATCTACCTGTCGCAGATGCATCTGTCCATGACAGCATTGGCAGCAATGACCACACACAGTCATTGTGAAGACGAAGTCCCGTCTTCACATTGAGGACACCCTCCATCGTGTTGTGTGGCACTACCACCGTGCTAAATGGGATGGATTCAGAACAGATCTAGCAGCTCAAAACTGGGCATCATGAGGCGCTGTGGGCCATCAGCAGCAGCAGAATTGTATTCCACCACAATCTGTAACCTCACTCTACCATTACCATCAAGCCAGGGGACCAACACTGGTTCAATAAGGACTGTAGAAGAGCATGCCAGGAGTAGTTCCAGGCTTGCCTAAAAATGTGGGGGAAGTTGCAACACAGGACTACATGCATGCTAAAAAGCGGAAGCAGCATACTATAGACAGAGCTAAGCAATCCCACAATCAACGGATCAGATCAAAGCTCTGCAGTCCTGCCACATTCAGTCGTGAATGGTGGTGGACCATTAAACAACTAGCGGGAGGGGGAGGCTCCATAAATATCCCCATTCTCAATGATGGTGGAGCCCAGCACGTGAGTGCAAAAGACAAAGCTGAAGCGTGTGCAACCATCTTCAGCCAGAAGTGCCAAGTGGATGATCCATATCGGCCTCCTCCTGAGGTCCTCACCATCACAGAAGCCATTCTTCAGCCAATTCGATTCACTCCACGTGATATCAAGAAACAGCTGAGCACAGTAGATACAACAAAGGCTGTGGGCCCCGACAACATCCCGGCTGTCGTGCTGAAGACTTGTGCTCCAGAACTAGCCGCGCCTCTAGCCAAGCTGTTCCAGTACAGCTATAACACTGGCATCTATCCGACAATGTGGAAAACTGCCCAAGTATGTCCTGTCCACAAAAACCAGGACAAATCTAATCTGGCCAATTACCACCCCATCACTCTACTCTCATTCAGCAAAGTGATGGAAGGTATCGTCGACAGTGCTATCAAGCAGCACTTACTCACCAATAACCAGCTCACTGATGCCCAGTTTGGGTTCTGCCAGGACCACTCGGCTCCAGACCTCATTACAGCCTTGGTCCAAACATGGACAAAGGAGCTGAATTCCAGAGGTGAGGTGAGAGTGACTGGCCTTGACGTCAAGGCAGCATTTGACCAAGTGTGGCATCAAGGAGCCCTAGTAAAACTGAAGTCCATGGTAATCGGGGGGAAAACTCTCCACTGGCTGGAGTCATACCTAGCACAAAGGAAGATGGTTGTGGTGGTTGGAGACCAATCGTCACAGCCCCAGGACATCGCTGCAGGAGTTCCTCAGGGCAGTGTCCTAGGCCCAACCATCTTCAGCTGCTTCATCAATGACCTTCCCGCCATCATCAGGTCAGAAGTGGGGATGTTCGCTGATGACTGCACAGTGTTCAGTGCCATTCGCAACTCCTCAGATAATGAAGGAGTCCATGCCCGCATGCAGCAAAACCTGGACGACATTCAGGCTTGGGCTGATAAGTGGCAAGTAACATTCACGCCACACAAATGCCAGGCAATGCCTATCTCCAACAAGCGAGCGTCTAACCACCGCCCCTTGACATTCAACGTCATTACCATCGCTGAATCCCCCACCATCAACATCCTGGGGGTCACTATTGACCAGAAACTAAACTGGACCAGCCACATAAATACTGTGGCAACAAGAACAGGTCAGAGGCTGGGTATTCTGCGGCAAGTGTCTCACCTCCTGACTCCCCAAAACCTTTCCACCATCTACAAGGCACAAGTCAGGAGTGTGATGGAATACTCTCCACTTGCCTGGATGAGTGCAGCTCCAACAACACTCAAGAAGCTCGACACCATCTAAGACAAAGCAGCCCGCTTGATTGGCACCCCATCCACCACTATAAACATTCACTCCCTCCACCACCGGCGTACTGTGGCTTCAATGTGTACCATCTACAAGATGCACTGCAGCAACTCGCCAAGGCTTCTTCGGCAGCACCTCCCAAACCCACGACCTCTACCACCTAGGACAAGGGCAGCAGGCGCATGGGAACACCATTACCTGCAAGTTCACCTCCAAGTTACAAACCATCCTGACTTGGAAATATATCGCCGTTCCTTCATCGTCGCTGGGTCAAAATTCTGGAACTCCCTCCCAAACAACACTGGGAGTACCCTCACCACACAGACTGCAGCGGTTTACGAAGGCGGCTCACCACCACCTTCTCGAGGGCAACTAGGAATGGCCAGTAAATGCTGGCCTTGCCAGCGATGCCCACATCCCATGAACGAATAAAAAAAAATAAAAGGAAGTATCCCATATGCCGCCTTAACCACCTTATCTACTTGTCCTGCTACTTTCAGGGATCTGTGGACATGCACTTCAAGGTCTCTCTGTTCCTCTACACTTCTCAGTATCCTACCATTTATTGTGTATTCCCTTGCCTTGTTAGTCCTCCCCAAATGCATTACCTCACACTTCTCCGGATTGAATTCCATTTGCCACTTTTCTGCCCACCTGACCAGTCCATTGATATCTTCCTGCAGTCTACAGCTTTCTTCCTCACTATCAACCAAACAGCCAATTTTTGTATCATCTGCAAACTTCTTAATCATGACTCCAACATTTGAAGTCCAAACCATTGATGTATACCGCAAAAAGCAAGGGACCTAGTACTGAGCAATGCGGAACCCCACTGGAAACAACCTTCCAGTCACAAAAATACCCGTCGACCATTACCGTTTGCTTCCTGCCACTGAGCCAATTTTGGATCCATCATGTCTAATGCCAGGGTATTCTGCATTATTATGTTCAACAACTCTTGCACATTGATCAAATGAAATCAGGGTTGATTTATATATACCAATATGTTGATGTTTGGTGCCCTGATGGCAATATGGGAACCATCATTGAGGACCTCTACTTTGGTGAACAACCATCTTGTAGAACTACTGGGTCCATTCCAGTTGTTCCCTTCTTTCTGTTGGGAAAGTGACACACGTATTGGCCCTGGCAGATAAGGCTGCAGTGACCTGTTTGGTGTATTGGTGTACAGATGACTAACTAATCTTGCAAATATACCAGTAGTGGCATGAAATAAGCCAGTACCATAAAATTTCAATTCACTGGTGACTAACTGCAACAGGCAAGACTGTCCCTAAGTTGGATGTTGTCTGAAGGTCAGAAGATGGCACAACTCTGACTGGTTCCCTACTGAGTTGTAGATGGCAAAGGCAAGTCTTTTCCAACATGCCCAAGAAGTCTGCATGGGTCACATAGTGTAATTTCTCAGCTCCTCGTGTGTGGGTGCCAGGCACCTGCTGTGCCAACACAACAGCCTCTTCTCCCTCTGCAGGAATTCCTCTTCCTTTAAATCTAGGACAGCCATTGGTAGGCCCAGTGGAATGCCATGGTCATCACTGCTTGTAGCTGCAGGGATGACTGCCATGGGAGGTGTGTACCAAAGGAGTACTCAATTGAAGGAAAACAATTGCAATCAGCAGAGAGAAAAAAAGATAACGCAGAAAGTCTCAAAAACAGCATTCAGAATCCAAAAATACCTCAACCTATGCTTTTAATGGTCAAATTTTTCAACAAATAGCTTCCAGGCCCCTCAGAATCTGTTTTATAACAGATGATCAACAAATTTTGTTCCAAATGGCATGGGGAATTCAGAGTAGTACCACTGCGCAAATTTTTTTGGAGCCTAATGCATACATAACATTGTCTCAAATATTGAAAAAACTTTTGGAATCGGAAATTCATTGCCTGGTGCACTTAGGACTAACCACCCAATTTCACAGCTGCTGGTAAGAGGTTACTCCCCAAGTGGTCTCACGGTCAGAAAAGTTTGTGGGCTTGATTTTTCTCATTTGCAACAATGGGGGCGGACCTTTGGTGGAGTGGGGTTTCCATCAATTCTTTGCCTGTGCTCCATACTCTGACCTAAGGTCAGGATAATTTGCAAATGTAGGCCAGGTGCCCAGCCCAGGTGTGAAGAGGAGTAAATGCCTTGACTCTTTGCTGCAACGTAGCATGGCTGGCAGTGCCTGCACTTTTTTATTCCATGTTTCATTATATTAGTGCGTGATATGGTTTGTTTCATAGAGAAGTGGCTGTTGTGTCTATATAGGTGTATGTGCCTGTCTGCTGTTATATGCAGCTTTCGTGTGATGTTTTGTGCGTAGGCACATAAAGCACTGTATATCTGGGTATGTACTGGTCCACAAAAGTCATTCTTTTTTACTTTTTGAGTTTCATATGATCATCAGAGGATATTGAATAGGATGGAGGGCGATGAAGCTGTAGCTACTGTAAGGGGCGTAGAGTGAGAAGTTAAATTCAGGAACATGCACGAAGAACATTAGGGCAAGCTAGGATAGGGAGCTTCAGAGATAGATGTTGCACTAACAGTTAATGAGATGATAATAGTACACAAGGGCTGAAGCAATAGTCGATAGGAATGAAATACTGCTGTTAAATGAATAGAGTGACGTACTTTACCAGTATTCTAAATTTGAAGACAAATCACTCTCAAACGTGGAACTGCTCCACTATAGATTATCAAGATGTTTTGTTTAAATGATAAGTTTAATGTAATTGTGAAAGACATAAATCGGTATGCTTTCCAGTTGATCTGTCAACCTGTGGATCTTGTCCCTTCATTGTCTCACTTAAGTGAGTGAAAGAATGATTTAACGCCATAATGGGTCATGGTGAAACCACAGAGTTACTGTACTGGTCCACAAATGAATCTCTCCCAACCCTATATTTAGTAGCATAGTGAATAAGGATTGCCATAAGATCCTGTTTAGGCTCCTTCACAATACTGACAATATGCTGATCATAGAGGATGGAAAATCACGATTTGATCATGCTTAACAAGTCTGTAAATCTAATGGGCTAGAAATTCGTGGCCTCAGCGCCACTCTGTGGCACCATTAATTGGCACCAAAATGCCAACTGCTGCACTTTCACCAGCTGATCGGGGGTCCCGCGGCGGCCGCCATTTTGGTCCCTACCTTTGCGCTGCCAGTAACAAACTGGCGGCGTTGTGACGTCAATCGGCATGCAACGCTGACTTAATGTCACAAACGCGAACTTCGACCCTAGCGCTGAATTCTGCGCTGGGTCCTAAGACTGTCAGAAGTGATGTCAGCACCTCTTAAAGGGATACACACATCTTTCGGATAAGTTTGTATTTCAGCTTTTGGACTGGGTTTTTTTGATTTTATTGAAGTGGCTTGCTGCAATAGATGTGAAAAGTCTATTAAGTGTGTAGGGAGTGCTGTTGGACGCTTGCAAGGGCTCGATGGTAAATGAAGGCCTTTGAGAAGACAGAAAATGCTGCAAATACTCAGCAGGTCAGGCAACATTCGTGGAGAGAAAAACAAAGTTCACATCTCGGGTCGAGATGCTGCCTGACCAGCTGAGTATTTCCAGCATTTTATGATGTCATTTCACATTTACAGCATCCACTCGCAGGGGGAAGAGGAAGACGCAGAAGAGGAAGACGCAGACGGAAGCAGACAGCCCCTTTGTGGCTGGGATATCCGGGATGGAATCATCGCCTGTGGTCCCAGTGACCACAACCCCAATTCCCTTTTCAACATTAGTCCCACACCTTAGCTTCCATCTGTTACTGACCATCACAACGTCCTCTTGGCCACGATGCTGAAATAAAAGCCACTAAAAAGTAAACTTTCCAATCCAACTATATACATCTATCCATCCAATGTGTCATCAAGAAATCCACTGGATCCCCCTTATCTATTCTGCTGGTTACTACTTCAAAAAATTCTAACAGATTTGTCAAACACAATTTTCCTTTCATAAATCCGTGTTGACTCTGCCCAATCCTATTATTATTTTCCAAGTGCCCTGTTACCACGTCCTTAATAATAGATTCTAGCATTTTCCCTACTACTGATGTCAGGCTAACTGGTCTGTAGTTCCCCGTTTTCTCTCTCCCTCCTTTCTTAAATAGTGGGGTTGCATTTGCTACCTTCCAAGTCATGGGAACCATTCTAGAATCTATGGAATTTTGGAAGATGACAACAAATGCATCCACTACCTCTTTTAAAACCCTAGGATGTAGGCCATCAGGAAGGCAAATGGTACGTTAGCCTTTATTGCAAGGGGGTTGGAGTATAAAAGTAAGGAAGTCTTGCTACAATTATATAGGGCTTTGGTGAGACCACACCTGGAGTACTGTGTACAGTTTTGGTCTCCTTACCTAAAGAAAGATATTCTTGCCTTAGAGGGGTTGCAACAATGGTTCACTAGATTGATTCCCGGGATGAGAGGGTTGTCCTGGGATGAGAGGGTTGTCCTATGAGGAGATTGAGTATAAGGGGCCTATATTCTCTCGAGCTTAGAAGAATAAGAGGTGATCTCATTGAAACGTATAAAATTCTTAGCGGGCTTGACAGGGTGGATGCTGAGGGACTGTTTAACCTGGCTGGAGAGTCTAGAACTAGGAGTCATAGGGCTGGATTTTACGAACCTCGGCAGGTCCGTGGCGGGCGACGTCGGTGGCTAGTCCCGGCCCCACTGCTGGCTCCAGCCCGCTCTGTAGAATGACTTTCCCCTGATTGAGCTTGTTAAGCCCGCCCAGTGCGTTTCCCGGCCAATTAGAGCAAGCGGGTCTGGTTTCCTTAAAGGGACCATGGCCAACTTTAATTAGAAACTGATAGCCAAGTTCCGCACTCATGAGGACGGCCTCAACCGGGATCTTGAGTTCATGTCACGATACATGACGTAGAGTCATCCAGACTCAAGTCGTCGTTGGCTTGTTCACAGATGTGATTTCCAGTAAAAAAAGTAAAAATTTTAAAGTTTATCGTTTTCCATACAGACTGCAGCTTTTGACACATTAGACCCCCTGTAACCCCACCTCATTGTCTCAGTTGTATCTTGCTATGTCTTTGATGTGGTGCCTTCCTGGCTGACCTGATTGTTTATCTGCCGAGGTGTGACAAAAGGCAGTCAGGAGGATTAAATGTAGTTGTCTGCCATTGTACGCTTCACATGCATTGTTCTCTATCTATATATGCTTTGTCGATTTGTATTCCTTTACTTCACCTGATGAAGGAGCAGCGCTCCGAAAGCTTGTGATTTCAAATAAAACTGTTGGACTATAACCTGGTGTTGTGCGACTTCTCACTTTTGTCCACCCCAGTCCAACACCGGCATCTCCGCATCATGGCCACTATCGACACCACAAACTGCCGGCTCAAAGTGGAGAGAATCGTAAAGAAGATCACGCATATCGACACCGACATCAAGTATCTACAGAGATGCAAGAAAGCAGACAAGATCCCGAAAGGACTACAGATCACGAACCCACTCAAGTCGACATACAACACAGACTACGCTGAGAGACTCTGCCGTCGTACCTCTCGCACACTCCTCAACCATCTCGTACACCAGCTCTACAGCAAACGCCGCAACCTCGAAACCAAGATAGAGTCCATGCTCTCAGCCTGTGCTCAGGACACAGCAGACCAGCTACGAGACACCGCCAAACAGACGAGGCAACGGAACTACGCTGCCTACATACGCATCAAGAACAGGAAGCTTGAGAAACTCGGCATCACCACCAGCAGCAACCAAGCCTCCCCGGTACCACGGTTGCAACCACAGGGAAGTCCATTGTCAACTTGTCCGACCACACCCTTCAACCAGACGAAATCGAAGTTCTCGCCCTCGGCCTCAAGTTCTGCCCCACCACCAAAATGGACCCCATCGGTCTCTCGGCAGACACAGAGGAATTCATCAGGAGAATGAGGCTCCGGGAATACTTCCACAAATCCCAAGATGTCAGCAACAAACCCAATGAGACAATCAATGATCCGGAACAGCAGACAGAGGGACTCGCAGTGCAGCAACCGAAGAAAAAAGAGTCAAATTGGACCCCTCCGGAGGGTCGCTGCCCTAAGCTTGACATGTATGCTCAAGCTGTGAGGAGATGCATCAACGCCAGATTCATCAGCCGCACTCACAAGACAGTCCAGAATGTCACCCGAGCACAACGCAACGCCATCCACGCTCTCAAGACCAACCGCAACATTGTCATCAAACCAGCGGACAAAGGAGGAGCCATCGTCATACAGAACAGAATGGACTATTGCAAAGAAGCATACCGACAACTGGACAACCTGGAACACGACAGACAGTTACCCGCAGATTCGACCAAAGAACACACCCGCCAACTCAATAGACTGATCAAGACCTTCGATCCAGACCTTCAAAGCATCCTACGCGCTCTCATCCCACGTACTCCCCGCGTGGGAGATTTCTACTGCCTCCCAAAGATACACAAAGCTAACACACCCGGACGTCCTATCGTATCAGGCAACAGAACCCTGTGTGAGAACCTCTCTGGATACGTCGAGGGCATCCTGAAACCCATCGTACAGGGAACCCCCCCCCAGCTTCTGCCGCGACACCACAGACTTCTTACAGAAACTCAGCACCCACGGACCAGTTGAACCAGGAACACTCCTCGCCACGATGGACGTATCGGCACTCTACACCAGTATCCCCCACGATGACGGCATCGCTGCGACAGCCTCAGTACTCAACACCAACAACAGCCAATCTCCAGACGCCATCCTACAACTCATCCGCTTCATCCTTGACCACAATGTCTTCACCTTTGACCACCATTTTTTTACCCAAACACACGGAACAGCCATGGGGACCAAATTCGCACCCCAATACGCCAACATCTTCATGCACAAGTTCGAGCAAGACTTCTTCGCTGCACAGGACCTCCAGCCAACGCTGTACACCAGATACATCGACGACATTTTCTTCCTTTGGACCCACGGCGAAGGATCACTGAAAAGACTACACGATAACATCAACAAGTTCCATCCCACCATCAAACTCACCATGGACTACTCCTCAGAATCGGTTTCATTCCTGGACACACGAATCTCCATCAAAGACGGACACCTCAGCACTTCACTCTACCGCAAGCCCACGGACAACCTCACGATGCTCCACTTCTCCAGCTTCCACCCTAACCACGTTAAAGAAGCCATCCCCTATGGACAAGCCCTGCGAATACACAGGATCTGCTCAGACGAGGAGGAACGCGATGGACACCTACAGACGCTGAAAAACGCCCTCGTAAGAACGGGATATGACGCTCGACTCGTCGATCGACAGTTCCGACGGGCCACAGCGAAAAATCGCATAGACCTCCTCAGAAGGCAAACACGGGACACAACCAACAGGGTACCCTACGTCGTCCAGTACTTCTCCGGAGCGGAGAAACTACGCCATGTTCTTCGCAGCCTTCAACATGTCATCGATGACGACAAACACCTCGCTAAGGCCATCCCCACGCCTCCACTACTTGCCTTCAAACAGCCGCCTAACCTCAGAAGTACCATCGTTCGCAGCAAATTACCCAGCTTTCAGGATAACAGCGACCACGACACCACACAACCCTGCCACGGCAACCTCTGCAAGACATGCCAGATCATCAACACAGATACCATCATCACACGTGAGGACACTACCCACCAGGTACATGGTACATACTCATGTGACTCGGCCAACGTTGTCTATCTGATACGTTGCAGGAAAGGATGCCCCAGAGCATGGTACATCGACGAGACCATGCAGACACTGAGACAACGTATGAACGGATACCGCGCAACAATCGCCAGGCAGGAGTGTTCCCTCCCAGTCGGGGAACACTTCAGCAGTCAAGGACATTCAGCCTCGGATCTGCGGGTAAGCGTTCTCCAAGGCGGCCTTAGAGACACACGACAACGCAAAATCATCGAGCAGAAACTGATAGCCAAGTTCCGCACTCATGAGGACGGCCTCAACCGGGATCTTGGGTTCATGTCACAATACATGACGTAGAGTCATCCAGACTCAAGTCGTCGTTGGCTTGTTCACATGTGATTTCCAGTAAAAAAAAGTAAAAATTTTAAAGTTTATCGTTTTCCATACAGACTGCAGCTTTTGACACGTTGGACCCCCTGTAACCCCACCTCATTGTCTCAGTTGTATCTTGCTATGTCTTTGATGTGGTGCCTTCCTGGCTGACCTGATTGTTTATCTGCCGAGGTGTGACAAAAGGCAGTCAGGAGGATTAAATGTAGTCGTCTGCCATTGTACGTTACACATGCATTGTTCTCTATCTATATATGCTTTGTCGATTTGTATTCCTTTACTTCACCTGACGAAGGAGCAGCGCTCCGAAAGCTTGTGATTTCAAATAAAACTGTTGGACTATAACCTGGTGTTGTGCGACTTCTCACAACTTTAATTTGACATTTATGCTGTCAGTGTTCTACAGCAATGATGTGCTGCAAACACTGACAAGCACTGCACAGAGGTGCAGGGCTGCACCCAGGCTCTCCCGTGACTCCCTCCATTTGCTTATGGAGGGAGTCACAGCACACAGGAGGTCCTCTTCCCTTCCCATGGGTGGAAGAGACCTCCCTAGGAGATCAACACAGCCTGGTTGCACATTGCAGAGGAAGGCACAAGCAAAGATGTGGTCAGCAGGATCTGGGTGCAGTGCCGCAAACGTTTCAGTGATCTCATTAGATCACGAAATGTTAGTACAAAGCCACACTCAACCTCATCCTGCTGTGCCTCTCATCGCATCCCCATCATTCTGCCTTCCTTACCCTACTCCTGCACATGCTTACTCACACCAACTTACCTTGCACCTCCACCCATCCCTCTCTATCTACATTATCACATCCCCATCTCACTAGCCACCCCTCACCCTCATCCCAGTGCACTCATACCAACTAACACACAAGGGTAGGCACTTGGGTGATTTATCCAATGTTCATGTAAAGTTTCTGTTAATGTGGTGTCAAACTTTGAAACCTTTATTTTCAACACTTTGCGTTCTTAGACAGATTTGTGTGCACCTTTGGAAGTGGCTTAGTGCATTGCAGTGAATGGTGAGACATAACGTTACCCCCCGCAATGGCGATGAGTGTGAAAGGAATGGCTTGGGCATTGTAGGGATGCTTTATGGTGTTGGTGTGGGGTGGTGCCAACCTGATGCATCATGTGGCAGCCATATGGGTGTACAGCGTCAAATAAAGTAATTCTGGCCATGGTGAGGCCATCCCTGGCCTCCCGGGCAGCAATGTAGTCGGATGCTGATGCCCGTGTCCTGTGCAACATCAGTTGATTGCGGAGAAGATTGGTGTAGTTGTTGGTGCTGCTGATGTGCCTGGTGATGCTGGTGTTCGGGCTGATCGTGGTGGGATTCTGAGGACCAAGGTGAGGGAGTATAAAGTGCACCGATGCTGATGGAATAGATGGCAGGTGAAGTAGAGATGACAAATGGTGGGAGAGCTAATGAGGTCATACTGGATGGAGACTTGTGTAAAGACTTGCAGCATTTTGAATCTGTAGTAGAAATGCAGTTTAGAGAAGCTAGTGGCTAAGGGAACATTTCTCAATCAGCTGGGAGCTTTGACTTGACAGTTGAAGTTGTCAACTCATCAGCTGAAACAATGGTTAGTGACCTCCCACCTCAGCTTCACAGACGAGGTCTAGGCACAGCGGGAAACCAGTGGGCGACCTGTCAAATTTTAAAAACTGGGTAAAAAGCATTGTTAAGTGGCTGTAAACAAGCCACTAATAATTTTAATTGCCTCCCCCGCTGCTGCGTGCCATGTCTGCTCAGCACCCGCAAAATCCATCCCATAGTCTCGGGATAAGGGGTTGGCCATTTAGGACTGAGATGAGGAATTTCTTCACTTGGAGGGTTGTAAATCTTTGGAATTCTCTACCCCAGAGGGCTGTGGATGCTGAGTTGTTGAGCATATTCAAGACTGAGATCAATAGATTTTTGAACACTAAGGGATTCAAGGGATATAGGGATAGAGTGGGAAAGTGGATTTGAGGTAGAAGATCAGCCATGATCTAATTGAATAGCAGAGCAGGCTCAAGGAGCCGTTGGCCTACTCCTGCTCCTATTTCTTAAGTTCTTTACCTTCTCAGATGACTTACCAATTGAGATCAAGAATGTTCCAGGTTCCATCCTCGGTTTGTGCTGAATGAGCTCATTTCAGCCACAGTGATAGTAGAGGTGCTTGCCCATAGGTTAGGGTGGGCAAAATCAGCTAGGGTTTCTGCTCCTGATCCTTTCTAAAGGAGCATATGCGTGGATATCAAGTGAGAACAGAATTGGGCTTAGCTACTATGTCCTTGCCATTGTATAACCTGCTGACACTCAGTGTAAAGGCTCTTACATGAAAAATTGCCCATCTGTTAGAGAACGCATCCAATTTTCATTTCAATTATCGTCCAAGTGGTGAAGGTGAAAATTATCCCATACATTTTCAAAGGAGGAGAGAAAATTGTTGAGGACATTTTTTTTTGCTGTTTTTTCCCCACAGGGTTTTTATCTGTTTTTTCAGAATCACAATTGTGTGGGACAGCTTGGATGGACCAGAGGGTCTTTACCGGTCCGTCATTGTTTGTATGATTATGTAGATTAGACTCCTACTGAAAATAGTTAATGCTTTGTTGATTAGCACAATTTAAACGTGCTGTATAACTATGTAAGCGATTGAAAAATTCTAGAGGTGGCTGTAGACATAGATGATTAATTAATGTACAGAACACTTACTTTAGTCCTGCTGGGACCATTAATGTTGTCTGGAATGGAATGAATAATGTGAATTCTAATGTCTAATTGATATGCAAGTTTAGCTCATTCAGTTAGGGAATAATTTCATTAAGGTTTTCTCTGAGGTTTATCTGTTATTCACCACACTCAGAAAATTTAAGTTTGGGAGTGTTCATGACTATTTAGGTTGTATGTAGTCCCTTGATAACAGCATGGTTGATGGGGTGAATTACCTTTCCTTATTACATACTTTCTTATGTTCATATCTATATTAGATATAAATCAATGAAAGGGTTAATGACAGCTGTTGAATGATATTATTCCATTAACTGATTGTAATTCTGCCTAAAAGCCCTAGCTTGGGAAAGGTAGGAAACAAAAAACACTCTGGTCCTTTCAGGATTGTATTACATTCTGGTGCTGATTGATGTCTTTAAAACAAATATTCACAATTATGCTGATTTTCAAAATGTTAATGTCACTATGTTGAAACTATGGCCGTGATTTTGCCGGCGCTCAGAGTGCTGGTTTGGAGGTGGGTCAGGAGTTAAATCCAAAATGATTGACGTCGGGTTGCGAACCTGCCTCCACGCGACTTTCCAAAGTGTTAGGTCTGCGACTCCAGATCAGACCCGACACCAAGCGGCGGGAGAGGCACTTAAGGTACCTGTTAAATGCTATTTTGACAGTTTTTTTCAATTTTGCCACATTTTCATCGTGTTCCACGTCGTTCGACCAACACGCCAGCTGATTGTATCGGGTGTTCCAACAAGCTGAATAGTTCGCAGCTGCAACTGCAGCATAAAAGCAAACCTGCCACATCAGTTCAATTTCAAATGCCAGAACTTTCTGATTTCAGGATTTGGAAGACATATTTCAGGTGTATTGAGGTTGTAAGTGTGTGTAGTGAGATCTATATGCACTGTGACCTCCTTGGAATAACCTCTCTCCACATTGACTGAGCGATTATAACATCTCATCCTCAAGTGACATATATACCAGCAGAATGGGAACCATTTATACTCTCTCATCATGGTCCTCCGAATCGGAGGACAAGCAGCAGCAGCAGACCCAGGCACACCAGCAGCACCAACAACAAGAGCGCCAACCTTCTCCTCAGCCACCTGATGCTGCACAGGGCAGAGGCCGTCAGCGCAGGGCTGCACTGCGCTGCAGGAGATACCCCCAACACAAGGTTTACAGCAGAGGATGAGCTTCCTCAACATGACTGAGCAGCAGTGCCAGAGGAGGCTGAGACTTCTGCGAGAGGTAGTCGCAGACATCTGCACAATGCGGCACCAAGACCTGCAGCCCAGAGGAGCGGGTAGACACTCCTTACCAATGGCTGTCAAAGTCACCACCGCCCTCAACGTCTTTGCGTCAGGGTCCTTCCAGGGATCAGCAGCAAACATCAGCGGCGTCTCCCAGTCGGCCGCCCACAGATGCATAACGCAGATTACCGATGCCCTGTTTGCCAAGTCGGCCAATTACATCTACTTCTCAACGGATGAAGCAAGTGTTACCGCACGGGTGGTTGGGTTTGCCAATCTGGCAAGCTTCCCAAGGGTGCAGGGCGTCACCAACTGCACACATGTGGCCATCAGGGCACCCCATCACAACCCAGCTGTATTTGTGAACCGCAAGGGCTTCCACTCACTTAACGTCCAGCTGGTGTGTAACCACAGGAAGAACATTATGCATGTGTGCGCAAAGTTTCCTGGCAGCTGGCATGACTCATACATCCTGCGGCAGTCCACTGTGCCTCAGCTCTTCAATCCGCCAACCCAACTTTACAGTTGGCTACTTGGAGACAAGGGCTAGCCCCTGAAGACGTGGCTAATGACACCGATGAGGAGGCCATCAAACGAAGCTGAGGAGCGCTATAATGAGAGCCACATTTCCACCAGAAGCATCATAGAGCAAACCATAGGCTTGCTCAAAATGTGCTTCAGATGCCTGGACAGATCTGGTGGAGCCCTACAGTACGCACCAGCCAGGGTGTCCAGAATCATCGTGGTCTGCTGTGCCCTGCACAACATTGCACTGCAGCGTGGCTTACCGCTGCCTGAGGAACAAGTGGCTCAGTGCACAGCCTCCTCATCCTCAGGAGGAGGAAGAGCCGAATGAGGTTGCAGATGAGGAACACCTGGCGGAGGCGGCTATCCCAGTGCTACCAGCACGTGAGCACATTGCTGGCCGTGAGGCAAGGGATGCACTAATCCATGCCAGATTCGCGTAACTACGCAGCACAGACATGTGGCTGGCACATGCACATGAAGGTTGGCAGGACCTCCATTCCACACCATACAGCATCTGTACAACAAACTGTGCATTCCTATCACTCTCCCCACCATCACTACAGATAAAAGGCGCCCTCACTGTGCCACTTCAAATTCTGAGCAACGGATTGAATCATTCACATCACATTACTTTAATATACTAGAAATAAAGATCACAAGCGTAACTTTGGATTATATGAAAAGACCCAAGTGACTACCCAAGTGACTATTTGTGTATTAACTTTCTCTTACGCGTGCATCTACGTGGTGCTTCCCCTGTGGCTTCAGCAGATGTAGAGACAGCCTGCTCACTTCCCTGCTGCGCCTGCTTAGACGCCTTTGGCAGGTGTCCTCTGGGTTTGGGAGCCTGGGAGGGCTCCGCCAAAGTCTGCTCCTCCTGCGGCTGTGCAGGGGCAGAGACGACCATCTCTGTTGGGTGAGGCATCTGGAGCTCTGACCAAGGGCTCCGCTGTGGCATGGGAGTGTGAGTTCTTGGAGAGGAGCCCCCACTTGTTCTCGACCACCACCATTCCTCTCATGGGTCACCTGCACTTCACTGCTAGCAAGTAGCTGGAGAGCACCTTGCTGCACATCAGTGGGGCCATGTGGACCCATCTCTGTACTAATGGTCCTCATAACGGGGACGTCCATGTAGCTCTGGTTCCTGTCCACGATAGATGCCCATCTATCCTCCATAGCTGACCATCTATCTAGAAGAGTCACCATGTTGGTTTGTGTCTGGCGATTTATGTCCTCCATGGAGGTTGCCATCCTTTCCATGGCGGCACCTACATTTGCCATTGCGTGCACCACGGCATTGCTCATGTTTGAGATGGACGCCTTCATTCTCTGCACACTCGCAGTTACCGTAGTTGCAAACCCAGTCAGAGCCTCCTGCACCGCTCTCTTTCTGGATGGCCCCAGAGGCAAAGCCTCTACATGCAGCTGAGCAGAGCTAGGAGCACCCTGCGGCCTCCGACGAGAACTCTCCACTGCTGTCCCTGTCTCCACCATCTGCTCCTGCTCACTTGTGAGCTGTGATACACCAGGTGACAACACTACTCTATCTCGCAAACGACCCACCAAGGTGTGCATCTCTGCGCTGGTGCTGGCTGCGCTCATTTCTGCTGACGCTGTGAAGGTATAATTACTAGTCCTAGCCCCTTTAGGGCTACCCCGGATCAGGCGTATTTCTCAGACGTTCACTTTCAACTAAAGTTTGAGGTAGCCGAATCCTAAAGACGCTTAATTGGGTCTAAAGGTCCGGACTATCTCTCCCTAAAGGAAAGGAACAACCTGAAAATGTTACCGTCCTCCAGATAGCACTTTTAATAAGTTTAGCTAGACTGTAACGTTCTGGATATTATAAGGGTCTAGAAAACTCCCCCAGAATTCTGCAACTCCTCACCAAAGAGTGTACAGAGATTGAGTTTGCGAGTTTTTGATACAGAAGTCTTATGTGAGACAATTCTAAAAATATATAGATTTATTAAAGAACCGACATGTAATTTACAGTTGGTGAGTCAATCGCAACATTAACAGTTCCAAAAAGAGAAAGCTTACAATCTTATCAGAGAACCTTACTTTCAAATCTTAACTTCGCTACAGTTTTACAGTTCTTAGTGTTCTACAGGATATTCACCAAAATCAAATATCTTTGATCCCCGAGATACAAAGAGTTGGAGACTTACAGAGCCGCCTCTGAAGCCGAGAATCGCTTTGCCCGATTAAAGCGAGTCTGTTATCCCATTTGAGAGTTCAATATTTATACCCTTTTCCAGTGGTATTTCCTTTAAGGTTTTCTGCTGATGTAAGCTAATTATCTCTAGTCATTTTTCAGCTGACCCCTGCAATTCTTAGTCACCTCAGCTGGTAGCATTACAGAATTATGTCTCCTCTCTCGGTGTTCTAAGTTTACCATAAAAAACGGTGTGACGGCAGGTGTGTTTTTTACTTTATGTCATTTTTACGAAGGCAGATGTTTGTGCTTCTTTACGAGGTGTAAATAGAACACCTTATCCATGGTGGACCATTGTTTCGTTCCGAAAAGTTCAGCCTGCCGGAGCCTTTAACCTTCTGTTTCAATAAGGTTATTTATTCAGGGTCAACAACTACCTTATCTCAATAGCCAGAATGCTTTCACAGCCTTTTCATAGTTAGGCTTCTAGATTTCCAAACCCAGTTTGTCATGTTTTAACAAGGCCAGAATTCTTTCATAAGATAGTGTATTTTTCTGAATAGGTTATATGGCTTATTCCTTCACAGCTGCTCCCTCAGAGGCTGGAGGTTCCTCTGAGGAGTCCTCCTGGTTTTTCTCTTGGACAGTGGGGAGGGGGCTCTCGATGGCCCAGTGGGGGGAGTAAAGGCATGAGTTAGACATGTGTTGCAGACACATCCCATTGTGCAGATGATCAGAACTCAATTTCTATGAACATCAGATCCCATATGAGTCACTCATGAATGCAAAATCAGAGGGTTGGAAATCAATTCTGTCACCAGCTTGCTGTACTGCGCCCATCTCTCCATCCCCCACTTCCAGCTCCTTTGCACCTCCGACGATCTCCAGAGCTGCCTCCTCAGCGTGCGTTAGATGCGCCACGGATGGTGGGCCTCCTCCTGTCCTCCCCCTCACCCTCTTATTGTGGGCTCTCTTTTCCTGCAATAATGGACACAAGTGGAGTTTCAGAGAGATTGATGGAGTGAGTGTAAAGAATAGATAACATAGATGTTTAGAGGGAGACAATGATGGAGTGAGGTGCCAATACCAAGGTCCCTCCCTGCGTGTTGTTAGTTGTTGTCATTGCATAACAGTGAGTGTGAGGGGTGCATAGTAAGATGGTGAAGTGATTCTGTACATAGAGAGAGAGGGATGGGTGAGGGTGCAAGGGATGTTAGGGTGAGTTGGGATGTGCAGGAGTAGGTTGCCAATGCAGAGTGATGGGGATGAGAAAAGATGGGAAGCAGATTAAAGGTAAGTGTGATGTTATACTCACTTTTGCTGAGCGCAGCAGATCATGAAACCTCTTCCTACACTGCACCCAGATGCGTGTACAGACTGACCTTGCACTGACCTCAGCACTTTGCAGCCAGGCTGCCTTTGTGTGCTGAGGAGGCTTCCTCCTTCCATCTGAAGGGAAGAGGACCTCCTTGTGTCCTCTTACTCCCTCCACAAGAGCATGGAGGGAGTCATCATCAAACCAGGGAGCAGCCTTGGTTCATTGCGCTGCCATGCCTGCAGCAACCAGCATTCTGAAGCAGAAGAAAGCAAATGAAAATCAAAGGGGACATGGCCCCCTTAAATATCCAGGCTCCTAGCGCGTCATCAAGCGCGAGCAGCCGACCTGCACCCACCGATTGGGCCGGCTAGCGCGCACGGCGGCCTTAATGAGGCCAATCTGGGGAAAATCATTATTGCAGGGCAGCTGCAACCGGGAGCGGGACCGGAACCCGCCAAACAGCGGACCCACCACCATCCCACCTCTGGGCAGAAAATCCAGCCCCATGTAACCACTATATCAGTTATTTCAGAAGATCAAAGGGGCTACTGGGATCAAACCTCCAGTAGAACTGTAACTGAGATAGAAGTTTATTTAGAATATTCTAGCAGATGGGGAGTGCCTTTCATAGTTAGAGATTACCAAACTAGTGTTAAACTGCTGTAGTATATTAAGTATTTTTGTTTCTTGTATTCATTTGCTCATTCTTCTTAACCATTCTCAGATTTTACGACATTCAAGATGGAACGATACCGGGCCCTGTAGGCCAACGTTTCAAAAGAACACTGGAAAAATATAGAAACAAACGTGTGGAGCTGATCGAGTACCAAAGCAATATAAGAGAGGACCCATCAGCAGCTGAAGCAGTGGAATGTTGGAAAAAATATTATGAAATCCTAATGATTTGTGGATTGTTAAAAATCTGGGAAGATTTGCGTCTTAGGTAATAGCAGCAAAATGGATTTTCATTATGTAACTTTAGTGCTAAATTATACCATGTTAAAGGTTTACTATATAATTTATCTCTCCATTACACATTTAGTTTTTCTTCCTTTCCTTATGCCTTTTCTTACTAGGCACCATTTAGTTACCTGAGTGGATTGAAATCAAATGATCTGATTTCAATCCTGTAACAATTTTAGTCTTGAATTGGCCACTTGTAAGTGCTTGACAGATGCTTGGGAAACCCTCCAGTTTTATCTTTCATCCTTATTTGAAAGTCACCTCTTCCTGACAGCACAAACAAGATTGGAAACTCATCGGCCTGGAATTTGCAGTCAGCGGTGAAGCGAAGGTGTTCGCCACTGGCCCCGAAGTAAGCTTTGCACAAAGATCTTGCGATTTCTGTGTTGAGAAGTTCGCATTTTCCGACATTCAATATAGTGGGGGATCCCCTTGTGCGAGCTGCTGTGACGTCAACAAGCTGTCTAAGCAGCCAATCAAAATGCAAAACTCTCAGACAGCGAACAAGGAAGTGGGTAAGTTTTTAAAATTCTAAGGGGCAAAAATTGGGTCGCGCCCCCTTTGGGGCGCTAACTTCGCCGAGGCGCTACTTTTAGCGCCCCGAAAAAGTTAGCGCCCCGCGCCCGAAATTTGATGGTAGCGCCCCAAGCAGGAGGCGGGGCACTACTGGAAGCGCTCCCCCTCCCTCTTGGGGCGCTCCAGCCCAATATCACGTGCGCCGGCACGTCGCGCCGCGGTACTGCAGACCTTTATCCCCTTATTAAAGGGGAGGGGCTCAGCGCAGCGCGAACCGGGGCCCAGCTGGGCCACCAGGGAACGGGGTGCTGGCAAAAGAGCCCGATCGCGGCCAGCACCCCGCAGGGGGACGGCAGAGGGGGCAGGTGCTGGCAAGCGGCCAGCAAAAAAAAGGCCGCCCGGCACCTCCCCTTTAAATATCGCTGCCCCGGCCACACATACGCCCCCCTGACCCTGTTGGACATGGTGTCCGGCGGTACGTCAGGGGGCGCGACCGAAGTTTGCGGCCAGGGCGATGACGTCATCGACGGAGGCGCAGCACCGCGGGGCGCTACTGGCTACCGGCACCGCTAACCTCCCGCTGAATTTCACGGGAGGCGTTAGCGGCACCGCACCTGGGCGCTAGTTGCTTTGCGCCTCGTTAGCGCCCCCTTAGGGCGCTAACGGGAGGCGCAAAGCAACCAAATTTTGCCCCCGAACTTTTTTTAAATGTTAGAGAGAGCAAAACAAAGATTGGGGCTCTCACATGGGGGAAAGGGCAAACCTAAAATAAAGATGAACAAACTATAAAAAAAAAATTTGAAAGTTTCTTAAAATTTTTAATTCTTATTAAGTATTAAGAGGATGGTGGTGCACAGCACAGCCTGTGTCGGAGCAGTGAATGACAGACCACAACTTCAGGATCTCTGCGCATGCGTAAAATCCCAAAGTTGCGGTCAGTTTCAAAGGTGAATGACGGCGAATGCTGCCAGTTCGCCATCATCCGGACATGTGGGAAATTGCAAACATCAACTGCATTCTACAATTCTGGTACATTTCCGTACAATAGTTTATCTTATTTACCAAAGTGGGCACTTCACTTATGAGTCTGCATACATTAACTTTTAAAATGGTCGGTATAGGCAATATCCACTTAAACTTTGACAAATCTGTACTTTTAATATAGCACTAACTTAGCTGTTAACTTTTTAAATCATTTTAGATGTGAACTATGATACATCATGAATGTATCTTTACACCAGTTATATAGTTAATTTCTGTCTGTTCTGAACATGTACAAAAAGTCTGTATTTGTCATCCTATTAGTAATCCTTAAAATAATCTGTTCTTAGGTCAGAGTAGGTGGATGCCAGACCCCCACCCTTATCCAAAACAGGAAGCAGCTTATAGAAAATAACTTTTTTTGATTAACTTGACAAAGGAGTTCCCATGAATTTTTTGCTGTACTTTTACACATGGGTCTTTGCTGCCTTCTGCTGACAGGTTGCACTCTTCAACCTCTTCTATATCTGTGCGTGAATTATTACCTGTTCTAGTAATTGTGAGGGCCGTGATGTAGTTTATTGATTTTCAGTATTATTTGCGTCTGTGTCAGTAGTTGTTTTCCAACAGTAGTGGTTCTGTTTTGACGTGGAGGTTCGTCTTACTGTTCCACTTCAAGAGTTTGGTTTGATTTATTGTATTTCCTGGATCTCATTCAAAGTGTTATTAGTACAGCCAGTGAAATGTGTCGATTTGAAAGTTGAGTGTGTCATTTACTTTATAGTTTTAAGAGTGATATGTTATATTCTAAATTTTATTGATTATGTAAGGGGTTCTTCATTTTTAATTGTTTTTTTAAGTGGTTGGTTATTTCTGCTCTTGCTGTCTTGAGTGCATTTAACGTTGCACTGTTTGCAGCATAATTGATTTTGGCATCATGATTTTTGATTCATTTGACAGCCCTGAGTTCTCTCACAAGACACTAACACCATTAAAAAGTTCTGGTGGTCACTCGTGGGGATTGTAAACCACTGATTTGGGGGCTAATCTATTATATAAACATTATGCAACTGTAGTTACTTTTCAAGCACTAGCAACAAATCAAACATTAACATTTATTTTGTTTCATTTGTTTTCCATGTTCAGAGCTCAAATTCAGATCTTTTTTCTTCCCATATTTTTTTTGTTTGGGATTAAAAAATTGATTTATTTTATGCAAATATATTGTTTTGAATATTGAGTCAAATGTCTTGCAAATTCAGATATGTATTGCAGTTGTTTAGAGGCTTTCATTTTACTCCTTTGGAGACTAGAATGCTAAATGTAAATTCCAGATGTTGTAAAATGGCTTTGTGAACATCACTGGTAAACCTTTACGATGGCAAAATACTGCGGATGCTGGAAATCCGAAATAACAAAAGAAAACGCTGGAAAAACTCGGCAGGCCAGGCAGCATCCGTGGAGAGAGAAACAGAGTTAACGTTTCAGGTCAATGACCTTTCGTCAGAACTGGAAAAAAGCAGGAAATGAAATAGATTTTAAAGCAAGTTTAGGGCTGGGAAAAGGGGGAGGGGATGAAAGAACAAAAGGGAAGGTCAGTGATAGGATAGAAAGCAGGAGAGATTAAGAGACTTTGAGAGACATTAAGAGATATCCTCTTGCCTTGAATATCTCTTAATGTCTCTTAATCTCTCCTGCTTTCTATCCTATCACTGATCTTCCCTTTTGTTCTTTCATCCCCTCCCCCTTTTCCAAGCCCTAAACTTGCTTTAAAATCTATTTCATTTCCTGCTTTTTTCTAGTTCTGACAAAAGGTCATTGACCTGAAACGTTAACTCCGTTTCTCTCTCCACGGATGCTGCCTGGCCTGCTGAGTTTTTCCAGCGTTTTCTGTTACACAAGTAAACCTTTGTTAGTTTCCAGAATACTAGCAGTCAGCATCTTAAAATCATTAATGTTAGCTAGTTAAGGATGGTGATAACCATTTACTTTACTGTTTATATTGACTTTACAAAGATACCAATTTAAAAGAAGTACAAGCCAATTCTTGCATAAGAAAAAACCTGTAAGTCAAACATTTGCATGATGCCTGCCTGCAGCTCCTGTAAGTACACCATGCACGTAAGGCCAACAGCGACCTTCTCCACTCTTGCCTGTTTTTGGTTAGTTACTGCAACTGTTCCCCTTCTAGAAGCTGACCTCACAATTGTTGAAGCAAAGTCTATAAATTATTTTAAAAGAGAATAAGGTAGTTACTTGAAAAAGAGCAATATCAAAGACTATGGTGAGTGGGATTAGAGTAGGCAGCTTACGTGGAGAAAAATACTGCCGCAGACTTGATGGGTCAAATGCTTGTTTCTGAGCTGTGATTGTGAGCTTCTTCTCCATAGTGCTATGCCTGGTTATTCTTGGCCTTCTATACTGCTTTTTCTATTTGCCTATCATTTCAGGACTTTGCACAGTGTGTCAGCTGAGGCACTTTTGGGTTGCAAATTGGCTACTTGCAAATGTTGCTTTGTTCTTTCTTTGACTATCCTGCTTATTGCTTTTATCTTCCAGCTGATTCTGAGAACATTGTGAAGAAATTTGGTGTTGAAAGTATTAAGGTTCTTCTCAGTATCCTTTTATAATCGATCAGGTTTCAGTCCTATATTGTTTGATGTTAGTTTTGAGGATAGTCTGTTTCTCCAGATGTTATTCAGTTTGTTAAAAGCTTTGTAAACTCTAGCTGATAAGTCTTTTCTAATTTTCGCATTGCTGCATATTATATACTTCTGTGAAGAAGTCTGTATTCTGTAATGCCTTTCCTCTGATCTTGATGTTAACATTGGTTCCAACAGTCATGATTTTTGTCTTCATCAAAGAGAGCTTTAACTTGACTTAAATGTGTTTCTTTGTATTTGTTCTTCCGTTTCTGCCACTAATCTTCCAAGTTGGGGTGAAAGGACAATTTTCGTCTCCTTACTGTCCTGTTTGCTCTCAAACAGGGTGATACCAGGCGGGAAATAAAATGTTCCTGCCGCCCATTTACCGCTACTCTTACAGATGCCCTGATTTTCCAGGAGACGTAATTCTTGGTGGCTAGAGATCCCCTCTGAAATAGGTGGGAACCTCATGAATGTATTCAAGTCAGGATCAGTTGATGTCATTCTGACACTGACGCCATTTTCCAACCGTACCACCTGACTAACACCACTTCCTGCTCCTGCCCATCAGTAATAGCCTACAGGTGATCATTTCAAATGTTATTTAAAGGGATCCTCAGCTGTTCTCTGGTAAAGCTTTCTAGAGCTTTTGGTTACATTTTTCTTGCGGTACCTTTTGAGTTTTTTGACCTTAAATGATTTGAAAGTGCTTATAGTTGCGATTGTATGTTGTGATCTATTAAGTTGTTTCTTGATGAGGGTCCTTCTAAGAATCCCACTCTGGATGGAGGAAGTGGAGCAAACAGAGCTGTAGCTGGAGGCAGAGCAAATAGTTTGGAGTCATGCTTGGAACAAACCTTACCCTCCCAACAGAATACCTAGGTCCAGAACGACATACCTGCAGCTCTCTGAGAAACCATGTATAAGAAGGCTTTGATTCTGTAGGAAGGCAGTGACAATCAAGGTCACTGCAGCCCTAAACTTCTTTGCCTCTGGCTCCATCCAGGCTGCCACAGGAGAAATCAGTATCAGTCATTCTGCAGTTCATGCTTTTACTAAACAGGTGGCTGATGCCTTGTTTGCTAGGGCAAACACATTCATCACTTTTTCCATGGACATCCAGAAGCAGCAGGATAGGGCTCTTGGGTTCACACAGGTTGCAGAATTCCAAGTCCAAGGTGTCATTAACTGCACCCATGACGCAATGCAGGCTCTTTCAAACAAAGTGACCACTTCATGAATTGCAAGGGCTTCTACTCTATTAACGTGAAGCCAGTGTGTGACGCAAGTTTATGCCCGCTTTCCTGGAAGCTGCCATGATGCTTTTATATTGCATCATTTGTCCACCTCCTCACTGTTTGCTCCTTATCAGCAAGTTAAAGGCTAGCTGCTTAAAGATGAGGCTATCCCCTCCACTTAGCTTATAATTCTTCTTGGGAACCCACACTCGACTGCAGAACTGTATGACCCACGGGTCAACTGGAGCCCTCATTAAGCAGACCATTTAAATGCTGAGAGGCTATTTTCCCTGGCTGGAGAGTCTAGAAATAGGGGTCATAGTCTCAGGATAAAGGGTCGGCCATTTAGGACTGAGATGAGAAATTCCTTTACTCAGAGAGTTGAGAATCTTTGGAATTCTCTACCCCAGAGGGCTGTGGAGGCTCACAGAATCATAGAAATTTACGGCACAGAAGGAGGCCATTCGACCCATTGTGTCTGTGCCGGCCGAAAAGGCTGTCCAGCCTAATCCCACTTTCCATCTCTTGGTTCGTAGCCTTGTAGCACTTCAAGTACATATCCAAGTACTTTTTAAATGTGATGAGCGTTTCTGCTTCAACCACCCTTTCAGGCAGTGAGTTCCAGACCCCCACCACCCTCTAGGTGAAAAAGTTCTCCTCAACTCCCCTCTAATCCTTCTACCAATTACTTTAAATCTATGCCCCCGATTATTGACACCTCTGCTAGGGGAAATAGGTCCTTCCTATCCACTCTATCTAGGCCCCTCATAATTTTATACACCTCAATCAAATCTCCCCTCAGCCTCCTCTGTTCCAAAGAAAATAACCCCAGCCTATCCAATCTTTCCTCATAGCTAAAATTCACCAGTCCTGGCAACATCCTCGTAAATCTCCTCTGTACCCTCTCTAGTGCAATCACATCTTTCCTGTAATGTGGTGACCAGAACTGTACGCAGTACTCTAGCTGTGGCCTAACTAGTGTTTTATACAGTTCAAGCATAACCTCCCTGCTCTTATATGCTATGCCTCGGCTAATAAAAGAAAGTATCCCGTATGCCTTCTTAACCACCTTATCTACCTGTCCTGCTACCTTCAGGGATCTGTGGATATGCACTCCAAGGTCCCTCTGTTCCTCTACACTTCTCAGTATCCTACCATTTATTGTGTATTCCCACGTTAGCCCTCCCCAAATGCATTACCTCACACTTCTCCAGATTGAATTCCGTTTGCCACTTTTCAGCCCATCTGACCAGTCCATTGATATCTTCCTGCAGTCTACAGCTTTCTTCCTCACTATTAACCACACAGCCAATTTTTGTATCATCTGCAAACTTCTTAATCATGCCCCCTACATTGAAGTCTAAATCATTGATGTATACCACAAAATGCAATGGACCTAGTACTGAGCCCTGCAGAACCCCACTGGAAACAGCTTTCCAGTCACAAAAACATCTGTTGGCCATTACCCTTTGCTTCCTGCCACTGAGCCAATTTTGGATCCAACTTGCCACTTTCCCTTGGATCCCATGGGCTTTTACTTTGCTAACCAGTCTGCCATGTGGGACCTTGTCAAAAGCCTTGCTAAAATCCATGTGGACTACATCAAACGCACTACCCTCTTCAACTACCCTTTGTTACCTCCTCAAAAAATTCAATCAAGTTAGTCAGACACGACCTTCCCTTAACAAATCCATGCTGACTGTCGTTAGTCGTTGAGTATATTCAAGTCTGAGATTGCTAGATTTTTGGACACTAAGGGAATCAAGGGATATGAGGATCGGGTTGGAAAGTGGAGTTGAGGTAGAAGATCAGCCAAGATATTATTGAATGGCGGAGCAGGCTCGATGGGCCATATGGCCCGAAGATCTTGGGGGCAACTTTAATTTCCCAGCGGGAAACCATTGAGAGATGGGCAGGGTTAAACAGCCACCCAAGAGTCAGCAGGGGACCTGTCCCAATTTCTGAATTATTCTTTATTTACATGGTTATGGCAAACTGCCAGCAAAAACGCAGTCTCTGTTGGTAGCTCGCTGATTTTCCCTACTACTGATGTCAGATTGTTGGTAGGTGAGTGATTGGGGGTTGTGCATTGAGCAGTGTGTGAGGCTAGTGGTGCAGTTGGTAGGAGACGGCTTTTGAAGATGCAGTCACTGACCTTGACCAGTGGTCTGAGGTCATGAAGCTTCTTTGGGCACTGGAGCCAGGTGGTGGGAGCGACACTGTTGGCAGTGATGGCCTTCGTGATGTATTCCCACATCATTCTTTCTGGAGGACCTCCTGGCCCCTGTGGGTCGAGTGCCTGTCTTGCAGTGCTGACCCCCTGCACAAAGCTGGAGTGCTACGTGTGAGACCCTTGGTGTCCCTTCCCTGGCTTACTGAGCCATTTGTGTTAGTGCTGAGGCAGTATTCCCATTTGTTGAGGTGAGGAAGATAATTCCGCTTTAACAGCTGAATATTCACATTTGGAACTTTTAAACATGAATATTTCTTAAAAGGCAGAAAGGGCTGAAAAATGTATTGATTTACTGCATTTTATTTTGTATTGCTTCAGTGTGCATGGGCCCTTTAAATCTCAGACCTCTTCATTGCCCACAATTCCCTGCGAGCTCCACAGCTTCGCTCACAGAGGCTGTGGGCAGCTGCAACGCTGGACCTGGACAGAAACTTCGTCCCGGATCCCTCCAGCAACGCCACCAGGATGGTGTTGCATGGAAGCTGAGCGCTGCGCCACCTATCTCCATGCTCCCCATGACCAATTTCACTCGGTTAGCGTTTCGGCCATTTCCAGTGGCCGTTAACTGCGGCAAACACGAATTTTTCCCCCTCTGTCCCTTCCTGACACAATCTGCTTGATTTTACCCAAATCGCTACTCTGCTGTACAGCCTTGACTTTTCTCTTCAGACTTATAAATTTACCCTTATCTGAACCCTCCTTCCCCCTTATTATCTGATTCTATTCTCTTTTTGTTCTTCAGCATTATCAAGTCCACTGCTAATCCAAATACTAGGGGCGATGAGGCATTTGTTTGCAGACCCAGACTTTATTTAAAAACTGTGGTTCTATCAGACTCTCATAACAACTGATGTGAATAATTTTACTAAATAGGATTAACAAGGCTGTTGACAAGAGAATGTGGAAAAAACATGAAACAATCAGATTTTTGGACTCTGCAATATTGTAGAGAAAGCTGCGAATAAACGAGCTGTCAACTTTATCATTAACTTCATAAATTTTGAAAAGGCCTTTGATAAACCTGATCGATTTATGGTCTGGCAAATTTTATACTAATACAGATTTCCTCAAAAGGAGTTAAACACTATTAAGGAGCTCTGACAGAAAGGAATGCTGTGTTTCCATGATGTGAAAACCTAAATACAAAGTTATTTAATGCTGCAGAATGAATTCAGTTCTTTTGTTCATTATTCTTGTCACTAATAGAGCACATGGACCATTCTTTCCACGAATATTGAGGCGTAGAAAAGGACAAAGACCTTCTGGAAAAATTGTAACTCATATTGTGGCAAAAATGATGACAGCTGACATGGTGAGTTATTTCAGTTTTATTAGGTTGTCTGCTTAAATCTGTCTTCCATCTCTTTGTCTGCAAGTATCAGGTAACAGCCCTGATGAATGTACATCATTAATAATTCAGCAGTTTTAATGTTAGAAGCAAAAAGTAAAATTGTTTATTGGACATCCCTTATTGGCTTAGTTGTTGTTTGTACCATTCTTTGTGAAGCTGAGCCACACAGAACGAGCAGATCTCAGGTTCAATCCCCACTCCATAAGGAAGCCACTTACTCCTTGGAAGGTAAGAAACTAAATCATGTAGAGGAGCAAAGAGATCTGAGAATACAGATACATAAATCACTAAAAGTAACTACACAAGTTGATAAGGCCATAAAGAGAGCGAACAAAGTACTAGGGTTAATTTCTGAAGGAATAGAATACAAAAGCAGGGAACTAATGTTAAATTTATGTAAACCTTGGTTAGATCACACTTGGAGTACTGTGTGCAGTTCTGGGCCTAGAAATTGGATAAGGCCCGAAAACAGGCACGAGGATCGTGATGCGCAATCAACCCGCACCCGTTCGGTGGACTGCAGGCAACACACAAACTTTGTGCTGCCTGCTAATTTACATGATTGTAGTGTTCAGCGCAGCGCTGAACGCGCTGCTGAGTGGCTGAACACTCGGCAGGGGGCCCAGGTTCGTGCGAGGCTAGCTCCAATTAAATCTTGCCTACACTACTTAAAGGCAGTTTGCACCTCTTAAAGCGGAGGTGCCTTCTGCCTGCAACAGGTGATTGAACTGGCTGGGAGGACATTGGAGAAGAAAGTTGTAATGATGGCACAACAGGAGAGAGCGCGTGCACCTAGATTCTCGGATGCAGCACTGGAGGCCTTGGTCCAGGAGGTCAACTCCAGGAGAGAGGTCCTCTTTCCACAAGGGAGCAGGAGCCCCTCCAGGCAACAGACCAGACTGTAGTGGGAGCAGATAGCCACTGTGGTAAATGCCAGCAGTGTAGCCCCAAGGACCTGGAATCAGTGCAGGAAGAAGTTTAATGACCTCACACAAGTGGTCAAGGTCAGTGAATTCATCTTCAAATGCCATATACCACCATCTGCACCACTAGCCTCACACACTGCTCAATGCACAACACCCCCATCATTCACCTGCCAACAATCTCTACCAAACACGACTCATACCTCACATTCATAGCTTCTCCTCACCCGCACACAACTTACCACTGCTGCAAGCCTCACACCCACATCTCATAGCTTGAATACGCTGCCAGCTATTCAACCATGACAGGCACATTACCCAAACACGTTACACCACACACACTGACACACTTTCCTTTCTCTTGCAGGAAAAGGTGGTGCATAACCGGTGCCAGCAGACTTTAACCGGCGGGGGCAAGACTCGTCTGCATCACCTCACCCCTTTGGAGGAGACTGTGTTGGCCATTCTGAGCCCCTGGCTAGTGACAGGGCTGAAAGAATATAAGATGCTGGTATCCTCATACATTATCCTCCTCACATCCCACTTCCCCCTCATCCTTTTGATTTGCAATTACCACATGGTGTAAGCATGCACCTCTTGCTTCCCGCCCCCCCCCGCCCCAATTTCCCCTCACCAGAACCCTACCCTTGTGCCTTTCTTATTTAAACACCCAGGAAATCCAGCTTGCCCAGCCAGTTGGTCAACATGAAGAGGGAGAGGAGAGTGAAGAAAAAGAAACACCGTCACTCGATTTCACACTCCCAGCCACCAGCTCAGATACTGACACTCCACGTACTTTAGAGGATAGGTTAGACGTGGGATCTGCACGTGGTGAGACACCAGGCATGAGTGGCCTGCAGCCAGGGCAGGGGGAATGGGTAGCTCAGGTGCCAGCTTCCCGGAGGACGAGGTCACCCACGAGTTCTGCTGCACAGGACTCAGATGACGCCTTTGATGGGGCAGCCTACAGAAGAACGCTGATGGGCATGCACAATGAAATGCTGTTGCCTGTCAGCCAGCCCGGCCAGACTGCTGCCGCCCATGCTGAGGTGGTGCAGTCCAAAGCCACGTTTACTAGGCTTAGAGCTCCTCGAAGTCATCCTGCAAGGCCATCTGCAGACTCCCCAACTGAAAGCCAGCAGTCTTCCACCAGCCATGCTGCAGCCACTGGGGTAGCACTAGGAAAGGCAACAGCACACGCAAGACAGTCACTAAGGGAATGCACAAGTGTGATTAGTTGATTTTTTGATGTAATATTGGATGATAGATGTATAAAGTTGGATTGGAATGTTTGCTTTGTCGTGGCTTTTATTGTAGCATTGTGGCCAAGTGATGGTCATTAACACAGGAAAGGTAAGGTGTGGGACTAATGTTGGTGGCCGTATCCCTGGTGGCAAGGGCTGTGCCCTCATAATGGCCAGGTTGTGGAGGATACAGCAGACCACCACGAATCGGGACACACGCTCTCGTGAGTACTGTAGGACTCCTCCGGAGCGTTCCAGGCAGCGGAACCATTGCTTCAGCACCCCAGTGGTCTACTTTATGATGTTTCGTGTGGCAACACGGTTCTCGTTGTAAGCATGCTGGCCACGTGTGGTTGGGTTGCTGAGTGGAGTCATGAGCCAGGTGGTCAGAGGCTAGCCTTGTCGCCCAGTAGCCACCCTCTGGTTTGTCTTGATGGCTCAAAGACTGAGGGAACAGCGGACTGGCGCAGAATAAAAGCTTCATGACTGCTGCCAGGATACTGGTATTCACCATCATGATGTGATGAGCATGGTCGCGCACCAACTGCACATCCAGCAAGTGGAAACCTTTGCGGTTGCAGTACATTTCAGCATTTAGATACGGTGCCCACAAAGCCACGTGCATACGGTCAATGGCGCCCTGCACCTTGGGGAAGTCCACTATCCTGGCAAAGCCATATGCACACTCCGCCTGCTTCTCTCCGGTCAAAGAGAAGGCATTGAAGTCCCCTCTCCTGGCATAAAGAGCGCCTGTCACCTCTCTTCTGCAGCAGTGGACGGCGAACTGTGAGATGTTACAGATGTCGCCTGCTCCAGCCTGGAAGGATCCCGACGCAAAGAAATTCAGGGACACGCTCTCCTTCACAGCCACTGGCAGCACTGTCCTTGCCCTGGAGTAAGGCTGCAGGTCTGTTTGCAAGAGGTGGCAGAGTTGTGTGAGCACCTCCTTCATAAAGCTCAGACACTGCTCCTGGCTCAGGTTGAGATAAGAGAATTGCTTTCAGAAGACCCAAGGTGGGTAAGGCCTCCTGCTGAGAGCCTTCTCCCCCTCCTCTCTCTGCGAGCAGCTTATGTTCTTCTTTGCTGCCTCTGCTCCATCTCCCTGTCGTGCTGCAGGCCAAGGGGGATGACAACTAGAGCACCCATGACTGGGACCAAGTGGTCTGACCAGAACCCTTGAAGTCAGAAGCAAGGCCTTCTCCACTTGTAGCACCACTACCTGTCACCCCACCAACTTTAAACAACTCTAGAAAGCTGTAAACATTTCCACAAACTCACAGAGCCAGTAGAAATCAAAAAGCAAGTTACCTGAAAGTTGTTGATGATTGCTTTAAATAGCTCTGGTGGGAGTCCTTCCTGCTGTTAAACGCATGTTCAGCTGTGCGAGATTAACACAGGGCGTTGTTTCAGCAATGACAACGAAAATGGCAGCGCTGGCGTCAAATCAGCGTTGCACACTTGATTGCCTACTTACCATACTTCCAGCACACGCTCCTAACGGCAGCCCTACTGCCCTCACCAGAAGTGTGCGCATGCTGCTCGGACGCCATTTTGGACCCAATTTGGCACCCGTAGCGCCCAAACAATGGGCGCTGCACAACTGAATTTTTAGCCCCTGGTCTCCATACTACAAAAAGGATCTTGAAGTACTGGAGAAAGTGTAGAAAAGATTTACTCGAATGTTACCAGAATTGAGATGAAGCAACTATCAGGAAAGATTGGGCAGACTTGGACTCTTTTCTCTGGAGGGGCAGCCCCACCTTTAAACCCCTCACCACAAGTTACTGACTGAGCATCTACACTCTCACCCTGCTATCCCTGTGAAGCACCACACAGCCACAACTTTCCAGCCTCTTCTCGCTCTCCTTAATTCCAAGGGGTGAAGCTCACCTACTTTTAGCTTCTGCCCTCTTTTTCTGCAGATCCACCATAGGAAAGGGCAGTGCAGGAGGAGAAGGAGGATGATAATGATGGTGGTGAATAGGATGACATGGACCAAGCCATTCAGAAGTCACAGCTGCATAATACAGCAGTGTCTCGGGACAACAGCATATGCTAGGCATCCAGCCATCCCTCTTATAGCACTACATCAATGGAAAATGCGAGTTGACACCAAGCTGCCAAGGAGCAAGTTGACATGAGTCAAGGACCACCTCAGTCCCATGAGCTTTCTGTAGAGCATGAGCAGCCAACCATTAGGCTAGTGATGATACTGTAGATAGATCTCAGAATGGCTGCAGAATGTGATACAACACAGTGAGAAGCCTTTTAAAGATCCACAAGTGCTGGAAAGGGCTACATCCAAGATTCCTCGCTGGAAAGCTTTCCTACACTGTTCCACACCCTAAGTACGCCGGAAACGGGGACTAAAATCACCTATGTGTTTTCCAAACAAAAGAATCAATTCTTATTTTTCTCTTAACAGTTCAGTTATATACAGTTTTGAGTTTACGCGCTCATCCAACATCATTGACCTGTTTAACCTTAGTTTTCGTCTGTCAATTTTTGGAGCGGTCCTCTCGTGACTATCTGCAGAACCTGGAGTAGTGTGCATGCTTTCATTAAGTATTGTTGTCTGGATCCAGTTCAGTATAATCAGCACTTCTGTACTGCCCTTTCTTCAAGTAGGCTTAAAGATATAGGTCCTCAAAACCCCACAATCAATTTTTGTGCTACTTTCATTTGCATAAATAAACCATGAGGAAGGTGTAGAATAAGGCTAGAACATACAGCAGAGTGGAGGAAGGCAACCTATTGACAGTGTAGAAATTTCTTGGAGGCAGTCCTGGTGAATTTGCATGATGCAATGTCCTATTTGTATTTGAGGTTGAACCTCAATCAAAGCATGAGGAAGGCTGTACACAAAAATAGACAATCCAATATTCTTCTTCATTTGTTCCACTTCCACATGCAAATAGGCAGCTCCAATTTTCTCAAATGCATTATTTATTTTGTCCGTAATATATTTGGAGTATGTTTTAATTTGATAGCTTCCTCGTATCAAATATAGGAGTGAAAATGACAAGATATTATTGATCACACAACAGCATACCATCTTTCATGTTGAATACAAATCTTTATTTGGGTTACAGTTATGCTTGCTTTCTGCAGGTTAAGGATTTCTCTGCTAATACACTGATTCAACAACATGATAACTTAGATGCATCCCTGGATAGTTGCTTCAGTGGTGACACAGTGGTAATTTTTCCAGGAGAATATCATGCCTCAGGATTTGGAATGCTAACAGATGATATCATTATTAGAGGTATGTCTTGAAGCAATGTATGTATTCTTATTACACCACAATTTTGATTTTATCTTAATTGCATCTGGAGGTTGATAAATATGGAAGAATGTTAGGTACAGTCTATTTGAGAAAGTTCAACCTCCGCATAGAAGGCTCCCACTTAACATGGTCCTTAGTTATATTCCTGCCCTAGTGCTGCTTCATTTGAATTTTTGTACATTACATTGTTGAGGTGCCTGTTGTGGAGAACTTCGAACAAGTTTTTTTTCAACTTAAGTGAAAAGTTCTTTGTTGGCAGACAGTGTTAGTAGTGACATCAAAATTTAGAGACCTTTATTTATAAAACAGAATGTGATCTTTGCTTTAATCAAAGGTGATGCAAAAAAAATTGCAATTGTTAAAACTTACAAATTCAGGACAAAGATATGTTTGTTTCATTAACAGGAGCTGGAAGCCGTGAAGAAATCGTAATCTTTTCAGATCCTACGCAAGATAATTTTGTGGCTTCAAAATCCCAAAACATTAGCTTAGTTCACCTGACTTTAGTACAGCGGGGAACTACTGACGGCATTGTGGTCGTAGAATCTGGTCACATGACACTTGAAGATTGTCTTTTGAAATGTGAAGGCACTGGCGTTTGTGTTCTTACAGGAGCAGCCTTAACCATGAAAAACTGTGAACTGACAGGAGCTCAGGTTAGTATAATGTAGTGACAAAATAGAAACCAGTCTCTGTATAAATACTGCACCATTAGGAAACTTTTAACTTGATTTAGATTTAGGTAATGTCAGCTGTGGCTCAGTGGGTAACACACTCACCTCTGAGTCAGAAGGTTGTGGATTCAAGTCCCACTCCAGGGATTTGAGCACATAAATCTAGGGTGACACTCCAATGCAATGCTGAGGGAGTGCTGCACTGTCAGAGGTGCCGTCTTTCGGATGAGATGTCTGCTCTCTCAGGTGGACGTAAAAGATCCCATGGCACTATTTCGAAGAAGAGCAGGGGAGTTATCCCCGGTGTCCTGGACAATATTTATCCCTCAATCAACATAACAAAAACAGATTATCTGGTCATTATCACATTGCTGTTTGAGGGAGCTTGCTGTGTGCAAATTGGCTGCTGCATTTCCCACATTACAACAGTGACTACACTTCAAAAGTACTTCATTGGCTGTAAAGCGCTTTGAGACGTCCGGTGGTTGTGAAAGGCGTGATATAAAGCAAGTCTTTCTTTCTTTTTAACCTTATCATAATTTGGAAAATGTCACTGGATGCAGTTAGATGTACCAGTCAGCTGCACTTGAGAGACAGCAATTAAGTACTAGAGCTGTTAGATATTCTTTCACTGGTCCATTAGATTAAAATCAGATTTTTTGCTGCCCTGGAAGCCAAAACTCATTATATATTATATATATCTTTGATTTTGCTTTCTCAACGTTGTACAGGTTTAGACCTATCTGACTATATCATTTGAAAAAATATCATGCTTCCAGCTGAACAAATATATTCTAGTTTCTCAGGCAAAGCTGCAATACACATACCGCCCCCTGCCCCCCACCACCCCGCCTCCAGAATGGGGTTGTGATGAGTGATCACCAACAGGTGCAATTTAAAAATATACATTGGGACCAATGTCCATGTCTTGGGGATAATCGAATTGTCCTCACTAGAGTGGACTGTCCTCATTGGAACTTTGATGTTTCATGAGTGGAGTTCCCAGCAGTACTTGTCAGTTTGATAGAACTTTAAAAAGGAGGCCCTTGTGCTCATGGTCTTCAGCATGTTCCTCTCATCTCAAGTCAAAGGAAACAGGGATGCTGCCATAGGAGCACACCTTTTATATTGCCAGGGATGGGTAGGCACAAGGGTGCCATCATAACAGCATAGACATGAAAAACATCATAAAAGGATATTGCTCTCACTTGAATGGCATGGCCAACTACAGCTGCTCCTGTGGTATCCGTATGGAGAGGAAAATGCTTAAGTTTGATCCTATATTTGTCCTGGATTGAAACATAACAGCAAAAGAGAGAATGATCACAAACCTGATGATTCTTTTGAGGAATTACTAGAGTAAGGTGAACAACTCTCGAAAGAAAGAATAGAGCAATACATTTAAGAAAAATACAAATGTTGATGTTTTACCAAAGAAATCCCGTGCAGCTTCTAATGTTTGTCCTGTTAATTTTCCTGTGTATTGTCAAGAACTAAAATATCCCCTAGTACCATCCGTTTCAACTTGCCAATTAGTGACTCACTGCCACCATAGCTCCCCCTCCCACAACTATTGGAGAGGACTTGTTCCACAGAGAGTGACTACATATCTGATCAGATAGATGTGTGGGAAAACTGTAAGGAACGCTCTCACATGATGCATCCGATAATCTTCCACTGGGCATTAGATGACAGTGTGCTGGCAGGGCGGTGACTGCAGCCTCTACCTCTGTTGCTAATAATCAGTACCCTTCTGACAGAGTAGAGAGCCCATGAGCTTAGGAAGTGTGGCATTTTCCCAATTATTCCTTGCACATTAGCCTCAGGGTTGTATTGTTGACCATCAACTATTTTGAGAACCAAGTGGGTCAACACACTAAACGCATGGATCAACAACCAACCCATGTAGACCTATTGTGCCCAGATTATATAAAGAAGCTTGTTCTCTGAACATTTGTGGAGACATGGTGCAGGCATAGAACAGTGAATCTATCAGCTCAGCATCTGACAGGAGTATGAGATGTCCTCAGTAGGGCTAAGTTCAACCACATAAATGGAAGAGGTCAGATGGGCCAGAAATTCGGCTCTTGTCGGGTGAGTACACGCTGTGTACTCACCCGTAAGGCCACCTGAAGTGCCGGTTTCACGCATGCACTGCGCATGCGCGGGAAACCGGAACTTCCGGTCCCCTGAAGGGAGGGGTTCAGAAGTCGAACGCGTGCGCGGTAGAGGCAGCGCGCACGCAGCGAACTTCGTTTTTTATTCAGGTTTCTCCGGGAGGGTAAGTATGAAGAAGCTGCACTTTTAAAAAGGAGGTGCAAGGCCTGTTTTTAACAAGGTAAGTGGTTAATTAATTACAATTTAAACATTTTTTCAACAGGTTTATCTTTTTTAGATACTTTAAAGAAAGGTAAGTTTATTTTTAGCACCGTTAAAAAGTATAATTAATTTTTGTTTAAAGTAGTTAATTTATGTAACTTATAGTTATTTTAAAAATGTGATGTTTTTTTTAAAATGTATTTGAAGTTTAAGTGTGGTTTTGGGGCCGATCTCTATTCATAGATTTGACAGGTCTTCCTGTCAAATCTATGAATGAAAATGCCCTGTTCCGATTGGCTCTCCATGGCCCACGTGATCCCAGGGGACGCTTCGAACTAACTGCGCCCCTGGGATACGCAAGCACTGCGCACTGGCAGCTGCAGGAGCCGAAGTCCTCGTGGGCCCATAGCACAACAGCTTGCACCCGCAGGAAGCCGGAGAGCTGAATTTCTGGCCCTTATCCAATAATTTGAATTAAATACAAATAACACACAGTGCGAATTTTGTGCAAAAGCGATGAATTATAAATTAGCTTGAATTAAGACGAGTAGACTGTATTCTAAGTGTAGTCTGATCAGTGCATTTTAATGCCTTAGCAAAACTTCAGTAAACTTGAAACAACAACAGAAAACGCTGGAAAAACTCAGCAGGCCAGGCAACATCCGTGGAGAGAGAAACAGAGTTAACGTTTCAGGTCGAAACCCTTCGTCAGAACTGAGAAAAGAGCAGGAAATAGAACAGATAAAAATGCAAGGGGGGTGGGGGGAGAGTTTTTTCAGCGTTTTCTGTTGTTGTTTCAATTTTCCAGCATCCGCAGTATTTTGCTATCGTTTCAGTAAACTTGTATTGTACTGTTCTGGCTATACATCCTATCATTCTAATAGTATTTAAATTCTTCACCACATTCTTTGAAGAGTGAAAGTGATGGGGTAGATTTTCAACTTGCCATCTGGGTGTAAAAGTGGTGTAGCAGATTGGGCAGTTTCCATAACAGGCACCCAATCCATCAAGCCAAAATTACGCTCAGACGGTAAGTTTAAAAATCTACCCTGATATATCTATTACTCCCAGGTCGCTTTCTAAGTCTCCTTCACTTTAATGTATATTATGATCCACATTTTTCAACAAGTGGTACATGGTTCATTAGAAGGAACAGGCTAAGTAGCCATTTCTTATTTGAGACTCTCATGCCCCTAAATTATTTTTGAAACTTGGTTGCTTTGATAGGTTAACCTAATAAAATTTCACCTTAGCTGGTAATTTCATTATCCATAGTTTTTGGTGTTCACAAAGATATGCAGCACTTTAATTGAACGTAATGTTACAAAGTTAAACTTGCAGTCTTAATTTTAACAGGGACCAGGAGTTGAGCTATACCCAGGAAGTGTTGCTTGTTTGGAAGGAAATGATATTCACAAATGCAGTAATATTAAAAGTTCTGATGTCCTCAAGAGTATGTTGGGAGGAATTAAACTGAAGGTAAGTCTAGAATAATGGTCATTCATTTTCATTGAGACAAAAATATTTTTGAAGAGTAATTTGATTACAGAGAACCGATGAAGTTGGAAACATAAACCATTTAGTAATGGAGACAATGAACCTGAAATTGCAGTCGGAGGCTTCCTGCGGGTGAATGCCTCTGATCTGCAAGAAAAGTATGCACCTACCTGGAGCCTCTGTATCTTCGGACTTTTGCAGTCCTGGGCCTGCAGGCGTTGCCTGCGTAAAGGCCCACGCATTCCAGGGGCGCATGCGGTTTGCAAGCATCTCTGGGATCACGTGTGCCGGCCCAACCAATCAAAAAGGGGGATTCCCATTATGCTTATGGGGATTTCATTTACATACGGAATCCCCATAAGCATAATAGGAATGACATAAAAAATACATTTTCACACAACCTAAATAAAAATAAATCATCACGTTTAAAATTAATTATAATACAATTTAATTAAACATTTAAAACAAAAATTTAAAAATTTTTGAAAAATAAATTTAAACATTTTTAAAGGGGCCAAAAATAACATCAACTAATTTTAAAGGTTTTTGAATGTTTAAATGATTTTTAAAAATTTATTTCAATATTTATTTAAACCCTTACGCTGGTAAAAGAAGGCCCTACGCCTGCTTTTACCAGGCATAAGAGTTTCGTGGGCATTCGCTGGGCAGTAGTTGGGCAAATAGCCCAACTCTCCGCCATCGAATGTCCATTTCCTGCGTATGCGGATGTTCTGTCGAGCTGAAACTTAACAGATCGCAAGTTCATGGTTTTCGCGCATGCGTACACAGTCATAGGTCCTGTAAAATCCGGGCCTTTGAAACATGCTCTTGAAATGCAATTAAATGATCTTGAGAAAGGCATTTTAAAACTATTACTTTTCTACTGTGTAATCTACAAATTAATATTTTAGTTGTATAAATCTTGTACCTGGCGATAACAGTTTATGCTGCAAAGGACTGCTATTCCTGTTAAATAATTCACTAAAAGATGACCTTTATAAACATGGTTATGAATTATTACTTCTGTTATAAATACAATCAAGAAGGATTGTATACTTAGGTGATACAATAACAAGGTGTAATTTTAGATTTTTCACCCAATATTCTCCCCTTATCTACCCTCCTCTCCTGAAGGTGCTCGCTGTTGTTGAGTAGCCTTTCCACAGGCACCAGCAGCCTTCAGAGGGCATCCCAGTCAAGCCCAATCCTGTTTTCAGCTTATATCCTCACATGCCATTTCCAATGTAAGTCATTAAATAGTAATCAGGAGTTGGAGCCCTGGCTGATTTTTTTCCCCCCTCCCTAGTTCAGGGGCACTGAGGTCAATCATAGTGCCCCAGTAACTGCACTGGCCAAGATTAGCTAACTCAACACAAACTGAGAGTCATGGATGGCTTCGTGCCTTTATTTACTTGGTCATCAATGGAGCTGCAATTTCTATATAAAATGTTAATTTTCTGAGTTTGTGCTCCCAGTGGGGAGCCTCACCCACCAGAAAAGCATATCCTAAATTTGGGTGTATATTTTGAATGAAAATTGTGGACATCGCACACCCGAATTTCCGATGCATCTTTCACCAAAGCTTTTAATTCTTCATTCCCATGAGCTGACTGCATAGAATGTACATCACAGAAACAGGCCATTCGTGCCCAACTGGTCTATGCCAGTGTTTATCCTCTACATGAGCCTCCTCCCATCTAACCTTATCAACATAACCTTCTATTCCTTTCTCCCTTGTGTGTTTATCTAGGATCCCCTTAAATGCATCTACGCTATTTGCCTCAACTACTCCTTGTGGTAGCGAGTTCCACATTCGAACCACTCGCTGGGTAAAGAAGTTTCTCCTGAATTCCCTATTGGATTTATTATGGCCCCTAGTTATGATCTTAGAAGTGGAAACATCTTTTCTACGTCTACCCTATCAAACCCTTTCATAATCTTAAAGACCTCGAGGCATCCTAGCCTTCTCTTTTCTGGAGAAAAGAGCCCCAGCCTGTTCAATCCTTCATATAGGTGTAACCTCTAAGTTCTATTATCATCCTTGTAAATCTTTTTTGCACTTCCTCCAGTGTCTCTATATCCTCTTTATTATATAGAGACCAGAACAGTGTACAGTACTCCAAGTTTGGTCTAACCAAGGTGCTATACAAGTTTAACATAACTTCTCTGCTTTTCAGTTCCATCCCTCTAGAAATGAAGCCCCGGGCTTTCCTCTCCAAAATCCTTGAATGTGTTGTCGCCTCCCAATTCCTTTCCCGCAACTTCATGTTTGAATCTCTCCAATCAGGTTTCTGCCCCTGCCACAGTACTGAAACGGCCCTCGTCAAAGTCACAAATATCATCATATGTGACTGTGACCATGGTAAACTATCGCTCCTCATCCTTCTCGATCTGTCTGCAACCTTTGACACGGTTGACAACACCATCCTCCTCCACCGCCTCTCCTCCGTCGTCCAGCTGGGTGGGACTGCCCTCGCTAGTTCTATTCTTATCTAGCCTGCCGTAGCCAGAGAATCAGCTGCAATGGTTTTTCTTCCCAGTCCCGCACCGTTACCTCTGGAATCTCCCAAAGATCTATCCTTGGCCCCCTCCTATTTCTCATCTACATGCTGCCCCTCGGCAACATCATCCGAAAACACAATGTCAGGATCCACATGTACGCTGACAACACCTAGCTCTACCTCACCACCACCTCTCTCAACCCCTCCACTGTCTCTGATTTGTGACACTGCTTGTCCGACATCCAGTACTGGATAAGCAGAAATTTCCTCTAATTAAATATTGAGAAGACCAAAGCCATTGTCTTTGGTCCCTGCCACAAACTCTGTTTCCTAGCCACTGGCTCCACCCCTCTCCCTGGCAGCTGTCTGCGGCTGAACTAGACTGTTCATAATGTTGGTGTCGTATTTGACCCCGAGATGAGCTTCCGACCACATATTCGCTCCATCACCATTACCACGTACTTCCACCTCTGTAACATCGCCCCCCCACCCCGCCTCATCCATGCCTTTGTTATCTCGAGGCTTGACTATTCCAATGCTCTCCTGTCCGGCCTCCCATCTTCCACCCTACATAAACTTGAGCTCATCCAAAACTCTGCTGCCTAACTTGCACCAAGTCCCGTTCACCCATCACCCCAGTGCTCACTGACCTACACTGGCTCCCGGTCCAGCAACGCCTCAATTTTAAAATTCTCATCCTTGTTTTCAAATCCTTCCATGGCCTCGCCCTCCCTATCTCTGTAACCTCCTCCAGCCCCATAACCCTCCGAGATCACTGCGCTCCTCCAATTCTGGCCTCTTGCACATCTCCAATTTTAATGGCTCCACCATTGGCGGCTGTGCCTTCAGCTGCCTAGGCCCTAAGCTCTGAAATTCCTAAACCTCTCTGCCTCTCTCTCCTCCTTTAAGACGTTCAATAAACCCACCTCTTTGACCAAGCTTTTGGTCATCTGTCCGAATATCTCCTTATGTGGCACGGTGTCTAATTTTTTTTGATAATGCTTCTGTGAAGATTCTTGGGCCATTTTACTATGTTAAAGGCGCTATGTAAATACAAGTTGTTGTTATGTCCTGCCAGCAGGCAAGGTTCCCACTAGGAGCACCAATTTAAAAAATGTATCCCTATTATATTTAAATTTAGGGATCAAGGAAAGAATGTAGTTGAGGGGACTCTTGAGACATGGCTGATACTTCATTATATGAATACTGCCTTTTTTTAGGTTCTGCCACCACCAAAACTGAAGCTTCATAATAATTATGTTCATTCCAATAATGGCTATGGTGTTACCATAATCCAGCCTGATGACAGACATTGCCGTGATGCAGATGAGGAGGTACTGGAATGTGCTGCAGGAGGTGATAAGAGAGATGATCTTGTCAAGGCAATGCAGAATATGAGTCTTGAAATGAACAATAATAAGTTTGAAAACAATTCAATGGGAGAAATAGGTGTCATTGTTTGTTAATTACTTTGATGTGAAGGAATATTGCAGAGTTAGAAACTCTGTTTAACACTTGTCTTGAATCAAAAACAGATTTCTAATTATCTGTTTAGTAATATTTGTTTCAGAATTTTTTATTGGGTAATAAATACATTGATGTTGAAGAAAGCAGTACAGCTCAGCTATAAATGCAAACAATAAATCAAAAACAGTTTAGAAGTTACCTGCACACTAAACTGTTTAAACTACCTTCTATCAATATGTTGGGCAGTAATGGTGGTCTTCATTAATGTGCGCTTTAGCTGGGCTTCAAATTTGCATAAGAATACAGCTTTTTGCTACCAGCAGTGATAAGAATCTATACTTAAAAGCTGATTAAAGACTTGGGACTTGTTTTTTAAAAGTTCATGAATTTTCCACAACTTTGTTATATTTTCTGTATTTAACTAAACTGCAGAAAAGTTGAACATTTTGTAAGCTTGTGACAAACTAACTAGAAATGGCATGAAATTATCACAAAGTTGCCACATTGATCTGGATTGCAGCTGATTTGAAGGAAAGCAGCAGTTAAATGTCTACGGAAATTTACCCACAACGGTGTAACCCAAGTTCTCAGAAGACAAAACTGACATTCTGTATGGGTCGCTGAAGCATAAAATAAAAGTCTTTGAAGCCTAACATCTGAGAGCACTCATGATCTACCTATGAAATAATGTATTTTTCACTACAGTATATAGTTGTATATTTAAGGGTGTAATACAGTATGTATGCATTTCATTAAATGATGTATGATTTCACTGTCAGATGCATGTGTCTGCAGACACTGCATTATGAGCAGTCAGTGCAAGTGTTTGGGTGTAAAACCTCTGCAGAATTACAAGCTTTGTGCAGATTGATTTGAAATCTATAAGCCCTAAACTTTAAAATAAAATAAATCTGCATCAGAATCAGACTGACTGATTTAGAGTTGCCTGATTACATCTGTTAGCTTTCACATTTAAAGTGGCAACTGAGAAATTATTGACCAACAGCAAAATGCTTATTGATGTTTGAATTCACACAATGACCATTTCTGTTACATCATCACTGATTTGCCAGGTAAAACTGTCATACGAGCTACAAGGATATAGATCCTGGATTTAAAGGAAGCAACTATTTTATGACTGCAAAGCCTCAGCCTCAACCCAATTTATGGGGCCATGACATTCTCTCCTTCTCCCTCCTCTGGCCAGTGGTTCTCACCATATTGGCCAAGTAGTGCAAAAACATCTACACCAGACATCTAAATGGGTCAACCATCAGTTAAGGAGCTGTTACTAAGATGCTTAGATCTCGGAAAGCAGTTCAATGGGATACAGCATTTTCAAGGATGCCCAGTTTAGCTGAAGAGTATAGTTATATTGGCATCTTGTGGGGTTGTTCATTACCCACTTACCCAAAGCTGAAACAAGGTAAGAAACTTGATGTAATCCTAAATTGGAGAATAGAAACTACATGCCCACTTAGATTAGGACAGGCTCATTTAATCAGGAGAAAGTCACTAGAACATTGTCCCTCCAGAAATGTCTCAGTTTCAGAAGTCATGTGGTTATCCCCAATCTCACAGCAGAAGAATTCTTGCTTAACTGCTACACCACTTCCACACTTGACTGCTCCAACATTCTCCTTGGTGGTCTCCCTTCCTCCACCTTCTGTTAACTCAAACTTGTGCAAAACACTGCTATATGCACCCTGTCCTGCACGAAGTCTCACTCATCCATCATCCCTGTCCTCGCTGACCTACATCAGCTCGCTGTCCTCCAGCATATTAAATTTGAAGTCCTAGTCCTCATTGTACCTAATCCTATCACTGCAATCTTTAACAGCCGACATACTCCCAGAACATACTTTTTGTAAACCCCACCCCCCTCATCCCTCCATTGGCAGCAGATACATCAATTGCTTGGGTCTTATTCGCTGGAATTCTCTCCCTCAACCTCTCCACTTCCCACTCCTTTAAAACCGTCTCAAAATATTTCCTCAACCAAGTCTTTGGCCAGCCCCCTAATCTCTAACTTCCTGGTTTAATATCCATTTTCCTTGAACCTTTCTGAAGAATTTTGGGTCTTTACACTAAAGGCGCTATACAAATTGTTTATTAAAATAAACTATTCTTTTGAACTAAAGATGCTTTTTATCAGTCTAACTTTAGATAAGATATTGGCATCAACCTGCAAAGGAAATCATCTGATGACACTGGCCTTTAAGAAAAATAGCATTTTGCATGGTTTGGAAATATTCCTCTACTCCACTACAAAGGTACTTTCATGTTCTGGTCCTGAGAGAGCATTGCGCAGAGCCTCGAGACCTTTATATGGAACTCTTCCAAATTTATCTTGTGATCTGCTGCTTCTCTTGGAGGCCATGTTCTTAGTGAAGACTTGCATGCTATATGTCAGTCATTTTCATAACTGGGAAGGCATGAACTGTGGAGCAATATGACATGGCTATGACACATACACCTAGACATCAATACCATCATGCTTCTCAAATACAGATGCGTGGAACTGGTTCTACAGGTTTTGCAAGTAAGTACAGACAATGCAGAATCTAACGGCAGGTTAGGGGACTCAAATGTGAGAGTGTCTAATTTTGTCTGGATGTCCGTTCCTTCATAGCAAAGTGCCATCGACAGTATGTGTACCACAGATGTGCTGTTGAAAACTCAGTACAAAAGTGCTTTATGTAAGGCTTTGTCCTGTGACTGGAGCAGGCAGCACAGATAATGATAAATCAGTATACCGCTACCCATTTTATACTGCACTTTTGATGTTAGTTGTGCACCCAAGAGGATACAGCAACAGTACAATATAAAAGCAGTATGTGGAGAGCACTGTTGATGTGATCCTGCCATGAGTACTGAAATTATAGCCCAAGCAATTTCGGGGCTAATGGTTAGAATGAAAGTGAGTTGCATTTTTAATATTTTTCTGACTAGGAGCACATATATTTTACTGTGCAATACTGTTTACTGTTTGTTCATCTATCTCATGTAAATAAAACCATTTGTTCATTCAAATCGTTCATGTGTCTCCATTTGGTAAGAGTACGAGAGAGAAGAATTAATGTGACAGTTTGTGGTATATTTGGATAGCCAGTGTACACTAAAAATTCTCTGTTATGATCCTTGAGTCCTACTATCCGTTATCCAGATTTTGGGCAGGAAAAGGTGCAATCCAGAAGGTTGGGGAAGTGAGGTCCATTTATGGGAATGATCGATGATGCAGAGGAGGCGAGGTTCACTTACAGGAATGACCAATGATGCTGATCCCAAGAAAATACCTCGTGTAATAACCCAAAAATGTGACAATCACCAGTTTGAACAAGTGGAGCAGTGGTTCAGAAACAAACTAGAACCTATTCCTGGAGGAATTAAGCTTCAACACAACACCTGTGTAAATAGGTATCACATAATAGTAGGAAGGAATAATGACATACAACACAAAGTTTGGAACCTGGGGGAGTTGGCATAGTCAAGTGGGCAAGGCCAAATCAAACATTGTTGGTCATTACACAGATGGCATACTGAACAGCATTGGATACTACATCGTTACACACAAAACAAAACACTTGAAGAAAGGACTTCACTGGAGTCAAAGATGGACTGTTTTGACAAAACCAAGAACCAATAAGTGAAAAATATGAACTTCTGTTGATGTGGGAAAGAACAGGAAGATCCGTTGCAGGTAAGAACTAACGGTGCAGTTAAAAGCAAGGCCTTACACAAAGGAGAGTAGAGAAATGTATGAACATACAAAAAAGGATAGAAAAAGACACCTTGTTCCAGCAAACCTGTCCAGTCCCAGGATTGTGCAAATTCCTTCCATGCTATTCCACACTGCGTGGAGGAGTTTCCTGTACAGGCTGTTCCTGCACACACTGCACTTCCTCGCCTTTGCCTAAGTCTCCCGTCCGATCACGCCCTGGCATACCATCTTGCCATCCGGTGGAGGCGGAGAGCCCCAATGGAACGCTCCCTATGCAGGAATCCTTCCCTGCACCTTTGGGGATCTGAGGTGGAGAGTGTTGCATGGAGTAGTTGTGTGCAACAGGTTTTTAAGCACCTTCATGGACTCCCAGGCCGCATGTGATTTTTGCGGTCTAGAGGAATCCGCTGTCCAGGTTTCCGTAGAATGTGAGAGGTTGTAGGTAAATCAGAGGATCTTTTCTTGGGCCTGGCTAAAGCAGCAATTTGTAGGTGCAGGACTGGCGGGGCCTATGGTGGGGGGCGTAAGGGTCTCTGGCTGCCTGCCTCTCTTGCACAGTCTTGTCCATGCCCAGGTGGCCCTGGAGAGGGAGCATGCGGTGACCACTGGTATGCTTGATGCCTTCCACGACCAGTGGGCACCACAGGGTATAGAGCATCTTGTAGACATCAATAATAAAATCCTAATTTAGTTAGAAAGGTATCCTTTTGTTTTGGTAGCACTCCATGCTTATTTTGGCATCTTTTTAGTTTGATTTGGACCATCCCACATTAGTGGTGTCCTAAAAGGGGCACTTGTGATGATTTTTGTTTGGTGACCCTGGGGCAATCCAGTGTCACCCTTATTGGTCCATGAAAAAACCCAACATGGTGAAACCTACGCCCATGATTAAAGCCAATCAGTCACACATTCTCCTGGGAGAGGAAAACAAAGCCAAATTAGGAAATCCCCACAGGCAGTCAAGCAAGCTCCAGGAAAGCACGGTGACTGGCACCACCATGCTTGTTAACCCACCTACCTTCTATAACTTAAGTATCACTACTTTGTTGGGCTCAATTTATTGAAGGGACAATGTCAGAAGGGCATTCCTCCCAACAGATGATTGCAGCATCCTTTTTATGTGTGAAGGTTGAACAAATAATGAAAAAAAATGAAGATTTGTAGTGCTTTTCAATATGAAACTTAATTTCACTCTCAATCTACACATACTTCTGTCCTGTACCAGTTAAACCTCTTGATGCATATTCTTTGTGTTCACTGGTTGTTAGACAACTTCTGCATCAATACAGCTGTCACAGCAAAAGATGAAGCATCAGCTGGTACTGTTGTCTTATTCGTAGACCATGTGCTTGGGTAGTACTTGACTTTCTTGATCTCAAATGCTCTATTTTTTTCACTTCATGAGTCACATATTAGATTTGTCTTTTCAATTATTTTTTCCAACTAATTGATCACTCCTCGTAATTACTGTATTTTACTTATATCATTTGAACATTCTAATACCCTTTATTTATTTCAGATCTCCTCTAATTACATTACTACCAATATGTCCTAGGAACATTTGCATTTATGGAAGGCCTTTAATGTAGAAAAATGGCCTAAGTCACTTCAGAGGTGTAATATTAAAAAAAAGGCTTTGCATTTTGAAGTGATGGCAGTTTGTTGAATAATTTTAAGTGTCGCAGTTAAACATCCTGAGTTTGTGGGACCACATTGATTTGGCAGATTGTTCTAAGAACATAAGAACATAAGAAATAGGAGCAGGAGTAGGCCAATCGGCCCCTCGAGCCTGCTCCGCCATTCAATAAGATCATGGCTGATCTGATCCTAACCGCCAATCTACTATCTATCACAGAACCATCTCCTGCATCTAACAGAATTGCACACACGAAATAGGAGCAGAATCAGGCTACACAGTCCCTGGGCCCGCTCCACTACCCACAGGGCCATGACCGATCCGAACCTAGACTCATGTCCAAATTCCTGCCCGCTCCCCGTAACCCTTAATGCCCTTTACTTCTAGGAAACTGTCTATTTCTGTTTTAAATTTAATTAATGTTGTAGCTTCTACAGCTTTTTGTGGCAGCATATTCCATGGACCTACCACCCTCTGAGTGAAGTAGTTCCTCCTCATCTCAGTTTTGAAAGAGCAGCCCCTTATTCTAAGACTATGTCCCCTAGTTCTCGTCTCACCCGTCATCGGGAACATCCTCCCCGCATCCACCCGATCCAACCCCTTCACAATCTTATATGTTTCAATAAGATCGCCTCTCATTCTTCTGAACTCCAATGAGTAGAGTCCCAATCTACCCAACCTCTCCTCATATGACCACCCCCTCATCCCCGGGATTAACCGAGTGAACCTTTTTTGCACTGCCTCGAGAGCAAGGATGTCTTTCCTTAAGTAAGGACACCAAAACTGTATGCAGTATTCCAGGTGCGGTCTCACCAATACCTTGTACAACTGAAGCAATACCTCCCTATTTTTATATTCTATCCCCCTAGCAATGAAAGCCAACATTCCATTTGCCTTCTTAATCACTTGCTGCACCTGCATACTAACCTTTTGAGTTTCGTGCACCAGGACCCCCAGATCCCTTTGCACTTCAGTACTCTCCAGTTTCTTGCCATTAAGATAATAAATTGCTCTAGGATTTTTCCTGCCAAAGTGCATCACCTCACACTTTCCAGTGTTGTATTCCATCTGCCAAATCTCTGCCCACTTACTTAGCCTGTCTATGTCCCCTTGCAGGTTTTTTATGTCCTCCTCACTCACTACTTTCCCTCCCATCTTTGTATCATCTGCAAATTTTGATATGTTACACTTGGTCCCTTCCTCCAAATCGTTAATATAGATTGTGAAGAGTTGGGGACCCAGCACTGACCCCTGTGGAACACCACTAGTTACTGATTGCCAGTCTGAGAATGAACCATTTATCCCAACTCTTTGCTTTCTGTTAGATAGCCAATCCTCTATCCATGCCAGAATATTACCCCCAATCCCGTGATTTTTTACCTTAAGCAATAATCTTTTGTGTGGCACCTTGTCAAATGCCTTTTGGAAGTCTAAATACACTACGTCCACTGGTTCCCCTTTATCCACTCTATATGTTACTTCCTCAAAGAACTCCAGCAAATTTGTCAAACATGACTTCCCCTTCGTAAAACCATGCTGACTTTGTCCTATTAAATTATGATTATCCAAATGTCCTGTTACTGTTTCCTTAATAATGGACTCCAAAATTTTACCTACCACAGATGTTAGGCTAACCGGTCTATAGTTACCAGCCTTCTGTCTACTGCCCTTTTTAAATAAGGGTGTTACATTAGCAGTTTTCCAGTCTGCCGGGACCTTAGCGGAATCCAGGGAGTTTTGAAAAATTATTACCAATGCATCTACAATCCCTACCGCCACTTCCTTCAAGACTCTAGGATGTAAGCCATCAGGTCCAGGTGATTTATCCGCCTTGAGTCCCATTATTTTACCGAGTACCACTTCCTTAGTGATTTTGATCGTGTTTAGCTCCTCTCCCCCTATAGCCCCCTGTTTGTCCAGTGTTGGGATATTCTTAGTGTCCTCTACTGTAAAGACTGATACAAAATATTCATTCAGTGTTTTTGCCATCTCCATATTTCCCACCATTAATTTCCCGGTCTCATCCTCTAAGGGACCAACATTTACTTTAGCCACCCTTTTTCTTTTTATATAACTATAAAAACTCTTACTATCTGTTTTTATATTTTTTGCTAATTTACTTTCATAATCTATCTTCCCTTTCTTAATCAATCTTTTTGTTATTTTTTGCTGCCTTTTAAAGTTTTCCCAATCCTCTGTCCTCCCACTAGATTTCGCTACCTTATATGCCCTTGTTTTTAGTCGAATACTATCCTTAATTTCTTTACTTAGCCACGGATGACTGTCCTTTCTTTTACACCCTTTTCTTTTCAGTGGAATATATTTTTTTTGGAAGTTGTAAAATAACTCCTTGAATGTACACCACTGATCATGTGTCGTCTTACCCTTTAATCTATTTTCCCAATCCACTCTACTCAATTCCGCTCGCATACCTTCATAGTCTCCTTTATTCAAGCTTAGCACGCTTGTTTGAGATCCAACCTTCTCACCCTCTAATAAACCCCCAAGAATATCTGGCATTCTGTTAGCAGCAGAATTGTATTGCACCACAATCTGTAACCTCATGGCCCGGCATATCTCTCACTCTACCATTACCATCAAGCCAGTGGACCAACCCTGGTTCAATAAGGAGTGTAGAAGAGCATGCCAGGAGCAGCACCAGGCATACCTAAAAATCAGGTGCCAACCTGGGGAAGCTGCAACCCAGGACTACATGCATGCTAAAAAGCAGAAGCAGCATGCTATAGACAGGGCTAAGCGATCCCACAATCAACGGATCAGATCAAAGCTCTGCAGTCCTGCCACATCCAGTCGTGAATGGTGGTGGACCATTAAACAACTAACGGGAGGAGGAGGCTCCATGAATATCCCCATCCTCAATGATGGTGGAGCCCAGCACGTGAGTGCAAAAGACAAGGCTGAAGCGTTTGCAACTATCTTCAGCCAAAAGTGCTGAGTGGATGATCCATATCGGCCTACTCCTGAGGTCGCCACCATCACAGAAGCCAGTCTTCAGCCTATTCGATTTATTCCACGTGATATCAAGAAACGGCTGAGCGCACTGGATACAGCAAAGGCTATGGGCCCCGACAACATCCCAGCTATCGTGCTGAAGACTTGTGCTCCAGAACTAGCCGCACCCCTAGCCAAACTGTTCCAGTACAGCCACAACACTGGCATCTATCCGACAATGTGGAAAACTGCCCAGGTATGTCCTGTCCACAAAAAGCAGGACAAATCCAATCTGGCCAATTACCACCCCATCAGTCTACTCTCAATCATCAGCAAAGTGATGGAAGGTGTCATCGACAGTACTATCAAGTGGCACTTACTCACCAATAACCTGCTCACTGATGCCCAGTTTGGGTTCCGCCAAGACTGCCCTAGACATCAAGGCAGCATTTGACCAAGTGTGGCATCAAGGAACCCTAGTAAAACTGAAGTCAATGGGAATCGGGGGAAAAGCTCTCCACTGGCTGGAGTCATACCTAGCACAAATTAAGATGGTTGTGATGGTTGAAGGTCAATCATCACAGCCCCAGGACCTCGCTGCAGGAGTTCCTCAGGGCAGTGTCCTCGGCCCAACCATCTTCAGCTGTTTCATCAATGACCTTTCCTCCAACATAAGGTCTGAAATGGGGATGTTCGCTGATGACTGCATAGTGTTCAGTGCCATTCACAACTCCTCAGATAATGAAGCAGTCCATGCCCGCATGCAACAAGACCTGGATGACGTTCAGGCTGATAAGTGGCAGGTAACATTCGTGCCACAGAAGTGCCAAGCAATGACTATCTTCAACAAGCGAGAGTCTAACCACCGCCCCTTGACATTCAACGGCATTGCCATTGCCGAATCCCCCACCATCAATATCCTGGGGGTCACCATTGACCAGAAACTTAACTGGACCAGCCACATAAATACTGTGGCAACAAGAGCAGGTCAGAGACTGGGTATTCTGTGGCGAGTGTCTCACCTCCTGACTCCCCAAAGCCTTTCCACTATCTACAAGGCACAAGTCAGGAGTATGATGGAATACCCTCCACTTGCCTGGATGAGTGTAGCTCCAACAACACTCAAGAAGCTCGACACTATCCAAGACAAAGCAGCCCACCTGATTGGCACCCCATCCACCACCTTAAACATTCATTCCCTCCACCACTGGCGTACCGTGGCTACAACATGTACCATCTACAAGATGCATTGCAGCAACTCGCCAAGGCTTCTTCGGCAGCACCTCCCAAACCCGCGACCTCTACCACCTAGAAGGACAAGGGCAGCAGGCGCATGGGAACACCACCACCTCCAAGTCACACGCCATCCTGACTTGGAAATATATTGTTGTTCCTTCATCGTCGCTGGGTCAAAATCCTGGAACTCCCTCCCTAACAGCACTGTGTGAGTACCTTCACCACACAGACTGCAGTGGTTCAAGAAGGCAGCTCTTCACCACCACCTTCTCAAGGGCAACCCGGGATGGGCAATAATGCTGGCCTTGCCAGCGACGCCCACATCCCATGAACGAATATAAACAGATCTAGCAGCTCAAAACTGGGCATCTACGAGGTGTTGTGGGCCACCAGCAGCAGCAGAATTGTATTCCACCACAATCTGTAACCTCATAGACCGGCATATCCCCCACTCTACCATTATCAAGCCAGGGGACCAACCCTTCAATGAGGAGTGCAGAAGAGCATGCCAGGAGCAGCACCAGATGTACCTAAAAAGCGGTGTCAACCTGGGGAAGCTGCAACACAGGATCACATACATGCTAAACTGCGGAAGCAGCATTCTATATAGACAGAGCTAAACGATTCCACAATCAACGGATCAGCTCAAAGCTCTGCAGTCCTGCCATATCCAGTCGTGAATGGTGGTGGACCATTAAACAACTGCCGGGAGGAGGAGGCTCCATGAACATCCCCAACCTTAATGATGGCAGAGCCCAGCACGTGAGTGCAAAAGACAAGGCTGAAGCGTTTGCAACCATCTTCAGCCAGAAGTGCCGAGTGGATGATCCATATCGGCCTCCTCCTGAGGTCCACACCATCACAGAAGCAAGTCTTCAGCCAATTCGATTCACTCCATATGATATCAAGAAACGGCTGTGCGCACTGGATACAGCAAAGGCTATGGGCCGTGACAATATCCTGGCTGTCGTGCTGAAGACTTGTGCTCCAGAACTAGCCACCCCTCTAGCCAAGCTATTCCAGTAGAGCTACAACACTGGCATCTACCAGACAATGTGGAAAACTGCCCAGGTCCGTCCTGTCCACAAAAAACAGGACAAATCCAATCTAGCCAATTACCGCCCCATCAGTCTACTCTCAATCATCAGCAAAGTGATGGAAGGTGTCATCGACAGTGCTTTCAAGTGGCACTTACTCACCAAAAACCTGCTCACTGATGCCCAGTTTGGGTTTCGCCAGTACCACTCGGATCCAGACATCATTACAGCCTTGGTCCAAACATGGACAAAAGAGCTGAATTCCAGAGGTGAGATGAGAATGACTACCCTTGACATCAAGGCAGCATTTGACCGAGTGTGGCATCAAGGGGCCCTAGTAAAATTGAAGTCAATGGGAATCAGGGGAAAAACTCTCCGCTGGCTGGAGTCATACCTAGCACAAAGTGGTTGTTGGAGGTCAATCATCTCAGCCCCAGGACATTGCTGCAGGAGTTCCTCAGGGCAGTGTCCTAGGCCCAACCATCTTCAGCTGCTTCATCAATGACCTTCCCTCCATCATAATGTCAGAAGTGGGGATGTTCGCTGATGACTGCACAGTGTTCAGTTCCATTCGCAACTCCTCAGATAATGAAGCAGTCTATGCCCGCATGCAGCAAGACCTGGATGACATTCAGGCTTGGACTGATAAGTTGCAAGTAACATTCGTGCCACACAAGTGCCAGACAATGACTATTTCCAACAAGCGAGCGTCTAACCACCGTCCCTTGACATTTAACGGCATTACCATCGCCGAATCCCCCAACACCAACATCCTGGGGGTCACCATTGACCAGAAACTTAACTGGACCAGCCACATAAATACTGTGGCCACAAGATCAGGTCAGAGGCTAGGTATTCTGCAGCGAGTGTCTCCCCTCCTGACTCCCCAAAACCTTTCCACCATCTACAAGGCACAAGTCAGGAGTGTGATGGAATACTCTCTACTTCCCTGGATGATTGCAGCTCCAACAACACTCAAAAAGTTTGACACCTTCCAGGACAAAGCAGCCCGCTTGATTGGCACCCCATCCACCACCTTGAACATTCGCTCCCTCCACCACCGGCGTACAGTGGCTGCAATGTGTACCATCTACAAGATGCACTGCAGCAACTCGCCAAGGCTTCTTCGATAGCACCTCCCAAACCCATGACCTCTACCACTTAGAAGGACAAGGGCAGCAGGCGCATGGGAACACCACCACCTCCAAGTTCCCCTCCAAGTCACACCCATCCTGACTTGTTGTTCCTTCATAGTTGCTGGGTCAAAATCCTGGAACTCCCTCCCTAACAGCACTATGGGAGTACCTTCACCACACTGACTGCAGCGGTTCAAGAAGACGGGTCACCACTACCCTCTCATGGCAATTAGAGATGTGCAATAAATGCTGGCCTTGCCAGCGACGCCCACATCTGAGGAACGAATAATAAAAAAAAAGATTGTAAATGAAGATCTACCACATAGAGTAATACAAGTAGTTAAAAACAGAGCTGTTCGGGCAGTGGTATTTGCTACTTTACTACGTGTGTCCATTTTGGGTGAAAACGTAAGTGTCCCAGAAGTACACCTACAAATGGAATTATGTGTTTTCCTTTCAGACATTCTCATACAATTTTCTTAGGACACAACATATCCTAACTTTTCCCAATTGTTTTCAGACTACTGCACTGCCTAAATCATTCATGGCAACCTAGAAAACTAAAAGTTGACAGCCCCCAAAAAGCTAATAACTTATATTTATATAGCACCGTTAATGTAAAAATGTCCCAAGGCGCTTCACAGGAGCGTTATCTAAAAAAAAAATTGACATCGAGCCATATAAGGAGATGTTAGGGCAGATGACCAAAAGCTTGGTCAAAGAGGTAGGTTTTAAGGAGCATCTTAAAGGAGGAAAGAGAAGTGGAGAGGCAAAGAAATTTAGGGAGGGAATTCCAGAGCTTAGGACCTAGGCAGCTGAAGGCACGACCACCAATGGGGGAGCAATTAAAATCGGAAATGTTCAAAAGTCCAGAATAGGCGGAGCACAGAGATCTAGGGGGATTATAGGGTTGGAGGAGATTACAGAGATAAGGAGGGGCGAGGCCATGGAGGGATTTGAATACAAGGATGAGAATTTTAAAATCGAGGCATTAACTGGGAGCCAATGTAGGTCAGCGAGCACAGGGGAGATGGGTGAGCAGGACTTGGTGCGAGTTAATACACGGGCAGCAGAGTTTTGGATGACCTCAAGTTTATGGAGGGTAGATCAAGGGGGCCGGCCAGGAGTGTGTTGGAATAGTTAAGTCTAGAGGTAATAAAGGCATGGATGAGGGTTTCGGCAGCAGGTAAGTTGAGGCAAGGGCGGAGACGGGCAATGTTATGAAGATCGAAATGGGCGGTCTTAGTGATTGAACGGATGAGGTAGGAAGCTCAATTCGTGATCAAATATGACACCAAGGCTGCGAACAGTCTGGTTCAGCCTTAGACAGTTGCCGGGAAGAGGGATCGAATCGGTGGCAAGGTAACAGAGTTTGTGGCGTGAACCGAAGACAATGGCTTTGGTCTTCCCGATATTTAACTGAAGGAAGTTTCTATTAATCCAGTGCTGGATGTTGGACAAGCAATCTGACAGTATAGAGACAGTCGAGGGTTCAAGAGAGGTGGAGGAGAGGTAGAGCTGGGTATCATCAGCGTACATGTGAAAACTGTGTCACTGGATGATGTCACCGAGCGGTAGCATGTAGATGAGAAATAGGAGTGGGCCCCAATGATAGATCCTTGGGGGACACCAGAGGTGACGGTGCGGAAGGGGGAAGAGAAGCCATTGCAGGTGATTCTATGGTTACGGCTGGAATGAGAGGAATGGAACCAGGCGAGTGCAGTCCCATCCAGCTGGACGGCGGTGAAGGTGTTGGAGCAGAATTTTGTGGTCAACCGTGTCAAAGGCTGCAGATAGGTCAAGAAGGGACAGCTTACCTTTGTCGCAATCAATTAGGATGTAATTTGTGACCTTGGTAAGAGCCGCTTTGGTACTGTTTTAACAGCTCAAAAACATGAAAAGACAAGGGGCTGGATTTTGTCTTGGGGTCGTGTAATCCGCATTTCGTGTTTCCCCCCCGACTCCAGATTAATGTGGATGAATGATGCAATTTTCACTTAATTGGGCAATTGAGTTCCAGCATGTGAGAACCCATGAACTAATTAGTGGTTTCAGTCTGAAAGTCGCCTCTGATGATGTCATCATTGCGGACTGCCTAGTCTCAGAGACTGTTGGTGAGAGAGGACCTGCCTGGCTTGCTTTTGATGTGAGTGGACCTGGATGCAAAATATGGGGGGGGGAAGGAGAGAGAAGGAGAGAGAGAGAGAGAGAGAGAGAACGGGACGGAGTCGGGAACCCCGCGACTGATTGTCAAAATTGCGTGGAGGCGGGATGGAGTCGGGATGGGGTCGGAAACCCCGACCCCGCAAATTTAACTCCCCACACGCCTCCAAACCCGACTCCATGGGTCATTTTAAATCCAGCCCAAGGAGTTAGACTGAGATCACAATGGTATATGGGCTTGTCATCACCTAAACTGCAGGTATAGCCAAGATTTCATCACTTCAGTACACCAAAACATTTAACAGTGGTGTTATAGAAAATTGATGCGAGTGTTGAAGACAGAAAAAATAAATATATTTTCTAAGATTTTGATTTTTGACACCTGAGTCATTGCATTTATTAGCATTACAAAAGGCTCCAAAATGCCAAGTTTTTTTTAAATTAAGTAAAGCACCTCACTCCAACCCCATGCCTTTTGTTCCCCAACCGTGGCAATTCCACAGGTAGAGTGGCAGGAATTGCTAAATAAAGCCAGTTAATGCATTCACACCAAGAAATATCCACCTTCTCTCAAAAAAGCAATTGCAACCAGTATTGAAGAACAATTTGCATTTATATTGCTTTCGATAAGGTCCCGCATAAGAGATTAGCGTGCAAAGTTAAAGCACATGGGATTGGGGGTAAGGTACTGACTTGGATAGAGAACTCGAGGAACAGCACCTCATCTTTCGTTTAGGCACGCTACAGCCCTCTGGACTCAATATCGAGTTCAACAATTTTAGATCATAACCTCAGCTCCAATCACATTTATATTTTATTTGTCCCCCCCCACCTTTTTTTTCTCCTCCTAGAAGCTGGCAGCTGTCCTTCATTCTGCCAGTGGATTTCACACTTCATTCAGCCTTAATCTGTCACATTAACACCACCTCTAGCCTTGCATATCTCTTAATGTCTCTTCATCTCCCCCTTTGTTCCTTTATCCCCTCCCCCTTTTCCCAGCTTTACCCTGGCCTTAAATCTATTTGATTTCCGGCTCTTCCCAGTTCTGATGAAAGGTCATCGACCTGAAACGTTAACTCTCTTTCTCTCTCCACGGATGCTGCCTGGCCTGCTGAGTTTTTCCAGCGTTTTCTGTTGTTATTTTGGATAGAGAACTGGTTGGCTGACAGGAAGCAAAGAGTTGGAATAAACGGGTCTTTTTCCAAGTGATAGGCAGTGACTAGTGGGGTACCGCAGGGATCGGTGCTAGGACCCCAACTATTCACAATATATATTAATGATCTAGACGAGGGAACTAGATGTAATATCTCCAAGTTTGCAGATGACACAAAGCTGGGTGGGCATGTGTGCTGAGGTGGATGCAGAGAAACTCCAGTATGATTTGGACAGGTTGGGTGATTGGGCAGATGCAGTATAATGTGGATAAATGCGAGGTTATCCACTTTGGTGGCAAAAATAGGAAGACAGATTATTATCTGAACGGCAATAGATTGGGAAAAGGGGAAGTGCAACGAGACCTGGGTGTCCTTGTGCACCAGTCGCTGAAGGTAAACATGCAGGTGCAGCAGGCGGTTAAGAAGGCAAATGGTATGTTGGCCTTCATAGCGAGAGGATTCGAGTACAGGAGCAAGGATGTCTTGCTGCAGTTGTACAGGGCCTTGGTGAGACCACACCTTGAGTATTGTGTGCAGTTTTGGTCGCCTTATCTGAGGAAGGATGTTCTTGCCATGGAGGGAGTGCAGCGAAGATTCACCAGACTGATACCTGGGATGGCAGGAATGACGTATGGAGAGAGATTGGGTCGATTAGGCTTGTATTCGCTAGAGTTTAGAAGAATGAGAGGGGATCTCATTGAAACTTATAAAATTCTAACAGGACTAGACAGACTAGATGCAGGAAGGATGTTCCCGATGGCAGGGGAGTCCAGAACCAGGGGTCACAGTCTAAGGATAAGGTGTAAGCCATTTAGGACTGAGACGAGAAGGAATTTCTTCACCCAGAGAGTGGTGAACCTGTGGAATTCTCTACCACAGTAGGCAGTTGAGGCCAATTCATTAAATATATTCAGGAAGGAGTTAGATATATTTCTTAAGGCTAAGGGATCAAGGGATATGGGGAGAAAGCAGGGAATGGGTACTGAATTTGGATGATAAGCCATGATCTCATTGAATGGCGGAGGGGCCGAATGGCCGACTCCTGCTCCTATCTTCTATGTAGCGCCTTTAACATAGTAAAAGATCCCAAGATACTTCACAGGAGCGTTAGCAAACAACATTTGACACCATGCCACAAAGGAGATATTAGGACAGGTCAAAGAGGTAGGTTTTAAGGAGCATCTTAAAGGAGGAGATAGACAGAGAGGTTTAGGAATTCCAGAGCTTAGGGCCTTGGCAACGGAAGGCACGGCCACTAATGGTGGAGCGATTAAAATTGGGGATGTGCAAGAGGCCAGAATTGGAGGAGCGCAGAGATCTCGGAGAGCTGTAGGAGGTTACAGAGATAGGTTGGGGTGAGGCCAGGGAGAGATTTGAAAACAAGGATGAGAGTTTTAAAATCGAGGCGTTGCCAGACCGGGAGCCAATGCAGGTCAGCGAGCACTGGGGTGATGGGTGGACGGGACTTGGTGAGAGTTAGGATACAGGCAAGAGTTTTGGATGAGATCATGTGGAGGGTGTAAGATGGGAGGATGGCCAGGAAAGCATTGGAATAATCGAGTGTAGGGGTAACAAAGGCATGGATGAGGGATTCAGCAGATGAGCCGAGGCAGGGACAGAGACAGGTGACGTTAGAGAGGTGGAAGTAGGTGGTCTTGGTGATGGAGAGGATATGGGGTCGCGAGCAAACAAACTTTTATATAAAGCAACAGTTAGACATGCACAGAAAGTTCCTTTTGAGGATTGTTTATTTTTTTTTAAGAAGATGCAGCATTAAACAGTCCTCCATAACCAATGTTCTGTAAAACTGTCATGAACCTGTCTAAATTCCCCCTCAATTCCTCTAGCTTTCAAGTGTGTAATCAGAACAAAGATGAAATCATCTGTTTTGATCCTTTTTATATTCTTTTGTGCTTCTGCAAACATTAGGGCAGTCAATATTTTCCACTGAATATACTTGAACCTTGCAATGGAGTAGGGAACTAGCGTCAAGACCTGCCCTGGTGATTGGAGCCTGAAGACCCAGTTACAACTGCATTTACCCATTTACTAGCAAGCCACTCAGTTGTATTCAAGGCAGCAACTCACCACCTTCTTGAGGGCAATTAGGGATGGGCAATAAATGCTGGCCTTATTCTTATCCACTTACTCTGTTTACTGCAATCAAACACTGCAAGAGGTGTAACTTTAAACATTAGTATATGACGCCTCTTTTAATTTGGAAACATTTGTACTTTTTGCCAAAAATCACTGCGGCTTCGTTAATGACTGGACATGTTTTGTTGTTCTTTCAATAATAAACACATATGGATGGCTTACTGGAAAATTTAGTCTTTAGATCAGAGAAGCAGAAAAAAAAACTGCTGCTCTTCTAATTAAATGGCAAGTTTAGATGTCTGTTATGTTGAGCTTGCCACCCTGCAATAATGAACATTTAAACTAGGACAACCACCTTTTGAAATAAAGAGCACCTTTTTTTGTTTGATGAGAAATCTTGGTCCTTTCATTGACTGAAAACATAATAAAGAACCCTTCCACTCAGCTCTCAGATGAGACAATGGACAGGTGAGTATAATGGCTTCATGCGTATGAGTGAGCAGTAGAGATGCTTGTAGTGTATCCAATGTCATGTTAACAGTTGTGATGGATTCCAAACAAGGTCTCTTGAAATACACTGAGAAGGTATTGTTGCCACCACTGGAATGCAAATATCCTCTGAATTATAGTTATTTTTTTTCCTTTGAGAGAACTCGGCACCATGTTTATGGACTGCTGAGTGTGTTAGAACTTGGAGAGCATTTCCTCCACTTTTTCAGTACAAAGTTTCTTCCACCAAAATGTAAATCAACCATCATTATGTGGTTCTGGTGATGCATTTCAGTTATAACACGAGCAGTAATTATGGGCAGGCTACTTGGGAATATGTTCCCAGTGTGGCATCATATTCTACTTTTGCCTGGAGTTGCCCTATCTGTTGGTTGACTAAATGTGGCCAATACCTCAGAGTGGTGATAACTTGGGTAAATGCAGTTGTAACTGGGTCTTCAGGCTCCAATTTCCAGGGCAGGTCTTGACACTAGTCCTCTACTCCATTGCCAAGTTCAAATGTAATGCCATTTTCTCTATATCCCACAGGCTGATAGCCAGATCCAAATTGTGGGCCACAGAATGTTCAAGGTGAAAAATTCTGGATTGTCTCCTGGTTGTGTTAGAGACAAAAAACGCAAGCAGGAGACTGAAATTTCTTTCCCAATTTCTGGTCTCCACCATGAAGCTGTGCATGGTTAAGCTATTAGGGCAATCACTCTAATGATGCTTTGCATTGCTTTTTATGCAAAAAGATACATTGCCAAGATCATGGGGTGGGGTCTCAAACATATGTCAGTGTCCCAAGGGCTTGTAAACATCACCTTTCATCCTTAAATTGGCAACTTCTCACTCCCACCATCACCAAAAAATAAAGTAACCATGGAAGTGCAGTTTCAATTTCACCATCTACAAGGCACAAGTAAGGAGTGTGATGGAATACTTTCCACTTCCCTGGATGAGTGCTGCTCCAACAACACTCAAGAAGCTCGATAGCATCCAGGACAAAGCATTGGCACCCCATCCTGCACCTTAAACATTCACTCCCTCCACCACCGGCGCACCGTGGCTGCAGTGTATACCATCTACAAGATGCACTGCAGCAACTCACCAAGGATTCTTCGACAGCACCTCCCAAACTCACGACCTCTACCACCTAGAACAAGGGCAGCAGGCACATGGGAACACCACCACCTCCAAGTTCCCCTCCAAGTCACATGCCATCCTGACTTGGAAATATATCGCCGTTCCTTCCTCGTCAGTGGATCAAAATCCTGGAACTCCCTCCCCAACAGCACTGTGGGAGTCCCCTCATCATACGGACTGCAGCGGTTCAAAGCAGCAGCTCACCACCACCTTCTCAAGGGCAATTAGGGATGGGCAATAAATGCTGGCTTTGCCAGCAGCACCCAAATCCCATGAATAAAAAACAGCCAATTTGCACACAGCATGGTCCCACAAACAGCAATGAGATGCATGACCAGATAATTTGTTTCAGTAAGGTAGACCGAGGTGGCTAAATGTTGGCTAAGGTGGCAGTGTGACTAAACTTTTGGTTGAACGGAATGCATGCAACATTCCCTCCACGCTGACTGGTGCAGGACCCTTCACAAGCAAAGTGATTAACTCGCAGTAATCTCTGGTTAACATAACTATTCAATGTTCATGTAATACTACAAATTAATCAACACTGGCACTGTTTCAAATTTCTCCCCCCTTTGAGCATAGCAAATGTATTATAAATAAGAACTTGTATCAACATGCCTCTTTATTGAATTCACCTAATGCTAAAAGGCATTGAAGAAAGGGGTTTGTTTTCGGAGTTGTCCATTTAATTTTGCTAGTCTTGATTAATGCTTTTAATATATCACTTCAAGTCAGAACAAATTTTGATGTTAAGCTGCTCAGCTTCAGTATGAATATACTTAAAATGGGCAATAACAGCAAATCCAAATATTCTTGTTCCGCAACTGCACTTTTATTTCTTCTCTGCAATACAATGAAAATCAAATGAAGACATTCGAAACTAGCCATTTGCTAAGTAAACTGATATTTTAGATGTGTCACAAGTACATTTCCTCATTGTAAGACTGCACTTTAAAGTGGACACTAAGTACAGAAAATATTTGCATAAAAAGAACTGACAAACTGGTTACAACATTTGCAATGTGCATGCACTGTTGTTTTTCTGAAAATAATTAAATACAAAGCTGTATTACTATCAATACAAATAAATTGTGCACAAATGCAACTTTTGGTCTCCTGCATTTTTCTAGTAGGCACCTCTGCTATCACCATATCCTCCTCTGTATCCTCCACTACCCTGGTTACCACCAAATCCTCCATCACCACCACTACTACCACTTTGGCAGCCACTGTATCCTCCACTTCCACTACTGCCACCACCGCCACCACCACCACCACCACCACTTTGGTAGTTGCGGTATCCACCACCTTGGTAGCTTCCTCCACTACCACCTCTTCCTCCTCCATAATATCCAGAACTGTAACTGCCACGGGAGCCACCATAGCCACTTCCTCTTCCATAACCACCTCCTCCCCTGTAACCAGAACCACGGCCACCCCCTCTTCCACCAAATCCTTGGTTGTCATAACGTGCCATTTTGGGAGGACGAGGACCATCACCAAATCTGTAATAAATCAAAATAATGGATTACATAAACACTATATAACAAGTCAAATTCATAGCATAAAAAATAGTGTGAAGATAGTCTATAACGAAAATAAAGTTTGGTGAGATGATAAACAATCTGTACTGCTAATTTAAATGTTTATATTCTCCACAAAGTAAACCATTCAATCCCAATAATGTTTAGTACGAAAGCACAACCATAGGTGGAGCAAAATGAACATGTAAATGCTTATTAACAGAGGCTATCAAGAGTGAATTGCAATTACAATGCCGTCTGTTACTCATGTAGAAAATCACCACAGCCAAAAAACAAAACCAGAAAACCTAAACATGAGTTTAGTTTTCTTGCTAACTCTTCCTTCAGAATTCACAATCTCAGAATGCATTTACAACTTCAAATTAATTTTGCCAAATAAGCAATGCTGACTGCCACAGTAAACTTCAATTCTCAGTGGCCGTGGCTCCTTGTAATTGCTTCAAGTACAGACCAAGCTGTTTTTCTTACACAGGAAAGTGCAACTAAAAGCGTTCGGTCTTCAATTTTATCTTATCTCTTATCCACTTTGGTACTTGTACCTGTACATATTCCATCATTTATTATTTCCAAGTGAAAATGGGTTAATGTAGCTCTGACTTTGAAATTGACCATTATTTACCAAACATTATTTCAAAGTAGGGACTATTCTATTAATCCAGAAACTGGCACAATTCCAACTGAATTGGTTTGTTCCCCAAATCATTTTTGTGTTTGTTTTCCCTCCCATTTTCACCTCTTAAAACTTGACTTGGACTAAATAGTTGCATAAGCACCAGTCACACACTAGTGCCTGCCCAAGTGCCCATTCTTCACATGGGAGTCTAGACATTGAGCAGTGGTAGGCTATTCGACACTGGGTGTGTAACGGCCAAGCCTGGCCCTGTCTTTACCCAATGTCCACATACAGGAATCACTGAAGAACAAGAACCCTGGCTGAAACTCCGTAGCTGATGGAAAAGTGCTACTTATGCGGCTTAGTTAAATGTACTGGTGTACAAGAATGATCTGGACAGACCACACACTACTCTTGATCAGTATGGGGAAGATTCCCTGGCTTACACTTGAGATATCCTGACCACCAGACAAAATGTTGGAAGGCTCCTGAAGCAAGATTCCTGCCTGGTATTCACGGTGGAAAGATATTTTAATCTGGAGCATCGGATGTGAAAAAAAACATGTCAATGTCATCAATCCAACCATTTCTAGTTCTTATCTGGACAGGAGTTTTGCTGTCCCCCCACGCCAGAGATCAAGGTTCGGCTGAATCAGCTGGCGCTCTCAAGGGCTAATAATTTTAAAAGACCCTGGTCTGAAGATAAAAGCAGGCAACACCAATTCAAAATTTCAAGGAGGGAGCTTTTTATAAGTTACCAACAATTAAAATCAAACATCCCTTTGGATAGGCATGACATGTGTTCTTGCTGTCAATAAGAAATACGCCATAAAATGTGTGCCCTTGTTGTCAATAATACGCCATAAAATCATGTGAAGGAAACAGAATCTGCAAACGACTCATGATAATCTTTCATTTTGAAACGCTGCCCTCTGAATACCATGGCAATATCTGCGTTCCTCAAACAGCTGCTCTTGCTGTTTCCCGAGATCCATGCTTAAAGCCAGATGTACACTCTCGACCGCTCTTCAGCAGCACCAGCTCACTATTTCAGAGTTGTCCTGGTTCACAGTTCCATTTCATCTTTCGCCTCATCCGGCGATTGAACAAAAAAGTTTTGTCTTCCTTTCAGCAAGAACCGTAAGTGTCAACAACTCTTTGATACCAACATCCCTCCAAATCTTTCTTAGAATCATAGAATGGTTACAGCACAGAAGGCCATTCGGACCATCGAGCCTGTGCTGGCTCTCTGCAAGAGCACTTCAGCTAGTCCTACTCGCCCGCCCTTTCCCCATAGCCCTGCAAATTTTTTTCCTTCAAGTACTTGCCCAACTCCCTTTTGAAAGCCATGATTGAGTCTGCCCCCACCACTCTTTCAGGCATTGCATCCCAAATCCTAACCACTCACGGAGTAAAAAAGCCTTCGGTTCTTCTGCCAATCACCTTAAATCTGTGTCCTCTGGTTCTTGACCCTTCTGCCAATGGGAACAGTTTCTCTCTCTCTATGTCCAGACCCCTCATGATTTCCTCTGACCCCATCCCACCTTCCAACATCACCCACTGCCGTATTTTCACTATCCCCTCTGACCTAGAACGATCTGTCCTTAGCGGAATCCCCTTAGGCCCCCTCCCAATGAATTTAGAGCTCGGCACGATGTTGAGCTCTTCTTCCATTGCTTTCGCCTCCATGCTCACGTCTTTGGCCAGGAGTCTTCCCCCTGCATAGCGAACCCTTTCTCCAGTCTTTATTATTCTCGTTCCACCTGGACCCCTCCTTCTGGCCTCTTACCCGCTCTTGATCTTTTCATTGGGAACTGCCTGCATGACATCGGCCGTCTCAATTTCTCTATTCCCCTCACTCACTCTAACCGACTTACCTCTGAACTTGCAGCACTCCGTTCTCAGGTCCAACCCTCACAGTCATTAAACCTGCTGACAAGGGTGGCGCTGTTGTTGTTTGGCGAACAGACCTCTACTTTGCAGAGGCTGAACGCCAACTTTCCGACACCTCCTCCTACCTCCCCCGGACAATGACCCCACCACTGAATATCAAGCCATCGTTTCCCAGTCACTGACCTCATCTCCTCTGGAAACCTTCCCCCACGGCCCCCAACCTCAGAGTCCTTCTACCTGGCATAGTCCAAGATCCACAAACAGGACTACTCTGACAGACCAATTGTTTCAGCCTGTTTCTGCCTCACGGAACTTAGTTCTTCCTATCTCAACTCTATTTTTTCTCCCCTTGTCCAGTCTCATCCGACTTACATCCGCGACTCTTCCGACGTCCTCTGCCAATTTTAACCATTTCCAGTTTTCCGGTCTTAACCGTCTCCTTTGCACCAAGGACATCCACCCCCACCTGCGGGCTCTCCACTTCTTGCTTGAATGGAGGCCCAACCAGTCCCCATCATCCTCCGCCTGGCTGAACTAGCTCTTGCACTGAACAACATCTCCTTTGACTCCACTCACATCCTCTAAATGAAAGGTGTCGCTATGGGAACCCGTATGCCTGCTTTTTCGTGTGTTACATGGAACATTCTTTGATCCAGTCCGATTCAGGTCCCCTCTCCCGCCTCTTCTTCCAGTACATTGATGACTAGATCGGTGCTGCTTCCTGCTCTCGCCTGAACTGGAAAATTTCATGAACTCTGCATCCAATTTCCACACTTCCCTCACCTTCACATGGTCCATCTCCGACTTCTCCCTTCCTCAATATCTCTATCTCCATTTCTGGGGAGCGGCTGTCCCCCAATATCTGCTGTAACCCCACTGACTCCCACAGCTACCTTGATTACACTTCTTCCCACCCACTTCCTGAAAGGACTCTATTCCATTCTCCTAGTTTCTCCATCTCAGCTGTTCCCTTGATGCCACCTTCCACACCAGTGCTTCTGATATTTCTTTTTCCTCAACGAAGAATTCCCCTCCAACGTGTTGACAGGGCCCTCGACCGTGTCTGTCCCATTTCCCACACTTCTGATCTCACCCCCTCCTCTCCCTCCCAGAAACACGATAGGGTTCCCCTTGTCCTCACCTTCCACCCCACCAGCCTCTACCATTTCTGCCACCACCAAATATCTTACCTTCCCCTCCCAGCATTCCGGAGGGGACTGTTCCCTCCGGAACACTCTGGTCCACTCTTCAATCACCCTCAAACACCTGCTCCCCTTACCACAGCAACTTCCCGTGCAAGCACAGGAGATGCAACACCTGGCTTTCACCTGCTCCCTTCACACTGTCCATGGCCCCAAACGCTCTTTCCAGATGAAACAGCGATTTACTTGTACTTCAGTATACTGTAGTCGCTGCTCACGATGCGGTCTCCTCTACATTGGGGAGACCAAACACAGATTTAGTGATCGCTTTGCGGAACACATCCATTCAGTCCCCAAGCGTGACCCTGAGCTTCCAGTTGCTTGTCATTAATACTCCGCCCACTCCCACTCTGACCTCGGACTCCTACACTGTTCCAATGAAGCTTAATGGAAGCTCAAGGAACTTTCGATTGGGCACTTTACAACCTTCCGGACTCAACACTGATTTCATTAACTTCAGATCATAACCACCGCTCCCATTTTTCCCAGGCAGCTGGTGCTGGTAATGGTTCTGTTGTTACCATTTACAGCTCCTCCAGACCTATCTTTTGTTTCTTTACTTGTCACATTACCATCTCCTTCTGCTTCAGACAACCATACCTTTTGTCATTTAATCTCTCCTGCCTTCCACCCTATCACAGACCTTCCCTTTTGCTCTTTCTCTTTCTGCTCCCCTTTCCCTGCCTCCGTACTTGCTTATAAACTGTTAAATCTCGAACTTCTTTCAGTTTTGACAAAAGGTCATTGCGGATGCCGAAGTTGCTGTCTGATTTACTCCTTAATAACGGTCAGCGCTGATAACCTTACTGCAAAATCCGGGCCATTATTTGCACTTCTGGTTTAGTGGAGTCAACTGTGAAATGTGTGTGCTTTTTAAAAAAAAACTGCCAAATCTAAGCCCATAATACAGAATCCTAAATTGATAAATATTGAAAGATAATTTGGAAATATAGTGATTAGGCGACACCAGTGTTATGACTGCATGGTGTCAAGACATGGGATGAAACTTCAACATTACTTATATATCTTACTGATGTCTGATTTGTTGCAGATCTGTATTTTAGTTATGAACAGCATGAGCAAACAAAATTATAAATAGTTGAGTCTGTTTTTATGACAGAAAGTGTGCAGTTGGGTTAATTTCACAGGCTTTCCACCTATCTGCACCAGCCTGCTCGGGGCAGGGGGGGGCAGTTACATGGGGGGTGGAGAATGTAACCAGTATCCCTTTTGCATGCCTTTCTCATGAACACAACCGTAACAATTCAGATATGTACTAGTTGATTGACAATCTGGGATAATGAGCACTGTCTCAAGGACCACTGTGCAAGATTTGATTGCAACAGCCTTGCATCAGGTACAACGGTTGCTACAATCAGTCCTAGGATTCACATTGATTGGAGCATTAATTGTGGCTCTTACTAAATATGAGAGCATTCAACCTTCACACAACTGCACCCAAAGTGTTGTCTAAAACCATAAAATACAATTCACCTTGTGTTTGCCAAAAGATTAATGCCTGCTGCCCCAGGTTTTGAAATCTGCCGGATCATGTTCAGCAACCGCTCATGTGTGGGATCCAGTTGCCGTATGAATTCAGGATCCTTGGCAACTTCGACAACCAGTGCCTCCATTCCTGCACGCAAAGCAACAACTGCAGCTGCTGCATAATGAGGCATCTTCAACTTTATCCTAAAAGGCACAAATTATATTTAGCATTTAACACAACCAATGTCAAACGGATCAAAAAGATATTAGTTGCTCCGCAAAAGCCACCCTGAAATTAATGAGCTGAACTGTAAAACCATACAACAGCAAATAACAATATGCACAGACCAATGGGAAACATGTCTTATTGCGGAACACTTAAATCTATATGATAAAAACTACTACTACTTGATAGCTTTTCGAAGACGGCTAAACTACAAGTAACAGTTTTTAGGGAGAACACAGTTAATATGAGTTACATCACTTAAAAGTCATAATTAGGAAGATTAAAATTTTTCCATCTCCAGATGTTTCTGTGATAAGGTGGATGTTCCATTGCAGACTGAGCAAACATCACTGTCACCAATGCTCCAGGAAGCAGTAATTATTTACAGAACCCAAACATCTCTGTATAGAGTACACACCAAACTTGATAAAAAAAATAGCTTAAGTATAGGATTATGGAAGCATAAAAAGGTGACAAACCAAGGATATAGAATGTTTAGAGTATCTTAATGAGAAAATCCCTTCATCTTGCAAACTATCTAGGATAACATGTTGTATTCTTATTAGTGAGAAAAAAACATACCCGTGACCAGATGTCTGCTTGGCTCAGATATGAAACACGAGTCCAGAGCGAATGATTCATATCACAGCCAAAAAACAAATACTTCTAGATCATGAAAGTCTCTAATGGCACCATTTAATCACTGAAAACTTCATTTGCAGTAACAGGAACAGGTTATGTGGACATTAGTTTCATTACTACCCACGGTGTTCTACCAGGACTAGTAACAATTTTAAGTCAAACACAGTGACAGTTAAGTTAACCGGAATAATCAATTCAATATCACCTTTCAGGAACAGATAAGATCCAAAGGGGTGAGAAAAGCACATAAAATACTTCACTAGCTTTATCAGGAACCAATGAAATGGGCTGCATCACAAATTTTAAATCAGTGATCATGTAGTACTCCATACACTTTTACATTATGTTATTCAACACTGCCAAATGTCATCACCTTGTTGAATTATCACAACTGTTGTCCATCATCATGGTTAGACACAGGGCAATTGTAATTAATTCATGCACAACTGACAGATTCAAATGATTCTCAAGCACCAAACATAACTGGATATTAACCTTCCACTGAAACTGAAAGTAAAAGGATTGTGGAGCTTCAAGCTTTCTTACCATTCATCCATCAAAATAATTTCTCCATTTGCTGTCACCTTCTTCGAACCATAAAAGAGTAGTTGGAGTGGACTAACTAAAGTCATCGCCTTTGCAGATACAGCCCGAGTTCGGATCTGAGGAGAAATACCTGTCCATTAGTATCTCAGTAATTGGTCAAGCTGATGATTTTTCACACACACCCTTTTTTTACTATTCATTACCATAGCAAACTTGTTAAATCAAAAAAAAAATAGGTTAGAATGTGGCTGTACAATGTTGCCCTGCCATGCCTAAGTATCTGATGTAACAACAAATTAAAAACTGGTATCGAATGCGAATCTTTCCAGGCGCCCAGTTTCAAGTCCATTGAGTTTTAAATAGATCAATTAAAATCAAACTTGAAGCAACAAGGAATTAATTTAAATACTCTGAAAATTCAACTTTATTCACATTCAGTACACCTTCATTTTGGAATACTTTGCATTTAACACTCATAAAACAGCTCTGATTGCAACTTGTGTTGGGGAGTGGCTGGGAAAGGAAAGGCCGTGCAAGAGGGAACATTTGTATTAAACAGTACCGTAGAAAAAGAGTGGCATTCATGCTTAAATTTTCTCTACTCAACGCTGTGATCTCAGCTTGGCTGGGAGTCGGGAATCTACAATTGATCCTCGTGCCCCAGACTGAACAGAGCCCAGGAATCAACAGAGCCCAGGAATCAACAGAGCCCAGGAATCAACAGAGCCCAGGAATCAACAGAGCCCAGGAATCAACAGAGCCCAGGAATCAACAGAGCCCAGGAATCAACAGAGCCCAGGAATCAAACCTGGGATCCATCTCTTCTGTATGGCTCAGCTTCAAACACCTTAACCTTATATTCTATTCAATAAGCACAAGAGAATAGGTGACTGATTTTACTCAATCTGAAAACCCTCTGAATCTAACAGTTACTGCACATTACTTGACTTTTGCACTTCAGTCGGCTGGCTCGTCCCTTTGGTTAACACATGTAACTGATTTCAGCTGTAACAACTGTCCTGCTTTTCCTGAGGATCTAATGGACTCTCAAAGAAAAGGCAGCACACCTACATGACTACGATCGAACTCATGTCAGATTTGTTATACACTCATGAATTTTAGCTTTTTGCTGAATTATATCCTACCAAATTTGAAGAGAAACAGCACTGGGGGCAGGGGGAAGAGAGAAGAACAGTACAAATAGTTCACAGATCCCACTGTGTTTTTAAGTGGTCTCAAAGGTTTAGCAGAAGGAACTATGGGGAAAGTAGCAGAAAACAAATTAATTGGAAAACTATGATTTGTGAGTCAAGATGTCTGAAATGGAATAGCTCTTCGGGTTGATTTGGACACTGAGGAGCTGGACATTACTCACCTTTTCCCCAAACACAAAGAAAGGGGAAGGATACTTTGTATCTTGGTTGCTGAAGGGACAATTGACGGAAGACTTATGGATAAGTGCATTGCGCCCCTCTGTGGTTAAGATCTTTCTTTTTTCCTTGTGGTAGCAGACATTGGGATAAAGTCCAAAGCAAAGAAGTGAGATAACCACATCAAGATTATTATCTGGTCCAGTATTGTTAAATACTTGTGTCATCAGGCACTCTGTTTAGAAGGAAAAGGAGAAAACATTGTCAGAGTCACAGTCATAACGGCACAGAAGGAGGCCATTCGGCCCGTCAAGTCCGTGCCAGCTCTCTGTAGAGCAATCCCCATAGCCCTGCAAGTTTATTTCCCTCAAGTGCCTACCCAGTCTCCCCTTGAAAACGTTGATTGTCTCCGCTTCCACTACTTCCGTCGGCAGCGAGATCCAGGTCATCAACACTCGTTGCGTAAAAAAGATTTTCCTCACATCCCCCTGTATCTCTTGCCCAAAACCTTAAATCTGTGTCCCCTAGTCCTTGTACCATCAACTAGTGGGAACAGCCTTTCCCCGTCTAGCCTATCCAAACCCGTCATAATCTTGTACACCTCTATCAAATCACCCCTCAACCTCCTTTGCTCTAATGAAAACTAATCCAGCTTCTCCAACCTGTCCTTGTAGCTAAGATCCCCCATCCCCAGAACCATTCTGGTAAATCTCCTCTGCACCCTCTCAAGGGTCTTCACATCCTTCCTAAGGTGTGGTGACCAGAACTGGACGCAATACTCCAGTTGGGGCCTAACCAGCGCTTTATAAAGGTTCAGCATAACCTCTCTACTTTTGTACTCAATCCCTCTATTTATGAAGCCCAAGATCCCATATGCTTTGTGAACCACTCTCTCAATATGTCCTGCCACCTTCAGGGACCTATGCACATTAACTCCCAGGTCCCTCTGTCCCTGCACACTCTTTAAAACTGTGCCATTAAGTGTATTTTGCCTCTCCCTGTTCCTTCTGCCAAAATGCATCACCTCACACTCCTCTGTATTAAATTCTATCTGCCACTTGTCTGCCCATTCTGCTAGCCTTTCTATGTCCTGTTGCAGTCGATTGGTATCATCCTCACTGTTTGCCACACCCCCAAGTTTGGTGTCATCAACAAATTTAGAAATTCTACTCTGTATTCCAATATCCGGGTCATTTATATATATCAGAAAAAGCAGTGGCCCCAGCACTGACCCTTGGGGAACACCAATGTCTATCATTCTCCAGTTTGAAAACAGCCATTTACCACAACTCGCTGTTTTCTGTCCTTAAGCCAAGAAATTGATTCTTACCACACTGAACAAATTAAATCATGTCACCAGGTTGATATATACCCGTGTTTTAAAAAGATTTGCCTTTAGTGGGAACATCACTTAGAATGAAAAAGAGTAAACAGGAATAGTGTACATCACTTGAAATGCATCTTTCTATTTTGTCAGTATTATAACTTTAACAAAATACTTTTAAAACCTGCATAAAAATACATTATATTTTAGATTTCAAAAGATCAAAAAAAGCAGTAAAACACAATTTTATTCATTTAATATTACCTTCAGGGAAGCCAGAGTTGATCAGGATGTCCTTCAGCTGAACCTTAGCCTCCCATGTCATCCGCAAAGTTGCCATGTTTAACCTTTTATGATCACAAAACCGTATTTCTGCATCTTCCCCTCCCATCCTAGAAAAAAAAATGCAAATGCCTACATGAAGAAGTTTACTTTACAGAATTCAACAATATAAACACAATTTAGCAAGCATTTGTTTTCCTACTCATCATCAGAATAATACCTTGCATCATCCCAGGCCTGGAAAACTGAAAGCAGAGCCACATGATCTGAAAATCTGGTTCCTGCAAAGTTCCTGTGCATGTAGCCAAGGCGCTTGCCTTCATTAATAAAAGGCTCTGGAAAACAGGTAGCAGCGGATATGGTGCACACTGCATCGCCAACACTGCAACAGATAAGAAGTTCATAATAACATCTCCATCAATAGCAACAGCTTTCCAACTCCATTCATAACTACGGCATCTATAAAAAATAGAATCCTATAGCTGTCAAGCTAGAAACAAATATTCATAACTATTCAAACAAAATAATAAGCATTTCAACAACAACAACTTGCATTTATATAGCGGCTTTAACATAGTAAAACGTCCCAAGGTGCTTCACAGGAACGTTAGCAAACAAAATTAGACACCGAGCCAGATAAGGAGATATTAGGGCAGAAAAGGTAGGTTTTAAGGAGCGTCGAAAAAGGAGGAAAAGGAGGCGGAGAGGTTTAGGGAGGGAATTTTAGAGCTTACGGCCTCGGCAGCTGAAGACACAGCCGCCAATGGTGGAGCGATTAAAATTGGGGATGTGAATGAGGCCAAAATTGGAGGAGCGCAGATATCTCGGAGGGTTGTAGGAGGTTACAGAGATAGGGAGGAGCGAGGCCATGGACGGATTTGAAAACAAGGATGAGAATTTTAAAATCAAGGCGTTGCTCAACTGGGAGCTAATGTAGGTCAGCGAGCACAGGGGTGATGGGTAAACGGGGCTTGGTGAGTGTTAGGATACGGGCAGCAGAGTTTTGGATGAGTTTGCATTTTTGAAGGGTGGAAGATCAGATTTCCACTGGCAGAAATCCCACAATATGTACTGTTCTGTACCTGTAGCCTAATATTTTGTACATAACACAGCACCTAGACCAACCCATCATCCATAGATTCTGACATCATCTAATCCAAATCTAACTAATTCTTGCTGAATTAGCAATCAGTCCAGCTCCCCTCTGAATGTGACCATTTTACTATTCTGAGTGGGAATTTATTTCATAAGTTAAGTCTCGTGTGAAGAGTTTTCTCTTGAGTTTAACTTGAGGATTGTGGAGTCTTTAGGTATATCCCTGAATTTTCTTGATCGTGTACAAAATGCATTTGTCATTTAAAAAATATTTCATGTTCCCACATCAATCAATTCCCAGTAAAAGCTCTGGAATTCCCTGCCTAAACCTGTCCGTCTTTCCTCCTTTAAGACGCTCCTTAAAACCTACCTCTTTGACCAAGCTTTTGGTCACCCGTCCTAATTTATCCTTATGTGGATCGGTGTCAAATATTTTTTTTGTTTTAATATACTCCTGTGCAGCGCCTTGGGATGTTTTACTACGTTAAAGGTGCTATATAAATACAAGCTGCTGTTGTAAAGGCATTTGTTTCTTTACCCTGCTATGGTTAATTTTTGTGTTGGTGCTTTACGCTCACAACTTTGTACCCTGGATCTACCTAGAGCTGCCTCCATGACAAATCTTGCCCCAGAGCCCCCCTGTCGTCCCATCACCTCTGGCCAGCTGTCAGGAGGCATGAGGTATCATACGGGTATGACTATCTGTTTTTCCCATGGTGGTGTCTCTCTGCTAGGGCATTAAGTAGAATGGGACTGAGAGAATTAAAAATACAGCTTCCCCCTCTACTTTGCTTTTCATTAATGCACAATAATAGTCAGTCAGTCATTCTCTTGTGTTCAATGTTTTGCCATTTGGAGCCATTTTGTTGCCTTCTTTGAATTTACACAAGATTATGACTGGAATCTTAGAATGTCAACACATGATAAATATTTTAGAAATCAATTTAATTCAACATTATCGGATGGCTAGAATATGTGGAGCAGACTGCATGACATTGTGCCTTTACATCAAATATGCACCCGTATGAAGCTTTCTTTGAACTGACTTGAGCTCACACAATGAATAGAAATTTAGTGGAGATCGTGGGGTAAGATACAGACTTATATACACATCACAATTGAAATCTATGAGCCTTAGGTTAATATAACATTATAAATCCCAGCACCCCAAGGTGCCACTCTAGTTGTTTTTACTTTGTGACAACAGGAAGGATGTCCACAGAAACTGGACATGTGTTAGAAATATATCAGCGAGTTTTGTATGGGGGAAATAAAGATGTCTCATATGGTTTGGGTCTGCCCCAAAATCTGAGCTCTAGAAATAAGTTTAACTTTCAGAAATTACTCAATCATTATGCCAATCAGTATGGATGCTGGGAAATTTTAAGTCAGGAAGAGGCTTTACTGTCTCCAATCATTCTTATAGATACAGTGGATATTGGATAAGATCTTAAAAGACAGGTGTTCCAACCAATTATCCTTAATGTGAAGTATAATGAAAGCAGAATATGACCATTATTACAAAATCAATAGAAAAAGAAGCCAGTTATTAATAAACTACTGGTTCATCCAACAACATGTCACCAATTTCATGTTTCCTCCATGTATCGCAAATGATCTATGCAACAGATAGAGGGCATTTAATGAAGTCTACATTAGAAATATGTTTTTTCTGTTCTAATTTTACAACAGAAAAATTTAGGCCCGAGAAGTATTACAGTACTTTAGTCTATTGAATATGATCTTTTCCCAGTATCATTCTCTTTGCTTTGACTCACTGGAATATACAGCCCATAATCATCATCTTGCCAAGACGTGGTTCAATCGGAAGTCTGGCCAAGATACGGCCCAGAGGAGTCAGCTCATCGTTAGTATCTAAAGCATCAAGTTCTGAGAAAGAAGAGAACAAGTTTAAATATCCCTGGTTTATTAAGCCCGAATACGCACATTATGTTACATATAAAGAAACTGCTTTTGGAGTCCAGGCATCATAGATGCTACTCTCAGAAGAGTTTTCTGATACTATACTCGGACCAACAATTTATGATTCCAGTTTTGTGGTGGAGAGAGAGATTTTAAACCATGAACCAGCAATTTATTGTAGCACACTTGCACAGTTATTAAATGATTGCTTCAGCTGAATGCAGGTACTTGTCACAGGTACAATTTTTGAAAGTTAAGTGTAAAATTGAAAATAATTTGCTTCTGAAATGATGTTTTCAAGATTTTAATGATTTACAGGGTGGTCATTTTCATACTTTGCATTGCGCTGAAAGGCTGAAGAAAATTTTACTCTGGATGATATAAAGAACTCATCCAGTGCTGCAATCAATCGAATTGCACCTCCCAGTTTAGGAATTCAATGCTGTAATATTCAGGGAAGGGCTGATGACTATATTTAAAAAAAAATCATGGAGCCTCGCAATTTAAAGCGTTTTGAGAACACTATTAAATGAGTTAATTTCTTTCTATTATTTCCTATACATTAAGGTGAGGTTAAAACATTGCACAATCATTCTACATAAAATTAAACAGTAATTTAGTGCAAGGTACCATAGTCTCTTGGGGACATTATAGTCTTTTAAAAAAGCAGCTTTATTACCATATAACTAGGAGTTACCTCGCAAGGTGTGTTCTGCCTCGATAACTGCATCCAGCGGTGGAGGTTCAATAGCTTTAGCCAAGAATGGTCCAATTCCTCCCAGACGAAGAAGTTTGATGCTCAGAGCAACTTCATGAAGAGGTGTGCGGAATATCTCTGGAGTCATGTGCGTTTCAAGTCTGAGAGTGGGCAAAGATAAGTTGTTAATGAAATTACACTTCAGAATATTTACACAATCCAGGAATTTATCATTTCCTGTAACAATTATAAAAATAACTATGCAAATTTGAGACTTATTTCTAGAAACTTGAACTTGATTACAAATCTACCAAAGATGGCAGTTCAGTGACTTGTATTGCAAAGCAAACTACTTAAACACAATGGCCGGAATTTGCCAGGGGGGTCAGCGGGCGGAATGGGTGGCGGGTCGGGTGGGAAATTTGATTTTTTTGACAACGGGTCGGGAACCCACTGTCATCCTGGCGCAAAGCGCCTTTCCCAATGGCGCGTCTGTGATCTTGGATCAGACCCAACCCGCAGAGGCGGGTGAACCAATTAAAGCAATTATTGGCTTGTTGACAGGCCATTAATGATGGTTTTAACCTTACCTTTTCACTTTAACTGCTCGCCCACGGGGTCCACGCTGGTCGTGGACCACGTCTGTTAACCTGAGGCAGGAGCTGAGTGGCCACTGAATCAGCTGACAGCCTGAAATGTACTATAAAAGCTCCCACCTCACAGCTGTTCACCTTCCAAGTGCAGAAGCTGTTGCTTACTCCATTTGGAACACAGATTGAGTTTTATGCAGGCTGCACGTGTTTGGAGCAAACTCTCTATCCCGTGTCACCTCACTAGAACAACCTCTCTCACCACTGACAGATTGTTTCTGTCATTTCAACTTCACCTGCCATCTATTCCATCAGCCTGGGTACCATTTAAACGGTTTCACCTTGGTCCTCAGAATCTGACCATGACCAGGCATACCAGCAGCACCAACATCACCACCAACCTTCTCCGCAAATCACCTGATGCTGCACAGGACAGAGGGCATCAGCACCCGACAAGCCAGGTACAGCCTCACCATGGCCAGATTTACTTCACTTGGCGCTGTACACCCTGGCTGCCACATGATGTGCCAGGTTGGCACCACCCCACACCATAAAGCATCCCTGCAATGTCCAAGCCATTTCTTTCACACACATCACCATTGCGGGGGGTACCATTATGTCTCACCATTCACTGCAACTCACTAAGCCACTTCCAAAGGTGCACACAAGTCTGTCCCAAGAACGCAAAGTGTTGAAAATAAAGGTTTCAATGTTTGACAACACATTACCACAATCTTCACATGAACATTGGCTAAACCACCCAAGTGCCTACCCTTGTGTGTTGTTAGTTGGTATGATTGCACTAGGATGAGAGTGAGTGTGAGGGGTGGTTAGTAAGATGGGGATGCAATAATGTAGATAGAGAGGGATGGGTGGAGGTGCAAGGTAAGCTGGTGTGAGTAAGGATGTGCAGGAGTAGGGTAGGGAAGGCAGTGATGGGGATGTGATGAGAGGCACAGCAGGATGAGGTTGAGTGTGGCTTTGTACTAACATTTCGTGATCTACTGAGATCATTGAAAGGTTTGCGCCACTGCACCCAGGTCCTCCTGACGACCCCCCCTGCTTGTGCCCTCCTCTGCAATGTGTAACCAGGCTGTCTTGGTCTCCTGGGGTAGTGTCTTCCGCCCATCGGAAGGGTAGAGGACCTCCCTGCGTGCGGTGACTCCCTCCATAAACATATGGAGGGAGTCACAGGAGAACCTGGGCGCAGCCCTGCACCTCTGTGCAGTGATTGTCAGTGTTTGCAGCACTTCAATGCTGTCGAACACTGACAGCACAAACGTCAAAAGTAATGTGGCCATGGTCCCTTTAAAGAAACCGGCTCAAGACGCGTCATGAATGACAACACCAGACCCGCTCCATCTAATTGGGCCGGGAAACAAACCACATTGAGCTAAGTTCATTTTAGGCAGCGGGATGGAGCCAGCAGCAACCCGCCACTGACTGCACTGGACCCGCTGAGGTGAGTAAAATCGCGGCCAATATATCTGCTTGTATTGAACCTTAATCGTCAATTATTTCATTCATACCTCTCAAATCGTGCCCTGCTACAGAGATGGAAGCAGAAGCCAGGTAGGACACGTCCTGCTCTACCCCGTCGTTGTTCCAAATTGGTCTTAGAAGCCCATACTGTGGCGTAGTTGGTCATGTTGTTGTGAGATGTAAACAGTTTCACTTTTTGTCTGAAAAATAAATTCAAATAAAGTATAGTCAAGAGAGTCCAACAGTTAACATCATGCTATTACTCTGGAAGTGGGGCAAAGGCATGATGCAATCTCTATTGCTTTAGAGGTACGTTTCAATTACACAAATACTGTGCTATTAATTGGGCCAATACTAAGATTGTGATCTATTGGTTAGCTGCTTATAAATTCTTCACATGCAAATTACCCTGCGATCTTGTGTGTATATCCTAAACACCAGCCTTTTAAGTAACATTATATATTAAAAACAGTAGGTAGATCACATCTGTCGGTGCGGATGTGACAGGCCTTTCAATGTTAAATCATCAGGTAATATTACATCAGTTCTACTATATTTTGCTCTAGCGAATTAGTATGCAGTTTCAGCACAAAGCCACTGGGTGGCAGCGCAGCAAGCTCTTCACTCTGACTCATTTCCCTCAACACAACGGCCCGGATTTTGTGGCAAGAACAACGGCGACGCTATCAGCACTCACCGTTATTAAGGAGTAAATTGGATAGTAACCTCAGGCGTCCGCATATGCGCAGTTAAAGGCAGAAATTGGGAAGTTGCGATCCGATTTGCCCTGCTGCCCCACAAGCTTCACTACACCGGTATCTCGCCAAGAGACTCGGCACTGAAACACATGAAGTTGCCGTACTTGCCCACTAGATACACCAGAAAAAAAGTTAGGGCTTGTCCCTTCCAGTGTTAGTTAATTTTTAACTCTGTGATAAGTCTTAATTACTGCCAAACAACCTCTCTGGCACTGAAAATTTACTTTTACAAGTGTGGAATCTCATTTCTTCAAATTCTAATTATTATTGGGGATTGAAAACATTTTAAATAATTTAAAAAAAAAATTTCTTTGTCACTTTTATCTCGCTCTCTTAATCGCATCTTTCTTCCCTCTCTTTTTTCTGCACATGAATTTACATTGAATTAAATATTCTAACTTACACTTCCTCGTTTAGACTCTGCGTGCCTCAGTAAAATTCTTCAATCTGACTGGTTGAGACACGCTGTTGCTTGCCCTGTTCACGCAGGTCCCAGATCCCCTGTGGAGGTGCTGTGCTGTTTTGACTGATAACCGCAAATCACAGTGTAAAAGCCCACTGAAATTCTGCAGGTAAGTTTAAGCGTAATGAACGGCGAACACTGTTCGTTCACCACTGACCACAAATTCCGGGCCAACATAACTGTTTAGTTAAGTATAATAAAGTAGTGGAGTTAAAGGAACTTGCATTTATATTCCGCTTTTCATGTCCTCAGAACGTCCCAAAGCTCTTCACAGCCAATGCATTACTTTTGAAGTGTGCTCACTGTTTTGCAGGCAAATGAGTCAGCCAAAACGAGCACATGTCCCACAAAGAGCAATGTGATAATTGATCAGTTAGTCTGCTGAGGGATAAATGTTGGCCAGGACCGGGAGAACTCCCCTTATCTATTTTGAATTGTCCTTGGCAGCTTGTACATCTACCTGAGCAGGGAGACGAGGCCTCAATTTAATCTCCCATCTGAAAGACATCACATCCAACAATGCTCCCTCAGTACTGCACTGAAGTGTCAACCTAGATTAATGCACTCAAGTCATAAAGTGGGGCTTGAACCCATGAGCCTCTGACTCGGAGGCAAGGCCGACAATACAAGATTGTTTACCGGAACAGGGACTTGCACCCTGGCCTTCAGATCAGTTTTGTTACTGTTTACTTAAAAATTAGATGATCTGCTGATTCAGCTATCTTGGTTCTAAATAAAAGCATTAATCATTTTTGTTGGAAAATGTAACCAAATTCAGACATCAAAAAATGCACCCTCCAGACATCGGGCAAGAATAGCCTGACGTGCCGTACTACACACACATTATATTCCCTTCGCTGGCATCGTCTCCAGCCCCATTGATTGCCTTTCATTCACTGTCACCCTCTAAAATGGTTTTCCTCCCCTGGACCCCTTCTTTGAAAATCTTTTCTGCAACCCCCACATAGGTAGTCTATGCCCTGACAGAGAAACCTATTACCTCCTGTCTGATCCAGCACCTTAGACTTGTGCTCAGCTGCTGCCCTGTTAACACCTGGTGCAGAACCACGCTTTTGGCATTTGTCTGCAGGAAATGTTGCTCAATCTCTCCCGCTCCCCTGTGATACTGGACTCACCCGTCTCCCCAGTCCCATAGGGAAAGGGAAGTGACCAAATGCAATGCAGAAACTTTACTGTCTGCAACCACCCCCCCCTCCCACCTCTTCCCCTAAGCTGAAACACTTGGCCAATAATACGTTCCCCTTTACTGGTATTCTGTTATTGGCAGCTTTCCCAAGTTTTGTTGGCTGTCCAGGCTTGGCCATCTTGCCATGGCTAATCTCTTGTTCTTTGAAGTAACCCCACCACCACCCCTCCATCACTCCTGCTGTAATAATAATTTCCTGCAATCAGATAATGCAAAGGGAGTTGACCTCCCTCCCTTTAAATGAGATAAAAATCCAGGCCTAGGGAAGGGTTGGTCACCATAATCCTCCCCAACTCTCAGATGAAAATCCAGCCCTTGTGGAGGAAAGGTAACTTCCCCCCGCACCTCCACGTCCCCCCACCACCAAGAGAAGATATTCCCACGCCAGATGGGTAAATTCCAAACCCCTCGCATTCCCCACAGAAAGTTTGGTGCATCCCACCCCACCACAGAGGTCGTTTCCTTACCTCTCCCTCCAGTGATCTCCCCTCTCCTTCACCCTTTCCTTCCCTCCCTTTCTCCCCATCGCCCCCTTCTCTTCTATCTGCCTCCTCCCTTTTCCCCGCATCTAACCCTGGTTGACCTGAATAATGCACTTGGTCTTGTGCAATTCCATGGAGATCAACTAGCTGTAATAATACATTTTGTTTCAGCTTGTTTCAGTGGTAACACTCTCACCTCTGAATCAGGAGGTTATGGTTTCAAGCCCTACTAGAGGACATAAGCACATAAGCTAGGCATGACATTTCAAAGCGATACGGGGGAAGGTTCCATCTGTTGGATGAGATGCTAAACTGAGGCCTTGTTCGCCTGTTCAGGTGGACGTAAAAGAACTCATGGCATTATTCCAAGAGGCGCAGGGGATTTCTTCCAGTGTCCTGGCCAATATTTATCTTTCAACCAATACCACCAAAACAGATTAACCGGTCATTAGCTCATTGCTGATTGTGGGACTTTCGGCGTATAAACTGGTTGCTATATTTGCCTACTAAATAACAGTAATTACACTTCAAAAATAATTAATTGGCTGTGAAGCACTTTGGGACATTCTGAAACACGCTATATAAATTCAAGCTATTCTTTTTATTAAAAGTTTTTAACAAGTATAAATCACAATTTCCTCAAAAAACAAGATGCAGAGATTATCACTCACTTGCACGAATCAATGACGTAAACCACATCATTAATGGTAATACTGGTTTCTGCGATGTTTGTGGCCAAAATAACCTGGTAGTAAAGCATATAGAATTCAAACAAAGTGCACTGCTCACATGTAGCAACTTCATACAACTGATTGGATTGTCCTGATCACAGAATTACAGACTGCTCTACATTCCTTAAGGATACTGGCAAGGTTTCATCTATTTTGCAGATCTCAGACAGATCACTCTGTACTAGGTGCTCTTAAAATACCAACATCTTGTGCTTTGTAAAACAATCCTTTCAACCCTCTTTCTCTTCGCTCCCAAAATGGCTTAACCATGGAGTGTGTGTGTGGGGGGGGGGGGGGGGGGGGGGGGGAAGGGGGCAAAAGTACCTTTAATATAATCGATTTTGAAGTAGTCCCTTCAAACATAGCAGTGAGCTGGAAGAGGAAGTGTACTATTTACCTGGTTAAAAGCAGCTTTCCATAGTCCTATCAGATTAAAGTCTCCGAGCTCGGAGACTATTCTGATAGGTCTGTAGCTGGGCAGCTGATACTGACCAAAACAAGGATAGGCATCCTTCCCAGTACTCCTGAATGCCTATCTGGACACCAAAATTTGTAAGGTTTTGTACTTGCAGTGTCTCAAACGTTTGCCGTTACTGAACTTTACTTGTTAAGGATCAACATCCAGAATGCATACTAATCCTTGTTCAAATTTTGAAAGGAGTGGGAGGAAGTGCATTAGCTGAAACATAATTCTTCCCCCCGCCCCGCCAACAGCAATATTCTCTTCTAGGCATTTGCACGCCACATCATTCCTTCCATGAAACACCATCTACATCATCAATTTTTAACAAATATGAAAAAGACTGGCACAATCACAAACTGCTACTTTAAAAGACATATGCAGGAGGCCTTATGTTCCTCACCCCCACCATTCAAAAATTACAGCATCAGGCTTTACATTTTAGCACTGTACACAAAATACTATTATACTGCCAACTAATTAAGAGCTGAATAACATATTCTTTCCACTTTAAATTCAGACTTGCCTCTAAATTATAATTTACTGTCCTACCTTTCTGACTCCTGGTGCCACAGGATCAAACACTCTGCGCTGTTCTTCTCTTGGAATCTGCGAATGTAACGGCAGAATTCTGTATCTATGGTTTCCTGTTAAGTAGAAGAAGGTTTTAGTGTTTATTGCACAATAAAACTTTATTGTAATTTTAGAAGAAAGTGACCTATAAATTGCATCAATAACACAGAAAACAAGTCTGGTAATTTTAAGTTTTTTCAATTAATGTTAAGGCTTTGTAGGCCTATAAATACTATATTATTAGTTTAAAGGTTTATATTTATTAGCTTAAAGGTTCATTCAATATTTGAAAACCAAAAGACAAGCAATAGAAACTTATTTGGTTTGCAGAGTTTCAATTTACAGTATTAAGCAGTCATTGCTTTTAGTTTTTTTATATCTGAGGAGTTTTCTGGACACACACTGGACTTCCATAGGAAATCAGAGATGATTTAGCATAACAAAATTCTCAACTACCAGTAAGTCAGTACTGAAAGTTGTTCTTGCCATCAGTAATCCCAGTATTTAAAAAAAAGTATATACAACTTGGGGAAAAAAAGTAACAGAACTTCTACCTTTATTTCACACCCCTCTAGATTTTATGCACTCTCCAGAACTGAACTGAAATTAAACAAACAGCTGTGGCTAATTACTTGTAATTATCAGATCAAATAACATGAATGTCAAAAGTGGGTACGATGGTGTAGTGGTTATGGTACTCGATTAGCAACTGGCACAGCCACGATGGCCTGACTGGCCTCCTCCTGTGCTGCATGATTATATGATCCGGAGTTCAAAACCCACCAGAACAAATTGTGAAAATTAATTCAACAAATCAGCTAATTTGTGGGCTGGCACCAGGCAAAAATTGACCATACTCGTTCACTCCGCCACTCAGTGACTGATAAAATGAGGGATTTGGTGCCACTCTGAGTCAGAGCAGCATCATTTCATCTCCATGACCCGGATTTGTATTTGAAAACATATGAATCCTTTGTTCAGACATTTAAAAAGCATTTTCCACTCCCCAATGGCTAAGTGAGTTTACTCAGTGAATAGCTGAGCCATAGAGACCAGAAACTTCCCAGGTTTTTGCCACAGTCCCTTGAGTTAGCTGATCACATGTGGGACCCCAATGAGGACACTACAATTTGCTGCAGTGCCCCTGGATTTAGAGAGGTGAAAATCACCCAAGGTTCCTTCTCCTAAATCACTATCCAGCCAGAAGGTGTGTGCGCCTGCGCACCAACACCCATACAACTGCAGAAGAGTTTGAATTTGGGAACGGAGGGATAAGAGGAAAAGGAGGAAATTTCAAGGAAAACAAAAGTAAAATAAACACAGCCTTGGTGAAACAAGAAAAAGTGAGGCTTGTTGGAATTGGGAAAACAACAGAAGTAATCTTGTCCTGAAACCTTTCTGACATCCTTCCTTGTGGCTCACTGGTGGAAGATTGGAAGCAAATCTTTCAGTCTTCTGCATGTGGATGGTGCAGGATCCAGGAAGGGGAGTGAAAATGTTTAATTGAACAACTCCCTTCTCCCACTTAGCGAGTTGACCTACCAAGAACTAATAGCACGAAAAGAGCATCTCCACTCAAACCACGGGTCACAAAAATGGGGACAAGAATAAAAAGCATTTATTTAAAGCTGTCAACATACAAACTGGATAAAAAATGGTAGCATAAAAACAAAACAGACACATACCAAAGTAAGGGTTCATTTCCAGGTGTCTTTGCATTGCAAAAATCAAGTTCCAGCCTGGCAAGAAAACAAGAACTGCCCCATCTGAATCCAGTGTTTCAATGTACTTGAGTAATGCTTCTATCAGTTCAAAAGGGGTCTCCTTCTCACTCATCTGTGACATAGCACGTTTGGTTTCTGGCCCATACTCATCACTACAGATGTTGTTACAGTTCACCTAGCAAGACAGACAATTATTTTAATTCAACAAACTTGACTGCAACATCAAACATACATTATTCCAAAATCCAGCGATCTGAGCTAGCAGTTGCTCAAGTCATTGGTACATTGCAACTCCAAGAAAAGCATAAATTGTTCTGCTTTTCTTAATTACCAATAACTACAATTTTCTCTCATTTTATTAAGTTCTTTGATTATTTTTACAGTTCAAATTTCCTTAACTTGTGCTTTTATAGCACATCTAATTTACAATTATCGTTCCAGCCAGGCAGCTCTGCGTTTCCTTTGCCTAACACCAACCTGGCTGCAACGCTAATCCTCCGGAGAGAACCCATTGTGCTGAGCAGAGTTGTCGTACTTCTACTGCTGCCCAGCTATGATCAAGTAACAGCACAGATCAGCAATTAAACCTGGGACCTTCTGGTCCACATCGCTCAGTTGATCATTGGACAAACTCACTGAGCCTTCAGGGGATCCAAGCTGCAGTTTTAGTGGAAGATAATCAAAGTATTCATTGGCCGCGATTTTGCCGACCGAAGCGGGTCTGGGTCGGCCGGGGTCGCGGTCCCAGCCTGCTGCCTACTGCAGCCCGCACTCCAAGTGATTTTATGTTAATAGGGCTTGTTAAGCCCATCCTGCGAGGTTCCCGGCCAATTAAAAAGAAGCGGATCTGATGACGCGTCATCAGCCGGTGCCCTTAAAGGGGCCATGTCCAAACTGATTTTGACAGTTCTGCTGTCAGTGTTCTACAGCACTGCAAACACTGCACAAAGGTGCACAGCTACACCCAGGCTCTCCCATGACACCCTCCATATGCTTATGGAGGGAGTCACTGCACGCAGGGAGGTTCTCTGCCCTCCCCAGGTGATCAATGCAGCCTGGTCGCACATTGCACAGGAGGTCACAAGCAGGGATGTCGTCAGGAGGACCAGGTTGCAGTGGCGCAAAGTAGATCACGAAATGTTACTGCCATGTCACACTCAACCTCATCCAGCTGTGCCACTCATCACATCCACATCACTCTGCCTTCCCTACCCTACTCCTGCACATCCTTACGTTACACCTCCACCCATCCCTCTCTATCTACATTATCTCTTCCCCATTTTACTTGCCACCCCTCATACTCACCCTCATCCTAGTGCAATCACACCAACTAACAACACACAAGGGTAGGCACTTGGGTGGCTTAGCCAATGTTCATGTGAAGATTGTGGTGATGTGCTGTCAAACATTGAAACCTTTATTTTCAGCACTTTGCATTTTTGGACAGATCTGTGCGCACCTTTGGAAGTGGCTTAGTGAGTTGTAGTGAATGGTGAGACATAATGGTACCCCCCGCAATGGTCATGAGTGTGAAAGGAATAGCTTGGGCATTGTAGGGATGCTTTATGGTGTGGGGTGGTGCCAACCTGGCGCATCATGTAGCATCCAGGGTGTACAGCGTCAAGTGAAGTAAATCTGGCCATGGTGGGGCCATCCCTGGCAGCAATATACTCGGGTGCTGATGCTGTGCCCTGAGCAGCATCAGTTGATTGCGGAGAAGGCTGGTGTTGTTGTTGCTGCTGGTGTGCCCAGTGATGCTGGTGTTGGGGCTGATCTTGGAATTCTGAGGACCAAGGTGAGATATTTTCAAGGGCAACGATGCTGATGGAATGGATGGCAGGTGAGGCTGAGATGACAGAAGCGATGTCAATGGTGAGAGAGGTTGTTCCAATGAGGTGGCACTGAATAGAGAGTTGACTCCAAACACTTGCAAGCTGCAGAAAGCTCAATATGTCTTCCAAATACAGTAATCAACAGTTTCTGAGCTTTGAAAGTGAACAGCTGTAACATGGGATCTTTTATAAATCTTTGGCAGCTGTCAGGTCATGAGATAATTCAATGCTGAATCCACTCACGACATGCTGAGCTGACGTGTTCCCCAAGCGGGTAACCCGTGGGGGAGCACGTAAAACTGAAATGTAGGCTTAAAATAACAGTTAATTGGATGTTAACAAGCCATTTAATGATGTGAATTGCCTCCACTGTCACTTGGTGTCGGGTCTGTTCAGTGCCGACAGACCTGACACCTGGGAGAACCGCGTGGAGTAGGGTTGACAGCGGGTTGCCTACCCACTGTCAATCTTTGCTATTTTGACAGCTGACCCGCCTCCGAACCTGCCCTTTGAGCGCCAGCAAGATTCAGCCCATTATATCCAGAGTCATCTTGCTTTCCTTATCTCCGACTGTTTAAAAAAAAAAGCACAGAACAAAAATGCAATGGACATTGACAACAAAGAGTTTAGTAACAGCATGCAATTATTCTTGATATTTAGTTTTAATCCTGTAATCCTTATTCAATCTGAAAAAAATGCTAATTTGTGGAAACACTATACTACTTCTTTCAGACCAGAATCTGGTTTTAGAGAATGTTGTGAAGGTTTGATTTTGACATAGTTTAAATAGCCCCAATCAAAATTCACATCTGTTTATACCTCCTCATCATCTCCACCACCATCCTCATCTTTGTCCTTTTTCTTCTTGTCTCTCGGAGGAGGAACAAACTGAGTCATCTGGACACAGTCTTCCAAGAAATATTCTGGAATAATCAACAAAGGTACTTGAAGTACGAAAATCATCAAGGCAGAAGCACAGCAAAATTGAACATTTAGTAATATGAACATGAAATCCAAAAGGGCAGGCAATTGTGTTTAGCAATGGTAAAGATTTACAGCAATGGCCACTGGTTTACACTGACTGAAGAAGTCAAATTCCGACATTTCTTGGAATTCGCGAATTTTCCAATGTTGTGGATTGACACTCCGCAATTCCATCAGAGATTGATATTATTTATATAAAACTTGTACACAATATAAAAACAAAATGGATGCACAGTAAAAGTTTCAAAAAGATTTGGTGCAGTCATCATTTTTTTTTAAACGTAGAAAAGCTATTATCTTAGGCGCTGTTTCAGCACTGAAGCAGTATTGTGCTACACAGCTTGCTAGAATTACTCAAGACAACACTGCAAAAATAAATCTTCTATTTCTCTAGAATGTTTAGTTTCTATAGTGCACCAAAGTGTAATTTTTCACAACCTACTTATTATGAATGGACTGTAAAAGTGTTGAAGCATCAAAATACCAACTAATAAATCAATTACTTTTGCTACCTCCCCTCCTTGGAAAAAGGTCAAACCTTGCAGGTCTGAGATTTCTCTCGTGTAGAGGGAACATTGGAATTTAGCTCGATGAATGGTGCGGTCAGCAAACTACTTGATTTTCTAATAAAGTTCCTCTTCAACGATTAAATTATTTACCCAAACAGCTAACTAAAATAGTGGATATGAGTAGTGTGTGGCTTAAATTATACATAAACTATTAAAATTACAAAATAAGCAGCTGTATAGCAATCATAACCTTTAATTTGCATCTTATAAGAAATGCAATTACACTGGTTCTTACGCACCTTGAACAGGGAATGTTCTTCCAAATACTTCGATTATTGGACAGTCAAAATAGTACTCTCTGAACATGGTGGTGTCAATCGTGGCAGACATGAGAATAACATGGATATCGGGATAAGTTTGGACAACATCCCGCAAAACCACAAGGAGAAAATCAGTCTGAAAGGGAATTAGGGATAATTTTGGTTAGAAATTACATTAAAAAAAAATCAGCAAAGGCTATATGATCAGGGCCTTTGCTGATACCAAGAGCTCCTTCAAAGGGAACATGGTACTGGACACACTCAATTCTGCCTCCTGAGAAATGTAGAGAAGGGAAAGTCTGCAAAATCTTCTTGGAGGTGCCAGCTATCATAACCTTAACCCAGGCAGGGGTCTGGGAACTCAATGCACAGGATAAAGCCCAAAGAGGCAATGAGTGAAACTGGGTTTGGACCCTTCAGCTTCATAGTAAAACTAATTCTTTGAATCGACTATGTCTTAGAAACAAAATATTTGTGGGTTCTTCACTTTGTCAAAGATATCTTGTATTATATAGTACAGTGGGAACATCCAGTCTCCACACGAACAGTGGATAATGGAAAGTGATGAATAAGTGAGTGTTTCCAGATTTTGACCTTGTACGTATTCTACTGCAATATCCTAGGTATAGGAATTAAGTCAAGAACAGTATAAACATGAATTGAATGTGTTTTTTCGGGCTGTGAGACTGATTTATGCCAGACAGTACAGGATTGACGTTAGTATGTTGCGCAATAAAGCAGCGTCTCATACACAGCTTTGTCCAGCTAAACCTCTGGCTGATAATCAGGAAAAAGGATAGTTGAAGCTTTACTGCAAAAATACTTCTGGGACCTCCTGCACTTTACAACAATCAAAGTTTGTAGAGACTTTACATACGATGAGATCTTGACAAAGGGACAGGCATCAAAAGCAATGTGTGCTAAAAGTTGCAAATTGGGGCCTTCTGAATTTGCAACCAGCAAAAAATGCTGTTTTGACCAATAGTGTAAACATGATGGAATAGACTTGATGGCTATGGAAGCATACACTTTCCTGGCTGGAGAGGGTACCTACGCCATGTGAAATACAAGTGCCCCCCCGCCAACAAAAAAATTTAAACTTCAGAAACGAATATCAAAATTGAAGACAGTCATATTAGATGTCCCTCTAGAAGCAAACAATGTGCAGATACTCACATTGATGTCTCGCTCATGGATTTCATCCACTATTACATGGCTTATACCACGAAGGCCAGCTTCTAATTTCCTCAGCAGAACACCTAAAAGAGTATAATAGTCATCAGTTTCACTAAGCACAAAGCAATTTATTTGATGTCTATGTCATACTTTTAGGTAGATTGCATGGGTTGCATCAGGTTGCTCCTGACGTGCTAAAAAGCGTGATTTAATTTGTTACAATTTGCACAAACTTGCTGTAATATGTTTCTGACCGTATATTTACAGGCAGTTCTTACTGTACTAGACTTCTACTAACTTTCAAAGGCTCACCATGTTGAAATTTGCAAGATATTATTGTTTCAGGTGATTACACACCACCTACTTAAAAAAAAAACTGTGAATCTAGTATCCAGATCTCTGAGGAGTGTGGATTCTGAAGTAGATCAAATGGAAACTTGCTGGCAGCCAAAACAAAAATATACATCACCATTAACGGAACAATCATAACCCAAGAGACAACAATACTCATTTCTGCTTTCTTGTTTTTCCCTCAAGAGTTCCCTGTTCCAACTGCTCATGTTTCTTCAATCCTTCTTTCCTATGCTGTTGATAAACTGATTTCTGATTCACAAGCTGAAATGCAGTGCCACCCAGTACTGCTCTCAGAACACTCACCTCATATCACACTACTGTATAACAAATAATTGAAGTGTGACAGGTATTCATAAACATAGACGCTGGGAGGGAGGGGAAACAAACATTTAAGGTGCACTGATTGAAAAGTGTTTAAGTTGGGCTTTAAGTCAGAGGTGCCCAAACTATGGCCCGTGGGACAATGTGCAGCCCACAAGCCCTGGTAAAGCAGCCCATGAAACACAAGCAACGCACAGCCCTATTCACACTTAATATACTACTTGATGCTTTGTTCTATTTAATTTTGGAGAATTGCATAGGCCTATTCTTAGTGCTGCTGCCTCAAAAGTGGCTACATCGACACGAAGATCTGTTCATATCAGCAGCTTGAAATGTATACAAATTAATGAGAATTTTCACAAACTTTGTGTGTGGCCAACTGGGCTTCACAGTACAAATCTAAGTAGCCCACAAAGGAAAAAAGCTTGGACATTGTTGCTAAAGGCAACTCTAATCTAAACCATGCTTCAATAAGATTCATTTTTTTTTAAAAACAGAATTACATTCTAATTTGCCCACGGTACCAACATCCTTTACTTAAAGGAGCACAAGACTGCCAACCACCTCTTCCCTCCAAAAACAAAACAAAATAAAAATGAGGACAATATTGCTCATAAGGATTGGTATTAGCTTTGTATTTTCAGCCCAAAACAATTTTAGTGCAAGTCAGCTGCCTTGCAATGCAATACTAACCTACAGTACAGAACATTATGCTGCCATGCGGCCTTGGCAAAATGGATTCAAAACGAACACTGTAACCACAGCTCTTGCCTAGATCTTCTCCTCGTTCACAACCAACACGTTCTGCAACTGACACAGCGCTAATACGTCGAGGCTGGAATATAATACAACAGGAATTAAAGTAATGTAGGTTTGCATACATATGCATTACTTCCAGTACCGAGTAAGAATTCAGTACCCAAAACATCATTTTTCCAGCATTTAAGAAAAAAAATCAGTCCATTTATTTGCTTGTATTAAGTTTTCAAAATACTATTTAACTGATCACATTAAAAGTGCATTAACATGCCTGCATGTACAAAAATTGTATTCAAACAGAAGTTTGAAATGTAGACTGCAAGTGGTTTTTTTTTGTCTTGTTGTGCAAATGGTCAACTACTAACCACTACTCTTATCTGACTAACCTAAAATGTCAAGTTGACATTCATCTGTTTGGAGTTTTTTTTTGGGAGGGGGGTGGGGGGGGGGAAAAGAGAGTATTTTTTTCTGACAGCCAGATGTTTTAAATACTATGCTTAAGAGCCTCCAAATCAAACTATTGAGAAATCCACAGCAGTTTCTATCTGCCTAATACAGAATGAATTCTACACAGAGATAAACCTACTTACCTAAACCCAGAGAACTTAGGTGAGGTTTTTTAATGGCCAACGCACTCAGACCTGAAACTATGCAGCTTACTAGTACAGAGAACCACAAGCTTCCTGTTATTTATCTATCCATCTAGAACCACCTACCCACTGCAGGATTATTTGGAACCAAGTGGACAGGTTCATCCCTTTGGAGATGGAGTTGAAGGAGAATAAGTGGATGTGCACATTTCTCATAGATAGACTAACGTCCGTATTACAAAACTAAATCAGTGAGCCATTTACACCTTGAGCATTTCTCACGCACCTGTGTGACTACAATGTTACACTCAGAACCTCTGCCATTTCTGACGTAATCATCAAGGATATATTGAGGGACCTGAGTAGTTTTACCACACCCAGTTTGACCTCGAATAATGATTACTGGACTGCAATTGACTGCTTTAAGGATATCATCTTCAAAATTTTTGACTGGCAAGTGCTTTCTTTCATTCAGTATCTGTAGTGAGAGAGACAAAACACAATTATCAATACCCAACTTTTGATTTAAAAAACAGGTTTAAAAAGAACATGCTATTGGGCTTATTTTGTTCCCCCGAGAGTACATTACCCCAAAAGTCCCATATAATTTACAAACAAAAACCTACTGGCATAACAACAATAACTTGCATTTATATAGTGCCTTTATAATAAAACATCCTAAAGTGCTTCACAGGAGCGCTATTAAACAAAATTTGACACCAAGTCACATAAGAAGATATTAGGACAGGTAACCAAAAGTTTGATCAAAGAAGTAGGCTTTAAGGAGGGTCTTAAAAGGAGGAAAGAGACACAATGGTTTAGGGAGGGAATTTGAGAGCTTAGGACACAGGCACAGCCGCCAATGGTGGAGCGATTAAAATCGGGGATGCACAAGAATTGGAGGAGCGCAGAGATTTCAGAGGGTTGTAAGGCTGCAGGAGGTAACAGAGATAGATAGGGAGGGATGAGGCCATGGAAGGATTTGAATTTTAAAATCAAGTCATTCCAGACTCGGAGGCAATGTAGGTCAGCGAACACAGGGGTGACTAGAAGAATTTATAGAATATTTTGCAAGTCTCCAGAATAGGAGTCCTACTGTAATCCTAAGTGAATCAGTAAATTTTATATTTTGAGCATTTGCAATTTATAAGAACATAAGAAATTGGAGCAGGAGCAGGCCATTCGGCCCTTCAAGCCTGCTCCGCCATTTAATGAGATCATGGCTGATCCGATTTTGGCCTCAACTCCACTTTCCTGCCCGTTCCCCATAACCCTCAACTCCCCTGTTGCTCAAAAATCTGTCTATCTCAGCCTTGAATATATTCAATGACTCAGCTTCCACAGCTCTCTGGGGTAAAGAATTCCAAAGATTCACGACCCTCTGAGATAAGAAATTCCTCCTCATCTCCGTCTTAAATGGGCGACCCCTTATTCTGAGACTATGCCCCCTCGTTCTAGATTCCCCCACGAGGGGAAACATTCTCTCAGCATCTACCCTGTCCAACCCCCTCAGAATCTTAGATGTTTCAATAAGATCACCTCTCATTCTTCTAAACTCCAATGAGTATAGGCCCAACCTTTCCTCATAAGACAACCCTACCACCCCAGGAATCAACCTAGTGAACCTTCTCTGAACTGCCTCTAATGCAAGTATATCCCTCCTTAAATAAGGGACCAAAACTGTATGCAGTACTCCAGGTGTGGTCTCACCAGTGCCCTGTACAGTTGTAGTAAGACTTCCCTACTTTTATACTCTATCCCCCTTGAAATAAAGGCCAACATTCCATGTTAACTTTTTGTGTTTCATGTACGAGGACACCCAGATCCCTCTGTACCGCAGCATTCTGCAGTCTTTCTCTATTTAAATAATATTTTTCTTTTCTATTCTTCCTACCAAAGTGGATAACTTCACATTTTCCTACATTATACTCCATCTGCCAAATTCTTGCCCACTCACTTAACCTATCTATATTCCTTTGCAGACTCTGTCCTCCTCACAACTTGCTTTCCCACCTATCTTTATATCGTCCGCAAATTTGGCTACAATACACTCGCTTCCTTCATCCAAGTCATTCATATAGATTGAAAATAGTTGGGGCCCCAGCACTGATCCCTGTGGCACCCCACCAGTTACAGTTTGCCAACCTGAAAATGACCCATTTATCCTGACTCTGTTTTCTGTTAGTTAGCCAATCTTCTATCCAATCTAATATATTACCCCCAACTCCGTGAGCTCCTATTTGATGCAGTAACCTTTTATGTGGCACCTTGTTGAATGCCTTTTGGAAATACAAATACACTACATCTACTGGTTCCTCTTTATCCACCCTGCTCGTTACCTCCTCGAAGAACTCTAATAGATTTGTCAAACACGATTTCCCTTTCATAAAACCATGTTGACTCTGTTTGATTGTATTATGATTTTCTAAATGCCCTGCTACTACTTCCTTAATAATGGATTTGAGCATTTTGCCAATGACAGATGTTAGGCTAACTGGCCTATAGTTTTCTGCTTTCTGTCTCCCTCCTTCTTTGAATAAGGGCGTTACATTTGTGGTTTTCCAATCCGCTAGGATTTTCCAGAGTCAAGGGAATTTTGGAAGATTACAACCAATGCATCCACTATCTCTGTAGCCACTTCTTTTAAGACCCTAGGATGCATGCCATCAGGTCCAGGGGACTTGTCAGCCTTTATACCAATAAGTGTGCCTAGCACTTGTTCGCTAGTGATAGTTTTAAGTTCCTCCCTCCCTTTTGCCCCTTGATTTTCTACTATTACTGGGACGTTTTAGTGTCCTCGACTGTGAAGACAGATACAAAATATTTGTTCAATGCCTCTGCCATTTCCTTGTTTCCCATTATTATTTCCCCAGTCTCATCCTCTAAGGGACCAATGTTTACTTTAGCTATTCTCTTCCTTTTTATATACTTGTAGAAGCTTGTCAGTTTTTATATTTCTTGCTAGTTTACTCTCATAAGCTATTTTCTCCCTTTTAGTCATCCTTTGCTGGTTTCTAAAATGTTCCCAATCTTCTGGCCTACCATTAATCTTTGCAACATTGTATGCCTTTTCTTTCAATTTGATACCATCCTTAACTTCCTTGGTTAGCCATGGTTGGTTCATCCTTCCCTTCGAGTCTTTGTTTCTCACTGAAATATAACTTTGTTGAGAGTCATGAAGTATCTTTTTAAATGCCTGCCACTGCTTTTCTACTGTCTTGCCTTTCCCAGTCCACTTTAGCCAACTCTCTCCTCATACCTTTGTAATTGCCTTTAAGTTTAATACTCTAGTTTCAGACCCAAGTTTCTCACCTTCAAACTGAATGTGGAATTCTATCATGTTATGATCACTCTTCCCTAGGAGGAACCTTTACTATGAGATCATTAATTAATCCTGTTTCATTACACATTACCAGATCTAAAATAGCCTGTTTCCTGCTCGGTTCCACAACGTATTGTTCCAAGAAACTGTCCCAAATACACTATGAACTCGTCCTCAAGGCTGCTTTTGCCAATTTGATTTGTCCAATCTATATGAAGATTAAAATCGCCTACGATTATTGCAGTGCATTTCTTACAAGCCGCCGCTATTTCTTGATTTATATTCTGTCCTGCAGTGTAGCTACTGTTAGGGGGCCTATAGACTACTCCCACTAGTGCCTTCTTTCCCTTACTATTTCTTACCTCGACCCAAATTGATTCTACATCTGGAACTTCCGAGCCAAGATCATTTCTCACTGTTGTACTGATCTTATCCTTCATTAAGAGCTACCCCACCTCCTTTTCCTTTCTGTCTATCCTTACAAAATGTCAAATACACCTGAATATTCAGTTCCCAGCCTTGGTCACATTGCAAACACATCTCTGTGACAGCTATTAGATCATACCCATTTATTTCTATTTGTGCCATTAATCCAACTATCTTGTTACGAATGCTGCTTGCATTCAGATAAAGAGCCTTTAATTTTGTCTTTTTATCATTTTCCCTTCTCTGACCTTATTTGCTGGTGCACTCTTATGTTTGTACACTCTGTCCCTTCCTGTCACACTCTGGTTTTCATGACCCATATTGCTACCCTACACTATTGCCCTGTCCTTTCTCTTCAACTTTCTAAATTTCCACTCGCTTAAACCCTCCTCCCCACTTTTTAGTTTAAAGCCCTATCTACAGCCCTAGTTATTCAATTCGCCAGAACACTGGTCCCAGCATGGTTCAACGGAACAGCTCCCTCTTTGCCAAGTACTGGTGCCAGTGCCCCATGAATCGAAACCCATTTCTCCCACACCAATCCTTGAGCCACGCATTCAACTCTGATCTTATTGAACCTATGCCAATTTGCTCGTGGCTCGGGTAGTAATCCAGAGATTATTACCTTTGTGGTTCTGCTTTTTGATTTAGACCCTAATTTGTCATATCTAAAAATATTAACTGTGCATTGTGAATATTAATAGAAACTGTGTAAAAGATTTCACAAGATGGATTATTAGTGTAAAACTCACTACTAAAATACCATGTTTTAAAATATAAACTAAACTTGTAAATGTGTGTTGATTGTCTTAATCTTAGTAAATTGCATGAATTAGGTTATCTTCGTGGCTAGCACGATTTATTAAAAGCTGGAAAGGTTTAAAGACATCTAAAGTCCAATCATGCAGCATTTAAAAGTTCCATTAAAATCAAATTTTACAATTATTTAACAAATTACTGAATTTCAGATTTAACTGCTGGAAGGAGGGAGTGTGGAGAAAGAGGAAGCAGTGCGTACCCACGGACCTTCATTCAGTCAATAATGATATTGAACTCTGAAGTTATTTGAAACCAGGTTAAGGTGTGTAAACAATTGTGCAAGGTTTTAAGATAAGTGCAGTATCTTGCAATAGAACTTACTGCTATTTACAACAATCTTGCTGCGTAAACCCACACATGTACGCAAAACATTTGAATTACATTTATTTCGTAAGATAGTTAATTTTGAAGAACTTCACTCCCGTGTTCATGATATTTAGTTCAGGTAATCTGTAAGAGTGAATTTAGTTCCAGTTTAGAAACAGGAAATGATTTATCCTGCTCCCCCTTTCCGATAATGACATATACAGGAAACTCTTTGGTATCCGGCACCGACGGGACCGGCGTGGTGCCGGTTGATCGAAAGTTCCGGATAACAGAGAGTTATATCTACCGAGGCTATTTTTAACAAAGAAAAATAAAAAAATCAAGAAATGTGCAGTATACAGTAGTTGGGTACTCACCTACAGAATGGATGGTGGAAGATGCTTGATTAAGTACAGTACTGCCAGTTGAGAGTAATCCATAACTCTTTAATTACTTAACAGTAAGTGAGACTCCCGGCAGCGCGGGAGAATCAACTCCTGCTACTGCAGTGTTTCGGACTTCCGACAGCGCCAGGAGGCCGAGTAGTGGCACTTTTGAAAACTACCCCTACTGACTAAATCGGCGTTCGTGGACTCGGGATCGGCAACACTGCTGGTTATTTGAGAGGAGTTTTCGGAGTACTCGGCGTTCGCGGAGACTCGGACTGCGACTCGGCAACATTGCCGGTTATTTGAGAGGAGTTTTCGGAGGATGATTTTTGCCGGTTAAGCAAGAATTCTGGATATTTGGGTGCCGGATAAACAAGAGTTTCCTGTACACTGTTAGCAACTCTTTCTTGGAATCTGAGAACCCAGTGTTTAGATAGCAGAGTTATGAGTTTATGCACCCATAATAATGAGGACACAGACATTTTCAAATGGGAAAAAGTTGACAAGAACAACAAAAAAGTGACAACAGAAAGTCAAATTGTGCAGATAGGAAGTGGGTGTAGATACAAGATTTTTAATATAATATTGATAGATACTTTAGGAAGGGTGTCAAGGATGTGGAGAGGGTGACAGAGATTTACTAAGGTGATAACGTGTCATCTGATAGACTGCACTTTTGACAAGGCTACACTCCCCCTCACTACTGCACTGAAGGGTCAGCCTAGATTATGTGCTTAAATCCGTAGAGGGGCTTGAACTCAATCTCTGATTCAGAGGTGAGAGTGCTACCGATTGAGCCAAGCTAACACAATAAGCCACTAAGTTATAACCTGTACTATGTAAAACTATCAAGTGTTCAACAATAGGTCAGTAATTGAAATACCAGTTGAAGAAGTTATTGTACAAAAAACCTGAAAAGTACATATTAGAAAGGAAAAAGGTACATACATGTTGCAGATTGCTATCATTCTGCATCTGGTATTGTAGCTCATTCTTTAAGTCCATACTGATTTGTTCTGGTGTCGCCTATAAAAAGCATAACTGAGTTACACTGGTACTTTTGATTATTATGGCTGTTAAGGACAAAAATTTGGTTAAAGATGAGAAGTAATAAAAAAAACAATACATTTGAAAAAGCACCTTCTATATTAGTCTTCAAGTCACTAGCACTGCTGAAATCAATAAACCAACTGACTGTATTGCTGGGGGTAATTACGTACTGTCCACTCCTTACATGCAGTAGGGCGGTGGCATGGTTGGCTTCAAAGCAGTATTTTTGACTAGCGCTTTCTGTGGCAGATCTGGCAGCTGAAGTTATGGGTAGGTGCTCTGAGTAGGTGTGAGCCAGCAGACTATGTGATAAAGAATCATCTACTCTTACTTAGGTAAAGGAGGCAAATGCTGCTGGAGAGGACTGGACTGGGCGGCTGGTGAAGGAAGTTAGCAGCAGTGATTTGGGGACTCTTGATTATACAACGGGCAGGGGCTCTCCTCCATTAGGACAGTTAATACAGATTTCACTGTAACAGGAACATGGTTTGCCATTACATCAACAATTTCAAATTTCCAAATGCAGAGAATATCCATTCATGACTCGGACCTTCTGCTGTTATCGGAGTCTGAATTTTAGGACATTTGCTTGTAAACTTCATCTGCAGATCTAATGTAACCAAACAAGTATAACCATCATAAAGAACAAAATGTTGCATTCCCTCTTAGGGTAGCATGGGATTCAGAATATACAAGGAAGATTCTGCCCACTCCTATTTCATCTGCACGGAGAATATAACTATTGGTTCGGAAGCCCAAGTCACACAATGATGACGCTTCACTCTTAATCAAAGCGGCCGAGGCTTGTGATTTAACCAGTGTTGAATGAAGATGGCAATCCTTTAGAATATGTAATGAATTATTAGTTTCTGTAGCAAAAATGACCCCCAATCCATTATGTGGAAGGTCATACTCACAGAATCATACCTTTCAGCCAATGTCCCAAACTCCTCAATCACCATCCCAGGATATGTCCTGTCCCACCGGCAGGACAGACCCACCAGGGGTGGCGGCACAGAGGTATACAGTTGGGAGGGAGTGGCCCTGAGAGTCCTTAACATTGACTCCGGACCCCATGAAGTCTCATGGCTTCAGGTCAAGCATGGGCAAGGAAAGTTCCTGCTGATTACCACCTACCGCCCTCCCTCAGCTGATGAATCAGTGCTCCTCCATGTTGAACATCACTTGGAAGAAGCACTGAGAGTAGCAAGGGCACAGAATGTACTCTGGGTGGGGGACTTCAATGTCCATCACCAAGAGTGGCTCGGTAGCAACACTACTAACCGAGCTGGCCGAATCCTGAAGGACATAACTGCAAGTCTGGGCCTGCGACAGGTGGGGAGAGAACCAACACGGGAGAAAAACCTACTTGACCTCGTCCTCACCAATCTCCCTGTCGCAGATGCATCTGTCCATGACAGCATTGGTAGCAGTGACCACCGCACAGTCATTCTGGAGACGAAGTCCCGTCTTCACACTGAGGAAACCCTCCATCGTGTTGTGTGGCACTACTACCGTGCGAAATGGGATTGATTCAGAACAGATGTAGCAGCTCAAAACTGGGCATCCATGAGGCGCTGTGGGCCATCAGCATCAGCAGAATTGTATTCCACCACAAACTGTAACCTCATGGCCCGGCATATCCCTTACTTTACCATTACCATCAAGCCAGAGGACCAACCCTGGTTCAATAAGGAGTGTAGAAGAGCATGCCAGGAGCAGCACCAGGCATACCTAAAAATGAGGTGCCAACCTGGGGAAGCTGTAACACAGGACTTCATGCATACTAAAAAGCAGAAGCAGCATGCTCTCGACAGAGCTAAGCGATCCCACAATCAACAGACCAGATCAAAGCTCTGCAGTCCTGCCACATCCAGTTGTGAATGGTGGTGGACGATTAAACAACTAACGGGAGGAGGAGGCTCCATGAATATTCCCATCCTCAATGATGGTGGAGCCCAGCACGAGTGCAAAAGACAAGGCTGAAGCTTTTGCAACCATCTTCAGGCAGAAGTGCCGAGCAGATGATCCATATCGGCCTTCTCCCGAGGTCCATCACAGAAGCCAGTCTTCAGCCAATTCGATTCACTCCACGTGACATCAAGAAACGGCTGAGCGCACTGGATACAGCAAAGGCTGTGGGCCCCAACAACATCCTGGCTGTCGTCCTGAAGACTTGTGCTCCAGAACTAGCCGTGCCTCTAGCCAAGCTGTTCCAGTACAGCAACAACACTGGCATCTATCCGACAATGTGGTACGTCCTGTCCACAAAAAGCAGGACAAATCCAATCCGGCCAATTACCACCCCATCAGTCTACTCTCAATCATCAGCAAAGTGTTGGAAGGTGCCGTCGACAGTGCTATCAAGCGGCATTTACTCACCAATAACCTGCTCACTGATGCCCAGTTTGGGTTCAGTCAGAGCAACTCGGCTCCAGACCTCATTACAGCCTTGGTCCAAACATGGACAAAGGAGCTGAATTCCAGAGGTGAGGTGAGAGTGACTGCCCTTGACATCAAGGCAGCATTTGACCGAGTGTGGCATCAAGGAGCCCTAGTAAAACTGAAGTCAATAGGAATCAGGGGGAAAACGCTCCACTGGCTGGAGTCATACCTAGCACAAAGGAAGATGGTTGTGGTGGTTGGAGGTCAATCATCACAGCCCCAGGACATCGCTGATGGAGTTCCTCCGGGCAGTGTCCTAGGCCAAACCATCTTCAGCTGCTTCATCAATGACCTCCCCTCCAACATAAGGTCTGAAATGGGGATGTTCGCTGATGACTGCAGTGTTCAGTGCCATTCGCAACTCCTCAGATAATGAAGCAGTCTGTGCCTGCATACAAGACCCGGATGACATTCAGGCTTGGGCTGATGTGGTAAGTAACATTTGCGCCACACAAGTGCCAGGCAATGACTATCTTAAACAAGCGAGAGTCTAACCACCGTCCCTTGACATTTTAGGCATTACCATCGCCGAATCCCCCACCAGCAACATCCTGGGGGGGGTCACCACTGACCAGAAACTTAAGTGGACCAGTCACATAAATACTGTGACAACAAGAGCAGGTCAGAGGCTAGGTATTCTGCGGCGAGTGTCTCGCCTCCTGACTCCCCAAAGCCTTTCCACCATCTGCAAGGCACAAGTCAGGAGTGTGGTGGAATACTCTCCACTTGCCTGGATGAGTGCAGCTCCAACAACACTCAAGAAGCTCAACATCATCCTGGACAAAGCAGCCCGCTTGAGTGGCACCCCATCGTCCACCTTAAACATTCACTCACTCCACCACCGTACCGTGGCTGCAGTGTGTAACATCTACAAGACGCACTGCAGCAACTCACCAAGTCTTCTTCGACAGCACCTCCCAAACTCGCGACCTCTACCATCTAGAAGGACAAGGGCAGCAGGCGCATGGGAACACCGCCACCTCCAAGTTCTCCTCCAAGTTACACACCATCCTGGCTTAGAAGTATATTGCCGTTCCTTCATCGTCGATGGGTCAAAATCCTAGAACTCCCTCCCTAACAGCAATGTGGGAGTACCCTCACCACACGGACTGCAGTGGATCAAAAAGGCAGCTCACCACCACCTTCTCAAGGGCAATTACGGATGGGCAATAAATGCTGGCCTTGCCAGCGACGCCCACATCCCATGAATGAATAAAAAAAAAGTTTGGTTAACAAAATTCTGTGCTCCTCACACCCCACCGTGTGAGATCACAAAAGTATCATTTTTGAAAATGATATCAACTGTTTTGTACACATAGTAACTAAATGTAGTTTTGTTTACAAAAAACAGATGTGTAATGGTGATCTTAACTACACAATTGTGGGGTTTTACAATTCCCTTGCTTTCGGGACTAGTCACTGTATTTTCACTTACATATGCAAGAGGTCCTTCATCTATATTGCTACTGGTCCAAGGGTTCCAATTGACTTGTGGAGGTGACCATGGTACAACTCCTGCAAAGTTCTGACGAATCGATGGCTCAAAATGGGCAAGCTTTCCAACAGTAAGTGAAACTGGACTGTTCGGGTCTTCTGGCTACAGAATCAAATGGTTGCAGATCAATGGTAACAATTTGTATGCATGTATTCACGATAAAAGCTTTGAATGCATCACTGAGCAAATTAATGATATGAACTACCAAAGTGCAATCATACTGTGCACTCATAGCAAAGTCATTTGTTCACCACAATCACCCAGAAGTATTTTCTTACAGAAATTCTAAATTTTGGTTTTTATTTTCCTCCTTGTTCCTTGAAAAGACAGAAGCAAGCTGGACAACCAAATCAAGTTGGAAATCAACCTGTAACCAATCACTGCTCTGACTATGTATTCCAACATTCCACTTGACATTTCAATTGCTTCTCCACAAAACCAACACTGAACCTAGCACAAGCAACTTGCATTTATGTATTGGCTTTAATGTAGGAAAACATCCCAAGGCGCTTCACAGAAGCATAATCAGACAAAAACTGACACGGAGCCAAAGGAGGAGATATTAGGAGAGATGACTAAAAGCTTGGTCAAAGAGGTAAGTTTTGAACAGGGTCTTAAAGGAGGAGAGAATGACGAAGAGGGAACATTTTTAGGAAGGGAATTCCAGAGATTCAGGTACACAGCTGAAGGCACAGCTGCCCACGGTGGGCAAAGGGAGTGGGAGATGCTTAAGAGGCCAGAGCACAGAGTTCTTGGAAGTCTGGAGGTGGTTACAGAGATAGGGAGGGGCAAGACTATGAAGGGTTTTGAACAGAAGAGGATGAGAATTGTAAATTTGATGTGTTGATGGATGGCATGCCAATATCGGTCAGCAAGAACAGGGGTGATGGGTGAGCAGTACTTGGTGTGGGTTAGCATACGGGCAGCAGAGTTTTGGATTACCTCAAGTTTATAGAGGGTAGAGGATGGGAGGCCAGCCAGGATAGCATTGGAATAAACAAGTATAGAGGTGACAAAAGCAGGATGAGGGCTTCAGAAGGAGACATACTGAGGCAGAGGTTATGGAGGTGGAAGTAGGCAGTCTTTGTGAAGCAGAGGATAGGATGCCAAGGTTGCAAAGAGTTTGGTTTAGTCTGATACAGTGGCCGGAGGAGATGGAATTGGTGGCAAGGCAGGGGCCAAGGACAATGGTTTTGGTTTTCCCATCATTTAATTGGAGGAAATTGCAAAGGGGCTGGAAGACGTGGTGGAGAGATAGAGCTGGGTGTTTTTCAGCATACACACGGAACCTGATGTCATGTCTTCAGGATGAATGTCACCAAGGGACAGCATGTAGATGAGGAATAGAAGGAAGTCAAGGCTATGTCCTTGGGAGACTCCAGAGGTAACAGTGGATGGGGTTGGGAAGGGAGGCCATTGTTGGAGATTATCTGGTTACAATTGGATAGTTAAGAGTGAACAAAATGCCACTTAGCTGGATAAGGGAGGCGCTGGAGGAGGATGGTGCGGTCGACCATGTGAAAAGCTGCAGAAAGGTTGATAAGGACAAGGAAGGAGAGTGCACCATGGTCACAGTCATTTGTGACTTCGATTAGGGTTATTTCAGTGCTGTGGCAGGGTCAGAAACCTGATTGAAGAGGTTCAAACATGAAGTTGTGGGAAAAGATTTGGGAGGCGACAACATGGTCAAGGGCTTTAGAGAGGAAAGGGAGGTTGGGGATAGGATGGTTGTTTACGGACAGAAGAGTCAAGGATTTATATAATGCCTTTCATGACCCCAGGATGTCCAAAAGCACTTGACAGCCAATTAAGTACTTTTGAAGTGTAGTCACTGTTGTAATGCAGGAACTGCGACAGCCAATTTGCAGACATCAAGGTACCACAAACAGCAATTAAATAAATGACCAGATCATGTTTTTAGGTGTTGTTGAAAGGATAAATGTTTGCCAGGACTCTCGGAAAACACCCCTGCTCTTCTTCGAATAGTGCCCTGGGAAGGGTCTCCCCCTTCCCAAAAAACTGAATGTATGCGTTTGTTTTGTGCCTTTTTACGCACTATGCTAAACCCGTAACACTTCAATCTAACAACTGTCCTATACCAAAAGGAATCTAGTGAGTTTATCATAATCAATTTTAAAAAAGCTATATTTGCTGGCCTTCAATCCTGTTAAATCTCTCCAATATCCACTGATTGTGTCATGACTGTAAGGCAATGTTCCACAACCTTCATCCCCAACAATAATGGAAAGAGAAGCAACATCAAAGGCAAATGCTCACTACAACCATTTGAAGGTTGGATGGAACAGAAACAGGAGAGAGATAGTTTGGTGCCAGCCATATTTATTTCTCGTGTTGGACACTATTCCACAATTTAAATAGGGCTGTTTCATGAAGAGGAGGTAGAGACATCAAATCTATCTCTAGGCATAAATAATGTGTCATGAGTCTGAGATCTTTTCTCCAAATTTCAAGTGTTTGAAGAAAAAAGGCTTCATTAACTCACAACACATCCCAAACGCTTCTGATAATGACTAAGAGTTTACGTATACAACATCTTTAGAACAATAAAGGTCATAAAGTAGAGGGCAACCGCAGGGATACAATGTGTGTGGATACAGATTAACAGGCTCGATTACAGTTTAAACAAATTCCAAAACTGAATTGCCCAAAAAACTCAATAAGCTTACGAAATGAAACTATAGTCAGAGTATTTTATTTATAATAAAAAGTCCCCCCTTTATGCCCCTTATATTCCTTTGCAAATCCCACTAAGCGCAACCTATTTTCAGGCCTCCACCAATAATGGTATTTTAAATTGGCCATTAATAGCTATACCAAGAGTGGTCCAGTGAAAGATCTCCCTCAGAATTCCCACCTCCTTGTGAAAAGGTACTTGGCTTATACTCGTCACTTACCACACTGGTCTGACTGACATCAGGAACTCAGCAGCACGGGTTGAAAAGCTACAGATTAAGACTGCATGCCATCATACAGTGGTCCTCCAATATGCTGCATCACTGCTTTCAGCAGTATCAAGAATAGTAGATGAATTTCATTTTACCATATAGAAGAAAAACTGGGGACAACACTGATGTAATACTTTTAATCTAACCAGTAACATGAGGATACTTAAGACCAGTTTTTCCTCAATGTTTCCATTGAGTTTCAAGTTTCAATTCACATATACTGGATAAATATTACGAGTACTTACTGGTGGCGCAAGCTGCACTGCCAGTTCATGTACAACAGTCTCAAGCTGACGCTCCAAATCACTAGTAATATTTAGATCATATGGTTCCACCTAAAGAATAAAATGACATAAACTTAAAACCCTTCTCACCAGTCAAGCATACACAAGTACACGTTAACTTAAAAAGAATGACTCAGAGAAACAAAAAGGTTATATCTTTATCCAAATGTAATAGAGATACCTGGTATGACAAAACCATTCCAGAAATAGTTTCTTACTGTGTACTTGGCAAGTGTTGAAATTTTGGATGGGTCTCGAACCTGAAACAGTATTGATCCTTATTGGACATTACAAAGTGGTTTGCAGATACAGCACACCTATTTGAGAACTATGAAGATTAGAATGTCCCTCACTGGGCTTGGAAGTTATGAAATTTTAAAATGCTTAGATCTGGGTCTTGGTATTATCCATATTTTCTTGGAAGAGGGAAATGAAAGCACTCTATTCCACCTCATCTACTGCCACTTACCTTCTCCTTGAAGCCATTACAGCAAGCATTTATTTCCCCTATTCTCAGTAATTATCTCCCTTCCTTTCTTGAAGATATGAACTCTTTCCTGGCACAATGTTCTATGGGTGCGGAGCATCCTCCAGTTCCCGAACCACATGGCCATTCATCATGTGTGAACCTTGACAATGATTGTCAGCAGGCTATTCAAATGCAGCTAACATTACAGTCGAGCCCTTTCCTATTCTCATCCAACATTCACACTTAAAGCAGGGATTAGTGGATAATGATCAGGAACAGGAACCTTAATCGATTTCCTTCCCTAATCAAGACACATAGAAGCCCATTGTAGTTCTTCTTCCCTTTAGCTGAGGAGCTAACTCCGCACAGACCAGGGATTCAAATGTGACCTTCCTGGTCTGCTCAAGTATTCATTGTTAAACCTATTGAGCTAATGAGGGAGCCTTTACAATAGGTACTTAATACACTTTGTAGGTCAGTTTATGGCAAAAGTACAGCACACATTACAAAGCAATCTAAATAACAGTCACAAAAGGAAGATTTGATAAAAGAAAATGTAATGGTGATCATAAAATAGCACCTTTATCTTGCAATACAATAACATGCAGAGGTCATGAAACATTCTATGTGACAGCCATTAAGTGACTCACCTTTTCAGTCTCTTTCTTTTTTGTATGTCCAGTGAAAGCTTCAAACACACCTAGATGATAAAGCTGTCTGACCAATGACAGTGCACATGACTGTGCAGCCAGTTTCTTATTTGAACCATGTTCACGTGCTGTGATTCCTTAACAGAGGGAGGAAATGATACAAAGTTCTAATCCATATTTCAGCATGAACTTCACAATTTTATTTATGCAGCACATTCATTTGCACGGGGTGCCCAATCTAGCTACTCAATAATAAACAGATAAAAGTCACTTCAGGCAACAAGACACTCTGGGATCCCATCTCTTACCATTATGATTGCTATGTTATAATATTGTGATGACTAATTTTCCTGTAATACACAAACTTCAGGACTATTTGGGTGTGCGAATCTTCATACATATCACCATATTCCTATACAATCAAAAACTGTTCTTGTAAATTATACAAGAACTTAATTTTAAACATCAGTGAAAATATAAAAACATATATTCCTTTTTAAAATATGTGACAGTCACCATCTTAAATATTGTGAACTAAACCTGTAACTACCATAGCACTTAACCTTTCAGTAGGTTATAACTGTACTGGCTTATTGCTGCTTACTTTACTAAATTATTTCTACATAGAAATGTTCAGCTGGCTAAAAGGAATATACATTTGAGTGAGTGAGGTTTAGCTTGACTACTACGGCAACTGATGGACCAGTTGGGAGTTGTATGGATAACCCACAATCTTTCACATAATTGTCATGTGTTCGGATTGTTACCTCATTACTGAAAAGGATTTATTAAAGATACAATGTGTGTAATTAGAAAGTTAGCGCTCTAAATAGAAAGGCAACTGAACAAAAACTTGAAATTCTTTTGAATCTTGTGAATGGACACAAGGGAGAGCAAAATGTTATTCAACAAGGTGTGTGACAGAAACAGATAAGGCAAAGGAGTCTCTCATTTTCAAGTTCCCCCACTCCCAAGTGAAGATTGAAGTGAACTTGTCTGAACCAAAGTTAAAGCACAGTTGGGAAAAGCACTCTGGAACAGGGTGATGGCCCCAACCATGTAGAGATTTTTTGCGTACAGATCGGAAGAGTGCTTCCTATTCCTAGGATCAGCACTGGATTCTAGTTTGAACCTGCATTTCTTTACTGCAATCTAACTATATTAAAAATTGCAATTATTAAAAATTGCAATTATTTGCTGATATAATGGTGCTACAGTCACCATTACCCATGAGGCATAATTCTTCTCATTGCAGCAGAATATGGCAGAAGTTTTATTTTATTCACTGTGCTGATGAAACATTACACTTGACAGCAACTGTAGGATCGACATATATACTCACATATAAGGTGAGCCCCTGTCCAAAATTCCACCTCAAAAAAAATCCATGACTCTCGTATAAGATGAGGGTCAACAGTACAAAGCTTCTATCCATCAAGATTCTCACCTTCACGTTAGCTGGTGTCTGCAAATACATTATCTCTCTTTTCAACCAGTGTAATCCTATATGCTCCCTCCTAACTTTAGTCCTGGTACTTGCTCCTGATGTTAGAATTAATCTCTCTGCATTTATCCTGCTGGGCATTTTCTAATTTTAAAATCAGTTTAGGAAAGTTGGCATTTAAATAGCAAAGCGCTAGAGGAGCAGAGCAACAAATGACAAACAATAGCCGATAGGAATACACTGGTAGAGTGCTGCTTCTGTGTCCATCAACTTTGGCAAAATTGCTTTGCTAAGAGAGAAACCTACCAGAATGAAAACTTGATTCAAGTATAAGGCAACCGCTCTCCTTTTAACCCCGAACGGAGACATAACATTTCTAGTCTTATATGCTAGTATATATAGTAACCACTGTACCCTCTACATGCTTACAGTAGAAACCTGGGAAAGTATTACAATATTAACTGGGAATTTTGAAGCTTCCAATTTATCTCGATAAAAATCTCAAATTTTATGTGCTTCATTAATATTCTTCTGATTTATTCTATTAGTCTCCATACTTACTTACAACCTTCAGCCCTTCACCAAAAATAAAATTTCTCTCAAGCAATTTCATTTTTAAAGAGTTGCTACATCAAGAATGTTCTCCTAGTTTGTTCTTGATGAAATTAATTCGTTTAATAGATACATGCTGATTTGCTGGGCTGAAGGTCTGTTAGACACTTTTAGGTGGCAGCTGAGCTTTAATTGCGACTTGTTATAAAAACTATGTTTACAAGCCTTACAGTCAAGAGTAAAGCTATTCATGTTAAAATATAAGTGGCGACTTACTTCTTCCCAGCTGTCTCACGTGAATAGTCATCTCTGCAATAAAACTCCTGCAATGACATGCACAACATCAAATTAACCCTGTAGTTTCAGCACTTCCATCAGCCCAGTGATAGCTAAATGTGCGATAAATTCAACAAAATAATGGCCAGCACACTGAACAAATGGAAAAAAGATTTGAATATTTCATTCTTATACCACAGGCATGATTTGGTGAAGAGGGAATACAGCACTCTATGCAAATATCTCAGTTGTAGGAGATAAAATTGCTGAAAGTAGTAATTTAGAAATTTTAAGATTGAATTTAAGTGTCCCATATATTTTAGCTTCTGAAGGTGACAAACAGATGTGCCTAAATAGTAACAGGTTCAACATTCCTAGGGATTCAAAAACAAATGTAACCAATTTCAGTGAAGCAATGGGAATATTTAGGATAGTGCACAATTGGTGGCACAACACTCTTGGCTGTTGTACAGGAAGTACAGAACAAACGTTTACACCCATGACTCCTCACAAGGTGACGTTCTAATTTTAGGCATGCAATTAGGTAGAAACACCAGAGGCGAGTCAGACCCATCCACTTGCGTACCTCCAAGGGGATAGTTACAGAGCAGCATTGGCAGAACTCCTCAGATGGTCATACCTTTAAATGCAAAAATGTTGAGTAGCAGCAGAGAAAGCTGAATATCAATCAAAATTAAAACGAAAAAAGCTTAGTTTAAAACGCTTATTTGGGTTTACATCACAGTCTTGGCATAAACAGAAGAATTTTTAGCCATAACTGGTAGGGCATCCATGATATGGAACTCATTTTTAAGCCCCACAAGCAAAGTTTGGTTAAACTTCATTGTCTTACTGTGCGTCACAGCAGAGTACAGCAGCTTATGTAACCCATCCTCTGCCATACACGGGATTAGAAGTATTTGCCGTAAACAGCTGTGGAAATATTTGCCATACACGGGTGTGGAAGCATAGTCATTTATGAATCCACTTTTTACCTGTGGTACAAACAAAATGAATGATTGATGTACATAACAAAACAATGATTACTAGAAAGCACTGAATTTGCTGGTTTTCTGAAGAACTTTGTGCTCGATCATCCAGTGCCCAAGCTTTTGCATGCAATTTTATAATTCTGAATCCAGTCATAATCAATTGCTATCAAACTGCCTATCTAGTCAGACAGCCTTTTTATATTATAGAGACAAACTTAAAAGCATGCACTGATATAAATAAAAGAAATGAGACACAGTCATATAAAGATTTTAAGGTGCACCAAGACTTTCTCCATTTATACTGGTACCGATAGATGTACAACCTGTAATTTAAAAAAAAGTCAGTGGGACGTATTTAAGAAAAATACATTCATGCATTTAGTATGAAAGAAAAAAAGGAATTGTACCCAACATAACGCAGCATTTTATATATAATTAATTTCAACCACGCATTAGCATTTGAATGGAAAACTGTTGACTTGGAACTAGCTTCCTGACTGGCCAAATTCCATTAAAGAATAAAGTAAAACATGGAGTTATGTGGTCATACAAATTTTCTATTGCTTTAATACACACGCATCCAAACACAAGTTTTGGTCATGCAGTTTTGGACACAACAAACAAATGGTGTGACAAAAAGGTTACTCTTTCAATATATCACTCAATCCTGGAATCTAGTTCTCTGTGTCCACAGTTTTTCTTCAGTACTATACATGCGTCTTTTTATCCGTACAACTCACTTCTGATCCTATATTTGGTCAACTGAGATCAAGCACAGCAACTTCACGATTCAGAGAAGCCTGTTTATAGGCCCAATATCCACCATTCTTGGATGCCAGTATGTTTCTCTGCCAAGCTCAGTAAAGTTCCAATCTCCATCAGCCCTAGGTCCCCTAGAACACCTACAGGAAAAGTGACACCAGAAATCAATAGCTGTGTATGATTGCGTGTACCATCATTCCTACAATGGAAGGATACCATGTGACAGCTTAGTGCAGCCTAAGCAACGCCACATGTTTGCAAGAGAGATTTCTGGTGTCACCATGCCCCCATGAAAGATTAGATAAAGGAGCGACAGGCTTGTCACTTTTATTCAGAAGTTTTGTATTTACATTCTATTCATCTCTGCAGTCAAAATATTTGCCATTACAGACTGTAATTTTTGAAATCATAGTACCTTTGAACATTAAAGTACACAGGTCTGAAACCTTTGCCCACTGAGTTAGCAAACTGCACAACTAATGTGCACTGATGTTTTACCCTCAAAAGGCAATGAATATTTTGCATACTCAAGATGCAACAAAACTGCACATCGTGAAGGAATTAAGTAATTTAGTACCCTCCCAAAAGTAATAGTCAACATAGAGGAACGCGTTTGTATAGTAGACCCCTGCTATTTGGCCCAGTAGTCACAGAATTTCCAATTCATGGAAATCACCAAGATGCAATATACTGTTCAAAAGTGAAGTCCAACAGAAATTCACCAATTTGCTAAATTTTTTCCCCAATTAGCAGATGTCTACTATATCATATTTAAGTATTCTTAGCATTCATAGGGGTACTGGGCAATTACCCCCTAGAAAGCTCTATATAACAAGGCAAGCTGGCTGAGAAACATACTGGTACCATACCATGAAGTATGGAATAACTCAGTTTTCAACAGAACAGAAATCTTCAGCTGCACCTGGAACACTTGTTCTATATCAGTTAAAAAAAACTATTTTGCTCACACTGGCTTTCTCACAGATGAGTACAAAATATCCTACTTCTCTGCTCCTCTGGTGTTGAAAATGTATGAGGATTACACTCTGCCACTTCTACTTGAGTTAAAGGAACAGCAAAACAGTCAATTCTTGTGCTTTAATGTTGAAGTATTCAAAACCAACTAAACAGTACATTGCAGTTATGTTTGGCTAACATTTCCTTCTATGTTACTCAAAGTAAATACTTTAAGTATCCAATCATTCAACTATATGGGCTTTAAAAGGCATGCTATTCCTTAACTGCTGTGGTTTCTGGTAAAATTGCTATTTCTATTTCAAGCAGAGCAGCACACCCACCACCGTCAATGTGGGCAGGCTGAGCAAACAACAGTTACATTGTTCTCATCGCTGAAAGCCAACCTCATTTCATAGGTGGGGATTGGAAGGATACTGATTTACCATCTCAGAATTGCATGAAATGAAAACCATGAAAAGGATTATTGCAGAATTGCTCAAACTGATTATTCCACAACCAAAATATGCCAAACCTGTTGTGGTCAGGTCCCACTTGTGCATATTTATAGTCTGCTTGAATCTTCTCTTTTTGGAAGAATTGGTTAAGTTGAGCTTTAGCATTTTCGAGTGTCCAGTTGCCATGAAGACCAGCATTCAAATCCAAGCCTTCAGATTCCAGAGTCTGGAAAAAAAAGTTCTCTACTTACAAAGACACGTACAGAAATGTTACTGCTGTTATTATATATAAAAATATAAATGCACAAACACAAACTACCTTAGCTGTGTTTTCATAAAGCTTACCAAAAAAGATGCTTATGAAGAAATGCAATTATTCCTGTGATGGCTAAGTGGCTAAAAGGACTGCCCAGCGTGGTGAGGCACTTGGGGTCAATTTTTGGTCTGTGTTGAGCTATCAATTTCAACCGGTGCTGCATCCCTGAACTAGGGGAAGAAGAGTCAAAACTAGGTTGGCCAAGGTCCCTGCTCCTATTTGCATAGGATCCATAACAGCCAAGTCTGATCTCAACTTCCTGCAGTGTTGTATACATACCCTTCCAGCAGAAGTGGGAATACTGGCTAATCTTGCTTGCTGCATAATCCAGAGACATCAAACCAATTACACCACCACTACCATCAACCAGGTACCTCATCATAGATCAGAGATCAAACCTCCTTGCGTAACCCAACGCTATACTACACTGTACAGTACATTTACCCTTTAAGACACTGGGGAACCTCATACCTAGGTGTTTATTTTATTAATTATCCAGTATATCAGCACATGTAATGCAAAGAGGCGCGAATACATTTCTGAATCCACAATTTCAACAAAAGACAATCTGAGCAGCTTTCATTTCAGAGGCTTCAACTTTTTTTTACAACACTGAGTTCCTTAACACGACTTGATTCAATCTGAATTTAAATACAGCAAATTAGGGAAAAATTTAAGCTGTCATTTATTAGTATGTTTTATGCAGAAAATACTTCTCAAACTATCTTACTGAATATATTAACAAAACTATTGAAGACAGTCACATTGCAGCTCTACTTTACATTATATACATGTCCCTTACTGCTTGGGCTTCCTGTTCATCCCTCTTCTCATAATACTCCTTCAGATTGGCTCCACGTTCCCAATAGCCACTGAATCCTCCTCCCCTGCCTCCTGCAAAGCCCGAATCTACAAAGGTAAAATCATTTTAAGCAATACAATTTAAAGAACATTTTTACAACCTTTTCCACAATACATTCAGATCAAGTGTAAAGGCACTCTGATATTGCTTTCTAGTTGCTGGTTCCTGCAGCACACCTCCTGCATCCAGCAGTCACATCAATGCAATCCGGAGATATTTTTTAGACCAGTGGCAAAGACCCATTTTTCACTGGGTTTACAAGAGCTAGTCATGGCATTATCATAGAATCACAGAAATTTACGGTACAGAAGGAGACCATTTGGCGGCCCATTGTGTCTGTGCGGCCGAAAAGGAGCTAGCCAGGCTAATCCCACTTTCAAGCTCGGTCTGTAGCCCTGTAGGTTACAGCACTTCAAGTGTATATCCAAGTACTTTTTAAATGTGATGAGTGTTTCTGCCTCTACCACCCTTTCAGGCAGTGAGTGCCAAACCCCCACCGCCCTCTGAGTAAAAATAATTCTCAACTCCCCTCTAATCCTTCTACCAATTACATTAAATCTATGCCCCCTGGTTATTGACCTCTCCATTAATACTGAGGGTGGGGTGTGAGAGTGTTATAACTGGGAGTCTTATACTGAGAGTGGGGTGTGAGAGAATGCTACAACTGGGAGTCTTATACTGAGAGTGGGGTGTGAGAGAATGCTACAACTGGGAGTCTTATACTGAGGGTGGGGTGTGAGAGAATGCTATAACTGGGAGTCTTATACTGAGGGTGGGGTGTGAGAGAATGCTATAACTGGGAGTCTTATACTGAGGGTGGGGTGTGAGAGAATGCTATAACTGGGAGTCTTATACTGAGGGTGGGGTGTGAGAGAATGCTATAACTGGGAGCCTGAAACTGAGGGTGGGGTGTTATATCTGAGAGCCACGTATCCTGTGTTGTCCGCGTACCCAGTGCTGTCCAAGTATTTTGAATGGGCTTACATTGTAAGCAAGTCTTTCTTTCTCTTAGTCTGTATGAAATGTGAACTTAATCTTATTGACCTTAGAGAAACAAGATCTTGCCTGACTACACACCCTAATTTTTCTCAGGAAGTGACACCCCAAGTGGACATTGGACAACCACCTGACATGGTATATTTAAATTTCCAAAAGGCATTGATAAAGCTCCTCGGGTCAACTGAAACTTATAGTAAAACCTGGGCGTAGATAAAGAATTCACTGAAGCAGCAGATATTTATTGGGGTAGTGATGTCAAGGTGGGGGAAAGGAAAAGTATGGAATAAAATGCTTCAGGATTCTGTGATGGGGCCCCTATCATTCCTAATATCCATTAAATGAAATTCATTCAGAATCCTAGTGCACACTGGCCAAACTCACAGATGATACAAAAGTTGGGGAGGCAGTTAAGTTGGAAGCAGGAAAAGGATAAAATCTGCAAATGGGCAAATCAATGGCAGATGACATTCAATACAGACCAATTCACAGAGTTACATACACGTTGGAAGGATTTTTTTTTGGTCACAATATGGATCATGCAGAAATACTTAAAATTGAACTGGAAAAGGATCATAGGGAAGTAGTAGATTTGGCACGTAACATGTCAATCGCAGCTTATTTTTGACTTGGTAGTCAATGTCACCCCATGATCTCTTAATTAAACATAGCTATTTTTTGTTTGGGGAGGGAGAAATAGCTGAAAAATCCTCAAAAAAGATATTTTGGGCATCTGTAGATCGAGAAGAAATTCTTTTTCTTAGTATTTGCAACTTCCACAATGTTTACCATATGATACTGTGATCAACTAGTTTACAAGCTCCTTCCTGGTTGCGAGTGTCACCTTGAGACTCACACATAAACAAAAATGAGGGAAGAGTTTGGCCAGATGTTCTACACAGTGCAAGTGGAATGGAGTTTGTTCATGTCAAGATGATCAGTTCCTCTCTGTCTATGACAGTAATATTTAATAAATCAATGCCCACTGCCATTGTTTTCAAAGAGGAGAATAAAACTAACAATTTCTGAACTGAGGGAAATGACTGCAACTAATCCACCATAAAGTATGAAAAGAATAACCCAAGTAGATGGGTGATTAATCTCACAATAAAGCAGATATTATTGCATGATCAACCTAAATACTCTAACAAGCTGTTTTTGGCCCATCTGGTGAAAATTATAATTTATGCTCCACTGTGAATAGGAGGAAATGCATTAAATAAAACACATTATTGCACCTCCAGCTTTAATTGGCTTTTGTCTCCTATTTTAACATCTCACAAACACACAGAGGAATATGTTCAAAGTGCATTATAAATGCCTGAAATAGTTCCACTTAAAAAAAAAAATGCAGAAACACTCACCTGCTGCATTCTTTATAGCTAAGTGAGGAGCGCAGGGCACACTGGTTGGCAATTCCCCCGGCACACCACTTTCACTGCTAGCAACATCATCGGGTTCAATTCCCTAACAAAAGTAAAGAAACTAACCATCAACATTTAATTAAATAATTTACATCTATGAGATACTTATTCACATAAATACATGGAAAAGTGATCAGAAAGACTCGTGTAAAGATTGGTTCTGGTTGAAGCCATAAAATTACTGCCAAGATTCCTTACCTGAAAAAAAGGAAATGACCAGAATTAAGCACATAAATCTACATTCTATATAAACTTTCTTATTTTTGTAATTAAAAACAAAAATGACATAAGCTAAAGTAAGATTGTAAGATTGGGCAGAGTCAACATGGATTTATGAAAGGGAAATCCTGTTTGACAAACCTATTGGGAGTTCTTTGAGGATGCAACTAGTGGAGTAGACAAAGGGGAACCAGTAGATGTGGTGTATCTGGATTTTCAGAAGGCCTTCGATAAGGTCCCACACAAGAGGTTGGTGAACAAAATTAGGGCACATGGAATTGGGGGTAATATACTAGCATGGATTGAGACTTGGTTAACAGACAGAAAACAAAGAGTAGGGATAAACGGGTCTTTTTCAGGCTGGCAGGCTGTGACTAGTGGGGTACCGCAAGGGTCGGTGCTTGGGCCCCAGCTATTCACAATCTATATCAATGATTTGGATGAGGGAACTAAATGTAACATTTCCAAATTTGCTGATGATACAAAGCTAGGTGGCAGTGTCAGTTGCGAAGAGGATGTGAAGAGGCTTCAAGGGGACTTGGACAAGCTCAGTGAGTGGGCGAGAACATGGCAGATGGAATATAATGTGGATAAATGTGAAGTTATCCACTTTGGTAGAAAAAACAGAAAGGCAGAGTATTTCCTAAATGATGAAAGATTGGGGAATGCAGATGCTCAAAGAGACCTGGGTGTCCTTGTACATGAGTCACTGAAAGTGAATGTGCAGGTGCAGCAAGCCATTAGGAAGGCAAATGGTATGCCGGCCTTCATTACAAGAGGATTTGAGTTCAGGAGTAAAGAAGTCTTACTCCAATTATATAGGGCCTTGGTGAGACCACACCTGGAGTACTGTGTACAATTTTGGTCTCCTTACCTAAGGAAGGATATACTTGCCATAGAGGGAGTGCAACGAAGGTTCACGAGATTGATTCCTGGGATGGCGGGACTGTCGTACAAGAAGAGATTGAGTAAACTAGGCCTGTATTCTCTTGAATTCAGAAGAATGAGAGGGGATCTCATTGAAGCATACAAAATTATTACAGGGCTTGATAGGATGGATGCTGGGAGAATGTTTCCCTTGGCTGGGGAGTCTAGAACCAGGGACCACTACCTCAAGATAAAGGGAAGGCCATTCAGGACTGAGATGAGAAGAAATTTCTTCACACAGAGGGTGGTGAATCTTTGGAATTCTCTACCCCAGAGGGCTGTGGAGAGTCAGTCATTGGGTATATTCAAAACAGAAGTCGATAGATTTCTGACTAGTAAGGGCATCAAGGGATATGGTGATAGGGCCGGTGAATGGAGTTGAGGCAGAAGATCAGCCATGATCTCATTGAATGGCGGAGCAGGCTCGAAAGGCCTACTCCTGCTCCAATTTCTTATGTTCGTAAAAGGTACATACTGATTTTAGTTATTTCATGCATAGTTTAAGTTCAGGCAACAGCAAACATAAAACTTCCACTCTATAATATGTAATACTGATCTAAAACCTGTGTACTGTACACAAACTTGTACATCAAAATTAAAACAATTTCTGATAAATGCATTCAGGACAAGAGCATGAAAGAAGAATGTAGCTAAAAGTATCCCAATGGTTGGAAGATCTTTTTTTAGGTTGCCTACATCCTAACATTTGTTATCACTCACATAAAATTGGCTCAACAGCAAAAGACCTACACCAACACAGAAAATATAAAAAGTCTTAAATACTTCTACTCATTATCAGCATAAACTACGTTTAAAAGAAGAAGAGTAAATATGTACTAACCTTCAAGCTGGGAACCTCATCTGCTTTCATCTCTCCAGTCCTAACAAGGTAATTGACAAAGTCTCTGGCAGCATTCGTCTGTGCATCCTTCTTGCTGGTAGAGTTTCCCATACCAGTGTAATTAAACCCATCTATCCGAACCTAAACAAAATATAGTGTTGCGGTTGAATGCAATCTTGTTTCCTCTTTCCAAATGCCTTTTTGTTGACTATCCAACTAAGCAGTTAGTTATACTGTATACGGCTGCTTACACTAGGTATAAATGTATAAACATGGACATATCACTCAAGAACACAAGATAGGTCTGTATCTTGATGAGGGTACTTCAGATCACTTGACACCACCACCCCCCCATCCCCCCCAGAATACTGTCCCTGCAGAGATTGGGGCCCCTTCCTTCTTAATTGGCCATTTTTTCTTGAAAAGGAAAGAACTGCTGGGCACAAGGGGCTCAACACAGAAGGAAGCAGGTGCGATGGAAGGGGAAGAAAAGAAAACAGCTTACTTAGAAAAGGGGGGCCAATATAATAATAAAATGGCATTGCAGGAGGAGAGGACTTAGCTGCGAATTAGAAGGGGTTATAAACCAAACCCCATGGGAAATGAAAGCTTAGATGATGATCTGTAGCTGCCTGCTCAGCAATAAATAGATTAATTGTGGGTGAGCTTATATATTTTTTTGACTATACTGCTGTTGTGTACGTAAACTGTTCTATAAATATGCCTACGTTTTACTGGACTAAGCCACCTGAAGTGAGATTTATGTATGTGGAAAAAATCAGATGCTAAATAAACAATTATTATTTAACTAATCTATTTATGTGTGGTTAACCATACACGAGCCTAAGGCACGAATCCCCTCTCCCTGGTAAGTGAACTGCAGTCTGGTTCGCGATCAGTAGGGAGGTACTTCTGATAGAGGTTCTCAGGTCCCGACCCTATTCGTCGTGACAGTAACTACTTGAACTGTGGTGTAAAAGACCAAGACTTTAAACAATCTAGAACACTGTCTGATACTCAATGTGAGAGCCACCCAAAATTTCAAACCAAGCAACGACCCTTCATCAGATGCCCTGACAAAAGGCCATCAACCAGAAACGTTAACTCTGTTTCTCTCTCCACAGATGCTGCCTGACTGGCTGATTATTTCAAGCATTTTCTGTTTTTATGGCATGAAAATTAGGTGCTGTAACCCATAGGTAGTGCAGTGCAACATTCTGTGGGGAAAGCTAGAAGAGAAACCTAAAGGGAAAAATGCACATCCTCAGTTAAAAAAAAAAATCACCTTAAAGTTTTGTGTTAAATTAGGGGAAGCCACACTGGACTTTCAATCAGCTAATGTTGTTCATTAGATGTAGGTGATTGTGAAATTGCCCAGTTTGGCTAAAACACATTGGCCATGAATTCGCGGTCGGTATGATGGCGTAGAGTACGGTAGCATAGTGGTTATGTTACTGGAATAGTGATCCAGAGGCTTGGACTAATAAAAGAAATACAGACTTACATTTATATAGCGCCTTTTACGACCACCGGACGTCTCAAACGCTTTACAGCCAATGAAGTACTTTTTGAAGTGTAGTCACTGTTGTAATGTGGGAAACGCGGCAGCCAATTTGCGCACAGCAAGCTCCCACAAACAGCAATGTGATAATGGTCAGATAATCTGGTTTTGTTATGTTGGTTGAGAGATAAATGTTGGCCATGACGCCAGGGATAACTCCCCTGCTCTTCTTCGAAATAGTGTCATGGGATCTTTTACGTCCACCTGAGAGCACAGACGGGGCCTCGGTTTAACGTCTCATCCGAAAGATGACACCTCCGACAGTGCAGCACTCCCTCAGCACTGCACTGGAGTGTTAGCCTAGCTTTATGTGCTCGTCCCTGTAATGGGACTTGAACCCATAACCTTCTGAACTCAGAGGCGAGTGTGCTACCAACTGAGCCACAGCTGACATCTAGAGACACGAGTTCAAATCCCACCACGGCAGCTGGGAAATTTCAATTCAGTTAAATAAATCGGGAATAAAAAGCGACCATCAGTAACGGTGACCATGAAACTCGTAAAAACCCATCTGGTTCACTAATGTCCTTTAGGGAAGGAAATCTGCCGTCCTTACTGGCCTTATATGTGACTCCAGACCCACAACAATGTGGTTGACACTTAACTGACCTCTGAAAAGGCCGAGCAAACCCCTCAGTTGTATTCAAGAAGGCAGATCACCACCACCTTCTCGAGGGCAATTAGGGATGGGCAATAAATGTTGGCATTGCCGGCGACGTCCACAACCCGTGAATGAATTTTTAAAAAAAAATTTTTAGTACGAAGTCATACCGCCTTTCAAATTGACTGCAAGTTCAGGATTTCCGCATGCACCTGTGCATGCTCCACATCCCGAACTTGCGATGTCAAGTTCCGACTGCAAATTTCACCTCTTCATTCAAATCAACGTGCTGGCAAAAAGTTGGGCTAATTGCCCACCTACTGCGCATTAATTACCCTGAAAATGTTTACGCCTGGTGCAAACAGACGGGGGAGCCTGTTGCACAGCGTAAGGGGAGGAGCGATGAGAAAAATGTATTAATGTTGAGCAAAAGCCTTTTGTAGTTACAGTTTAATTATTTCCCCAACTTCTATTTAGATAGGATTTAATTCACTTTCATGATTTCCTCATGTTATCAGACATTAAACTCACGATTTTAGATTATTTAAATTAATCAAAAGTTAAGTTAGTCTAATAGAGGAGAAATGAATTCAATAGGACTATAAGACTGTAAATATAGGTTTATGTTGTCATGGCCCAGAATTAAAGGGCTGACGTTAATTCAGCTGCATGCTTTGTATAAAATGCATCCCAATCGAGTTTTATAGTTTTAAGGACACCGTCAGTAAAAAGTATCTCAAGACTTTTCAGCATTTGATCGAATTCTATTAATGTTGAAATCTTGGTTTGTGCTCAAACCTAGGTCGAAGTCTCAGTACTGGTCTAAACATCGCACTCCATCCATTATTTATTCTCTTTCCAATACACTTCTGCAAACGCCGTTTATGTTTTACACCCAATACTCTTAGTATCTCGATGGAATCCAATTGGAACAGGAAACTAAAAATGTCATACCTCACAAACAAACTTCTGCCTATTCTTGTTACCAGCTGCACGGATGTCATAACTTGGAGTGACCTTGCGCTTTCCGCACCAAGCGTACAGAAAGTTCTTTATGTCTGTCATGGTTCCACTTGATTACTAGCCACTGTCAACGTTAAATGTTCCCTGCAGAAATAAAACAGCATTAAATGAAAAACAATAGAAATATGGAAAAGTCTCCGAGACACATACTTAAATAATAGTACAATTTGTAAAAGTCCATTCTTGAAATAGTGTTCACTCTTTTTGCTTTTATATTTGCAAAATAGGTTACCCCATCTCTACCTCCTCTCTCCCTTATTTCTCAGTGGCTAACTACTGCCACCTCTTCCCTCGAACAAATACCAATGCAAGAAGGCATTTTTTTTTAAAAAAAGGGCAGACATCTTCACAATGGTGTCTCTCTAAGCACCTTTACCTAGCACTTTATTTTGACCGTGTTTCACACTGTTAAATTTAGCTATCTTATCCCACCAACAGAATCATAGACCCACAGGGGCTTATTCAGATTGTGCAAAACTTGAATGGGCAATGCTCTCTTGTAATCCAATGTAAACAAATGCAAAAACACTTCAAATGTTCCACTCTCCATCTTGTAGCTCTTCCTTGCAGATATGTTTGAATAATGGAGTAAAAAGACCAACATCGTCAGTTGCATCATCCAACAATCATTACACTAATATTTCCTCTCTAATTTGTTTTTCCATTTGTTTTTCCTCTCCCCTGCGCCTTTTTCCAATTCTATGAGTATACTTGCTCGTCTCTTATTTTTGAGTTCTGAAGAATGGTACAAAGCAAAACGCTGAATGCCTGTTCTCTCTACAGATACTAACAGACCTCCTGTGTATTTCCAGCTATCTGTTTTTGTTTTAAATTTTTACACAATATAATTTAAGATACCAACACAAATTCATTTGTCTAGCTTCTTCATGTTGAGTAAATTGTAGGTTTTAAAATTCATGCTGTGCAGGTCATAGAATTATACAGCTCAGAAGGAGGCCAATCAGCCCATCGTGCTTGCGCTGGTTCTTTGAAAGAGCCATCTAATTAGTCCCATTCCTGTCTTTCCCCGTGGCCCAGTAAATTTTTCCATTTCAATTATTTATCCAATTCCCTTTTGAAATTTACTATTGAATCTGCTTCCACTACCCTTTCAAGCAATGCATTCCAGATCATAACTTGCATAACTCTACTCTATCAAAAACACCTCTTTTACATCTCCCCTTAACCTTCTCTATGGAGAATAATCCCATCTTCTTTAGACTCTCCACATAACTGATGCCCCTCATTGCTGGCATCATTCTGGTAAATCTCCTCTGCACCCTCTCCAAGGCCTTGACATCCTTCCAAATATGCAGTGCCCAGAACTGGACACAATGCTCCATCTGATGCCCAACCAGTGATTTATAAAAAATTTGGCATAACTTCCTTGCTTTTGTACTCCTATGCTTCTATTTATAAAGCGGAGATGTGCAATTGGTCTGCAATTGTAAGGTACACATGCTTTGTTCTCTATCTATATATGCTTTGGCGATTCTGTATCTATTTACTTCACCTGAGGAAGGGGCAATCGATAGCTCCGAAAGCTTGTGATTTCAAATAAAACTGTTGGACTATAACCTGGTGTTGTGCGACCTCTCTATTTATAAAGCCAAGGATCCCTTATGCTCTTTTAACAGCTTTACCAACGTGTCCTGCCAGCTTCAAAGATGACAGGTCTCCCTACACCCATGTAACATAACGTCTCACAACCCACTACCACAATAAAACATGAAGTCTAAACTGTAAGAATGTTAATGTCTCGTTGAAACAGTTTACGATAGGTACTAAACCCACTGTGCATAGAAATACATACTTATATTAATATCGGAAATGTAATGAATCCTTCTAATTTTACAATTTAAAAAGTACCTGATTTGTACAACTGTTGAGCACACGATGTGATCTCTCAAAAATGTAACCGACTAATCTATCTCTTTCTATAAAGCGACTAGTCAATTTCCCATTGTATTTCACACGGGCAGTTCAAGACCAAGTCTAGTGCTCAGCTGAAGCAGGAGATAATTAGACCAGAGTACACAAACGCAATTCAGTCCTCATTTTCATTGTACATTCTATCCTTATTTTTATATTTTGATAATAAATTCTTATGTTCACATTTATAATGGAAACGACCACGATATAATTCCATCGGTGGGGCTGGGCTGCTGCAGTCTCACCAATATCGGTAGAAGTGGAAAAGGTAGAAGCAATGGAAGGGGTGAAAATTGATAGCCAGGATGTACTAGAAAGGCTGGGTATGCTTAGAGTGGACAAGTCGCCTGGTCCAGATGGATTGCATCCCTGGTTGCTAAGGGAATTGGGGGAGGAGATAGCAGAAGGGCTTGCCATAATTTTTCCAATCTTCCCTAGATGCAGGGGGGGTGCCCGAGATTAGAAAGTGGCAAATGTGACACCATTGTTCAAGAAAGAGTGTAAGGACAATCCTAGTAACTAGTTTAACATCAGTGGTGTGTAAAGTTTGAGAAACAATAATCAAGGAAAAAATTAACGGGCACTTGGAGAGGTTTAAGCTAAGTAAGGAGAGCCAACACGGATTTGTAAGAGGCAGATCATGTTTGACTAATCTAATTGAATTTTTTGATGAAGTTAACAGGGAGGATTGATGAAGGGAATGCAATGAATGTTGTCTACATGGATTTTTAGGAAGTCGTTTGACAAAGTACCACATAAAAGGCTGGTTAACAAAATTGAGGCTCATGAAATAGGTGGGTCAGTGGATGCTTGGATAAGGAATTGGCTTAAGGACAGAAAACAGCGAGTTGTGGTAAATGGCTGTTTTTCAGACTGGAGGATGGTAGACCTGTGGTGTTCCCCAAGGGGCAGTGCTGGGGCCACTGCTTTTTTTGAAATGACCTGGATACTGGAATACAGAGTAGAATTTCTAAATTTGCCAATGACACCAAACTTGGAGGTGTGGCAAACAGTGAGGATGATACCAATTGACTGCAACAGGACATAGAAAGGCTAGCAGAATGGGCAGACAAGTGGCAGATGGAATTTAATAGAGAAATGTGAGGTGATGCATTTTGGCAGAAGGAACGGGGAGAGGCAATATACACTTAATGGCACAGTTTTTAAGGGTGTGCAGGTACAGAGGGACCTGGGAGTTAATGTACATAGGTCCCTGAAGGTGGCAGGACATATTGAGAGAGTGGTTCGCAAAGCATATGGTATCTTGGGCTTCATAAATAGAGGTACTGAGTACAAAAGTAGAGAAGTTATGCTGAACCTTTATAAACATAAGAACATAAGAAATAGGAGCAGGAGTAGGCCAATCGGCCCCTCGAGCCTGGTCCGCCATTCAATAAGATCATGGCTGATCTGATCCTAACCGGCAATCTACTATCTACTATCACAGAACCATCTCCTGCATCTAACAGAATTGCACACACGAAATAGGAGCAGAATCAGGCTACACGGTCCCTGGGCCCGCTCCACTACCCACAGGGCCATGACCGATCCGAACCTAGACTCATGTCCAAATTCCTGCCCGCTCCCCGTAACCCTTAATGCCCTTTACTTCTAGGAAACTGTCTATTTCTGTTTTAAATTTATTTAATGATGTAGCTTCTACAGCTTTTTGTGGCAGCATATTCCATGGACCTACCACCCTCTGAGTGAAGTAGTTCCTCCTCATCTCAGTTTTGACAGAGCAGCCCCTTATTCTAAGACTATGTCCCCTAGTTCTAGTCTCACCCGTCATCGGGAACATCCTCCCCGCATCCACCCGATCCAACCCCTTCACAATCTTATATGTTTCAATAAGATCGCCTCTCATTCTTCTGAACTCCAATGAGTAGAGTCCCAATCTACCCAACCTCTTCTCATATGACCACCCCCTCATCCCCGGGATTAACCGAGTGAACCTTTTTTGCACTGCCTCGAAAGCAAGGATGTCTTTCCTTAAGTAAGGACACCAAAACTGTATGCAGTATTCCAGGTGCGGTCTCACCAATACCTTGTACAACTGAAGCAATACCTCCCTATTTTTATATTCTATCCCCCTAGCAATGAAAGCCAACATTCCATTTGCCTTCTTAATCACTTGCTGCACCTGCATACTAACCTTTTGAGTTTCATACACCAGGACCCCCAGATCCCTTTGCACTTCAGTACTCTCCAGTTTCTTGCCATTAAGATAATAAATTGCTCTAGGATTTTTCCTGCCAAAGTGCATCACCTCACACTTTCCAGTGTTGTATTCCATCTGCCAAATCTCTGCCCACTTACTTAGCCTGTCTATGTCCCCTTGCAGGTTTTTTATGTCCTCCTCACTCACTCCTCACTCATAAAGCGCTTGTTAGACCACAACTGGAGAATTGCGTCCAGTTCTGGTCACCACACTTCAGGAAGGATGTGAAGGCACTTGAGAGGGTAGAGATTATTTACCAGAATGGTTCTGGGGATGGGGGATCTTAGCTACAAGGACAGGTTGGAGAAGCTGGATTTGTTTTCATTAGAGCAAAGGAAGTTGAGGGGTGATTTGATAGAGGTGTACAAGATTAGGATGGGTTTGGATAGGCTAGACGGGGAAAGGTTGTTCCCACTAGTTGACGGTACAAGGACTAGGGGACATAGATTTAAGGTTTTTGGCAAGAGATACAGGGGGAATGTGAGGAAAAACTTTTTTACGCAGCGATTGGTGAGGACCTGCAATTCGCTGCCGATGGAAGCGTAGACACTCAATGTTTTCAAGGGGAGACTGGATAGGCAGTTGAGGGAAATAAACTTGCAGGGCTACGGGGATAGAGAGGGATTTGGACTGACTGGATTGCTCGACAGAGAGCTGGCATGGACTCGATGGGCCGAATGACCTCCTTCTGTGCCTTATGACTCGAATAGAAGGGGGTGATTACAGTGTGATAAGCTTACAAAGGCAGTTTCCATAACAAATGTGGGCATTTGAATTTATAGTAAGACGTTGTTTTTCTAATGAGAAGATTTGTAATATAAGACAAACACACACAAAAATATATGGAAAGAGAAATTTAACGACATCGAACTGTCTCACGAACGTAACAACATGATCAGTTGCAGCAAGCTGCAAATCGCAAACTTTCACTTTCCACAGCTAGTCCTGGGACGGTACCAGATTCTCTGAAACCATCACAAAAACTGCCGCTGATTGCAAACTGCATTGCACGGGAGCTCCGATTCCAACCCGCCCGCAGTCTACACTCCTACTGCAGAGCGGAGCCCGGGGGCCGGCACTGATCACAATCAAAACGGCGCTCAACGCTCGGCGCCACAGTGCCCAGGGGAGCCCAGGCGATCGGCGGCAGCGGGTCTCACACCAGACCCCAGTCCAACTCCACTCTCAGCTTTCCTGCATCGCTCATTATCTGACCCCGCTCACCCTCACCACACCACACACACGGCAGCCCTATCAATAAAGAGCCTGGTCTTACCCACTGGCGCAACAAACAACCGACTCGGAGCCGAGACAGACAAAATGGCGACCGGACACCACGGCCAGCAACTTGCACAGTAAAAGCGGACCGTACCTCGCAATACCCTCGTTATATATTTTTTTAAACATACTAATTACTTGAACAGTGACAACTATTACAGTTGAAACACCATAATTTTGCTATAATACTTCAATATGATGGTAAGATCAATTAAAGTTTAATCTATTACTTGGTATTGTTTCTTGCTCACCCCCTTCTCTTGGAGCCAGTTGGTTTGTCCGGAGACAATGCGGGATGACGTCAGTCAGTGCGCGAGTGGCGGTGACTGCGCAGACTCGGAGGGAAGATGCTGGCCGTGCGAAGCCGGCCAATCAGCAGCAAGCTCTCCTCTTCGGTGTGTACTCTTTTATTGGGATAGACATAGACATAGACATAGAATCTAGGAGCAGGAGTAGGCCATTCGGCCCGTCGAGCCTGCTCCGCCATTCAATACGATCATGGCTGATCATCCAAATCCAGTACCATGTCCCTGCTTTAATCCCCACAGTACACATATCCCACCCTACCCCCGTAACCCCACGTATTTAATTCCCCCTAACATATCCCATCCTATCCCCATAACCCCACATATTTAATCCCCCCTAACACTAAGGGTCAATTTATCATAGCCAAATCAACCTAACCCACACATTTTTGGACTGTGGGAGGAAACCGGAGCACCCGGAGGAAACCCACGCAGACACGGGGAGAATGTGCAAACTCCACACAGACAGTCACCCGAGGTCAGATTCGAACCCGGGTCTCTGGCGCTGTGAGGCACCAGTGCTAACCACTATGCCACCGTGATGATAAAACAAAATTGACTGTAAATTAATAAAACTTTAAAGGAACCTTAACAAATTAAATTAAAATTTGGTTGGCTGGGGTGATGATGCACTCCAGTCCCCGCGGCGCCCACCGGTCGCGGAAGGCCTCAAGCGTGCCGGCGGACACCACGTGCTCCATCTCCAGGGCCACCCGAGCGCGAACATAGCCATGGAAGAGAGGCAGGCAATTGGGCCGAACGACCCCCTCGACCGCCCGCTGCCTGGACCAGTTAATGGCTTTTTTGGCCAGGCCCAGGAGCAGCCCTACGAGGAGGTCCTCCGGTCTGCCCGCTCCCTTCCGCACCGGGTGACCAAAGATCAGGAGCCTCTTGGGTGTGTAAACTTTCCTCAGACCTGAAGAGAGCTGGAGAAACAGGCAGCAGAGTAGGAGGCAATCAACAAATACACCAATCACAGAGACTGAGCACATCCTCTGTATCTGTCAACTGCTCCGACTCCTCCCATTGTGCCTCCTCATAACAACTGGACCATCTCCTGTTTTCCATTTCATCTCTTGATAGATCATTCTATTTCTGCTCTGGTGTGTGTTGAACAAAGGGAAGGTCTGTGACAGGCTGGAAGGCAGGAGAGATTGACTGACAAAGGGGATGATAGTGCAAGGCAAAAGGAGAGGTAATGGGACAAGTTAAGAAACAAAAGATGGCTCTCGATGATGTGTGAATGATGATGGCAGCAACATTAACAGCTACCATGTGAGGAAACAAGAGAAAAAAAATTGTTTCCTCACATGGTAGCTGTTAATGTTGCTACCTTGTCAAACCCTTTCATAATCTAAAGACCTCTATTAGGACCCCGCTCAGTCTTCTCTTTTCGAGAGAAAAGAATCCCAGCCTGTTCAATCTTTCCTGTTAGGAATAACCTCTCAGTTCTAAGGATAAACCCAGCAATTACAGACCAGTTTGTTTAATCTCAGTAGTGAGGAAGCTTTTAGAAACGATAATCCGGGTCAAAATTAACAGTCACTTGGACAAGTGTGGATTAATTAAGGAAAGCCAGCACAGATTTGTTAAAGGCAAATCGTGTTTAACTAACTTGATTGAGTTGATGAGGGCAATGCGGTTGATGTGTACATGGAATTCCAAAAGGCGTTTGATAAAGTGCCACATAATGAGCTTGCCAGCAAAATTGAAGCCCATGAAATAAATGGGACAGTGGCAGCATGGATACAAAATTAGCTAAGTGACAGGAAACAGAGTAGTGGTGAACGGTTGTTTTTCGGACTGGAGGAAGGTATACCCAGGGGTTGGTACTGGGACCTCTGCTTTTCTTGATATATATTAATGACTTGGACTTGGGTGCACAGGGCACAATTTCAAAATTTGCAGATGACACAAAACTTGGAAGTATAGTGAACAGGATAGTGATAGACTTAAAGCGGACATAGACAGGCTGGTGGAATGGGCGGACATGTGGCAGATAAAATTTAACGCAGAAAAGTGCAAAGTGATACATTTTGGTAAGAAGAACGAGGAGAGGCAATATAAACTAAAGGTTACAATTCTAAAGGGGATGCATGAACAGAGAAACCTAGGGGTATATATGAACAAATTGTTGAAGGTGGCAGGGCAGGTCGAGAAAGCAGCTAAAAAAGCATATGGGATACTGGGCTTCATAAATAGAGGCTTAGAGTACAAAAGCAAGGAAGTTATGACGAACCTTTATAAAACACTGGTTTGGCCTCAACTGGAGTATTGTGTCCAATTCTGGGCACCGCACTTTAGGAAGGTTGTGAGGCCTTCGAGAGGGTGCAGAAAAGATTTACAAGAATGGTTCCAGGGATGAGGGAATTCAGTTACGTGGATAGAGTGGAGAAGCTGGGGTTGTTCTCCTTCGAGCAGAGAAGGCTGAAAGGAGATTTGATAGAGGTGTTCAAAATCATGAGGGGTCTAGACAGAGTAGATAGAGACTGTTCCCATTGGCAGAAGGTTCGAGAACCAGAGGACACAGATTTAAGGTGATTGGCAGAAGAACCAAAGGCAACATGAGGAAAAACTTTTTTACGCAGTGAGTGGTTAGGATCTGGAATGCAATGCCTGAAAGGGTGGTGGAGGCAGATTCAATCGTGGCTTTCAAATGGGAATTGGATAAGTACCTGAAGGAAAAAAATTTGCAGGGCTACGGGGAAAGGGCGGGAGAGTGGGACTAGCTTAAGTACTTTTGCAGAGAGCTGACACGGGCTCGACAGGCCGAATGGCCTCCTCCTGTGCTGTAACCATTCTATGATTCTGGTATAATTCTAGTGAATCTTTTTTGCATCTTCTCCAGTGCCTCTATATCCTTTTTTATAATATGGAGACCAGAACTATTCACAGTACTCCAAGTGTGGTCTAACCAAAATTCTATACAAGTTTAACATAATTTCTCTGCTTTTCAATTCTATCCTTCCAGAAATGAACCCCCGTGCTTTGCTTTTTTATGACCTTCTTAACCTGCGACGCTACTTTTAATGATTTCTGTATCTGTATCCCCAGATCCCTCTGCTCCTCCACCCCATTTAGACTTTTTTCCAAGGAGTATGTGGCCTCCTTATTCTTCCTACCAAAATGTACCACCTCACACTTATCTATATTGAAGTTCATTTGCCAATTACACGCCCATTCTGCAAGTTTATTAATGTCTTCCTGTATTTTGTCGCAGTCCTCCTCTGTATTAAGTACAGCCGCTGATTTGGAGTCGTTCGCAAATTTTGAAATTGTACTTCAGATTCCTGAGTCCAAATCATTTATGTAAATAGTGAACAAGTGGTCCCAGCACTGATCCTTATGGAACACCACTTCCCACCTTTTGCCAGTCTGAGTAATTACCTTTAACTGCTACTCTCTGTCTTCTGTTTCGTAGCCAGCTTGCTGTACATTCTGCTATTTGTCGCCTAACTCCACATGTTCTGACCTTAGTCATGAGTCTACTATACAGTACCTTATCGAAGGCCTTTTGAAAATCCAAATATATTACATCTACTGCATTACCCTTATCTACCGTTTCTGTTACTTCTTCAAAGAATTCAATAATGTTGGTCAAGCATGACCTTCTGTTTTGAAATCCGTGCTGACTACTCTTTATTCTATTTTTGGTTTCAAGATGTTTCTCTATTACATCTTTGAGTAAGAATTCCATCATCTTTCCTACCACCGACGTTAAGCTAATTGATGTATAGTTCCCTGGGCTTGTTCTATCTACGTTTTTAAATATAGGAATTACATTAGCTGTCTGCCAGTGCTCGGGCACTATTCCCTTTTCCAATTAATTTGTATATAGATGTAATAGTGCCTCTGTTATCTCTTCCCTAACTTCTTTTAATATGCGCAGATGCAATCCATCCGGACCAGAGGTTTTATCCTAAGTTTGATTAGTTTATCAATTATTTCCCCACTTTCTGTCCTGATACCTTTTTTGATCTCTTCTTCTAATGTCATGTCCACCATGTTAGTTTCTCTGGTAAATACCGAGGCAATTATTTAATAGTTTTGCCATTTTGCTGTCATTACCTGTGAGTTTATCGGCGTATCCTTTTGTGGCCCTATCCCAATCCTGACTTTTCTTTTGATTTTTGTGTTTCTGTCGAATACTTCACTATTTTTATATTCCTTGATAATTCAATTTTGTTGTTTCTCTTTGCTTTCCTATTTTTTTTTACTTCTTTCCTAACCTTTTCATATTCGCTTTTGTCATCCTCTCCTTTGTTGTCATGTACTTAGTGTATGCCTGTTTCTTTAGTTTCAATTTTGCCCTTATTTCTTTATTCAACCATGGTGTGTTATTACTGGCTAGTTTAGTCTTGGGATATGTATCTCCTGGACTCTACTGATCACCATTTTAAATGTTTCCCACTGCTGTTCTATTGCATTGTTTGTCAGTAATTTTTTTTCACGTTTATTGTGCCTAGTTCCATTCTCATCCCCTTCAAATCAGCTTTTATTACTTTGGTCTTTCTTATGTCCTTCTCAATCATTATCTTAAACCTTATGTTGTGATCGCTAGTGCTTAAATGTTCCACTACGCCCAATCTTGCCTGACTACACACCCTAATTTTTCTGAGGAAGTGACATCCCAAGTGGACAACTATCCGACATGGTACATTAGAACATTAAATGCTTTACCACATGTGGCTATTGAGGCAAAGACTGTCATTTAAGAAAGGAACAATTGGAGACACAGGGACAAATCTTCACATTCTGTAGTACAATCTGTTAGAACTACAAAGAACTGCATCATCTAATCATTGCTTAATAAAGGAAGCGAAGGTTATCTTTTAAACAACTTGCACTTGTAACATTTAACATAGAAAAACATTCAAAGACATGCGTAATTAAAAAAAAGCTTTCATGTGCATTTTAGAAATTTCTTGCAAGCACTTCTTGTATTAAAGAACCAATTTCATGGGTATGTTGTGATTTCTTTGATTGGATAATTTGTATGTTTTGAATATTACTTCTAATTGTATACACCAATGTGAGTGGAGAAGGAAAATAGCAGCTGAAACAGTGTGGATGGTTGGTTGTGTGGTACTTCCAGGTACATCAATGGTAGATTTGAATAAAAAAATTAAGGGATTGTTTGCTTGGTTTTCTGCCGGTTACTTGTTGCTTTTCATTTTCATCAATTCAATTGACTGAGAACTTAACATAACTACTTATTTCAGCCAATCACTATTTTTTCCCCTATGGTGGGGATGAGGCCTTAAGGTGCAATGTTCCCAAGTGTGACATTTTTTAAATGTTACTTCAGGACAGATGCACATTGGACACAATATGGTACATATCTGTTTTATACACAAGGAAAATGCACACTATGAGGGAATATCCCTCATGTTTCAAAGAATTTGAATTCAATCTACCAAAGTGCTCCAGAGATTTCCATTGATCTGACCCTTCAGTCTGTATAAAAGACAATCTTTGTTTTCATAGCCACAGTAATAAAGAATAAAGAGATTTCTTTGTGATTATCACGGCCAAATAGACATCCATAAATGGGAACAACTTGCTCAAGATAAGAAAGCATGGTGAAAAACCATCCTTGAAAGCAACTCCTACATTGAGGCCTGTCGCATTGCTGATGCTGCATGTAAACGCCAGCTAAGGAAGTCTCGTTTGAATAACAATGGGAAATTAACTCTATCCCAGCTCTTGGATTGCACAGGAACCTTGCTGTGCATGCTGAGAGTTGCAGCCTCTTATTTCACATCTGCATTTCAATTGCAGCTCTTCAGATTCTTAGGTGATGCAATGTGAAAGCAATTACTTTAACACTTGAACCAATGATTACCCCTTCTCATGACAAAACGAGACCCCAATTGACTTGGCCATTAAAACATTGAAACTGAAATCAGAAACATATCAAGAAATTCCTTTTTCAGCTACCATCTACACACTGAAGTAAATGGTGATTTTTCACTAAATATTGTATTGGTGGTTAGTATGATCAATTGAATTGTATTGCTATTGGGAAAAAAACATTTCTTGCCGAGAATATGGAGTCATTAATGTAGTCTTGGTGTAAGTTGCCAGTAAATAAAAGCTTGATTTGAAGTTGTCTGAACGATAAGTATTAGAAGGCCAGTTGTCAAAACTACTGCCTTTACAAGCAGTTCAGTATGTGCCCAGATTACAGGTCAACCTGCTTACAGCAGACAAAGGCAAATTTCTGATAGCTTTATCATTTGTCAGTAAGTGGAAAGCTGGAGAGGAAGAAGATATTTTAAGTTAACCAATAGCTAGGGAAAAAAATGGATTAAGATGTACACAACCATATTGCCAAATAATGCAAAACAAAATGCATTTAAAAAAAAGATAATCATGCAAGTGAATCAGGAGTAGAGGTTAGGAAATTGGAAAAAGTCAAATTTTAATTCCTTCAGTTCACAATTCCATCAATAAAGTGAAAGCATCCTATTTTACATGCACAATAGTGTCTTGGGTAGTATTTTTAATAAAATTGTTCAGCATCCAATAGAATTTCATAGTGCTTCCCAGATAGCTCTGAGTTTATTCAATTAATAGTTCAGTACATAGATTGAAGATTTCAAGTTAATCCCCTGCCTGTGCCGAGTTGGCTGATGATTATTCGGGCAGTATCAACAATGCTACAATTTGTGTCACTGCCCTGGCTTACAGAAAGAAAAAAAACTAATCCCAAGTTGCCGCTACTCACTGCTATTTAGAGATCCCTGCAGGAAGTGTGAAGTATGGGGATCGGGCGAGGACAGTTTTGGCCTTGCCTGTGATGGACCCTATGACCAAATAGCTTGCCAAAACTCACCGCCTAGGCTCACATGAATCATGGCAAGGGACTGGAGGGTACCCATGGAAATGTATCTCAACTGGTGGTTCTAAATGTTATAGATTCAGTGTTGGGGGTGGGGGGGGGGGGCGGAGGGAAGAGAGGCGAGAAGAGATGGCTAAGGAATTAAAAAAATCTTTATTGTTGGTTTTATTTGTCCTTTTCCTTATCGTCAATACTGTCAGAAAAGGAGGGAATTGGTGGAGAAAAAATAACGATGGTTCAGGGGTTACAAGTACTGTAGATATAAGGTATCATGTAACTCAAGTAATGTATCACATGAGGTTGTAAGAGAAGGGATGGCCTCAGGAATTTAAAAAAATCTTGGTTGGTTTTATTTGTCCCTTTCCTTTCTTACTCTGAGTGTGTATTTACCAAAACCCATTTTCATACGCTTGTCTTTTTATCGGTGATGCTCCCCTTCCCTCTGTTTTGGTGTTACCGGTTCAGACAACATCTCACAACTCAAAATAACAGATTTCTCTGAGATGCTAATAGACCTGCTTTGTATTTCCTGCATTTGATGTATTTTTCTCCCAAACTTTATACATTTGCAGTTTTCTTTTAAGCTGTAAGGAAATAGAAACTATTGCAAAGGCTGGCCTGCTACATATTGAAATCAACCTTAAATTACAGTACAAATATAGATGCAATTTTTTTTCCTCCCTGAAGCATCAGCTCGTGTTCTGCATGTGGTAAAATAAAGTATCTTGTTAGCAGATGTAATGCTGTACAGAATCTTGGTCTGAACAGAATCACAGAATTTGTATGATTCGCAATGTTAAGAATGCTACAATGTGTAAAATCTGTCTAATTCAGTTGTTTTATTTGACTTGAGCCATTCTCTGCTATATGCATCTTGGAGTCTGTTGTATCGTCGATTAACCTGTTGCTCTGTCTAAATAAACCGTTTTTGTCTTACTCAACTGTGGTAGTGCTCTACGCAAATCTGCGATGAAGGGGCAGGCTATGTCCTCAGTTAAACTGTGGGAACTACGGTTACAAGATTATAAAAGTGGAATAATTCTTCATGTCACTTCTGCCTCCTCAGCCTTCTCACTTTCACTATAAGATGTTACAACATTACAGCCTTCTAAAACATGCCAGCCATATATTTAAAATTCAGTTATTTGAATACAATTGTAACAAAATAATTTATTACTGATCTACTTTTTTCTTACTCTATCCCATGGATACCTATAATAGCAAGGAAGAAACACATAATGGATATTCGTGGTATTGTGCATTGCAATGGAAGTGTATATTTCATCCATTATTACTAGGAGTGCTTATGTCAGAATTCCCAGGATTTTCAGTTTGGCTAATATTTTTGCTTGCTTTTCCTCACTGCATTTTAACAATGGCAGCCGAGGGGGTCCAAGTGGAATGCCCGAAACAAGCATCATTGTAGTCTTGTTTTCAGCCACTCCAAAACCTGTGAAAAGAATTACAGAATATCAATATTGCACAGTGCAAGAATTCTTGTACAGCCTCTTTCGTTTCAAATACATTTTCACAGAATTTTGTAATACAAATGGTATAGCCCTATCTCCGACCCACTTTCCCAGCTTGCAAGGTTCCAGGCTGGGAGTGCAGGATCACTAAATAACCTGTTCTAAATCAAGGGATAGAAATTAAAAAATGAAATACAGATAGAAAATGCACAGGTCAGTTAGTGTCTGAAATGAAAGAGGAAAAAAATACATCAACATTTCAGATGGGAATTCCTCACCAGTTTGGTTGAAGGGTCACCCATGAAATGCTAACACTACCTTTCTCTTCCAGACATGCTGAGCTATTCCATCATTTTATATTTATATCATAAATCAAGGCTTGAAAAAAGTAGTCAAGGGGTAGGAATTTTATTAAGTTGTACTGTATTATTGGATTTCCGTCAGTAGTGCAGGTAGACTAATTAGGAGCATCGAGTTATCACAGGAGCATGTACTGCAATGCAATGTAGCGGTGTAGTTTTTCTACAAATCTCTAGTGACCGGGGAAGCAGGACTCACCTATTTAATTAGCCAACAAACCACAAGCCTGAAACTTAAAATCAGAAAAACTTCAACAGGAGACTTGTTTGACTCAGAAATGCTGAAATTCAATTCATAAAACCTAAATTCTGTTGTCCCTAAAAAGATTTTTTTTAAGGTTTCTAGGAATTTAGCTCAACCATTTTCAACATTTTTGACTGCCAGCATTTCTGGACCTGTACTGTTTGATCTACTTAGACTTGTGATTAGTCTCCCAAAGTGGCATGTTATGCAAATGACAGCAGACAGTGGGCAAAAGTTGCCGTCTTAGAAATGCCAACATTTACACCCGACTTAAGCTTCGAGAGAAAAGAAAGGCAAATTGCCTGCATGAATCGTCAAACCAGGAATGATCGAGTTCACAGGCTTTGAATGTTTATAAATTTTGTCTGAAACGTAAACTTTGACTGAAGTGAGTAGAAAAGCTTTCTCAGCTGTCTAACGGGAAGGATTCTGCAAGCTGCCTTTCAGAAATTTCAGTCAGGGAAGTGTTGCTTCTCACATGAGAATTCACAGCCTCGCAACTCTGTAGAAAAAACATTTCTCCTGCCCTCGGATTTAAATTTCTTACATTTAATCTTGTATCGATGGCCCCTTGTTGCAGACAATCTCCATTTGATTTACCCTGTTCCATCCTTTTATAATTTTAAGCATTTCTATTGTATCGCCCAATAATATGCATTGTTCTAATGAAAAAAGATCCAATTTTTCTAAGTCTTTCATCATATTTGTATTGCTTCATAACAGGCAGCATTCTCGTGAATCTGCATTGTACCCTCTCTAATGCCTCAACATTAATCCTTAGTGTGGAGCCCAATACTGCACACACAATTCTAACTGAGGTCTTAAGGTTTTATATAAGCTTATCTTTACTTCTTAGCTTATACTATATCTTGTGATAAAACCTAGAATTCCATTAGCTTTGTTTATGGCCTTATCAATCAGAGGTGCTGCTTAATGTCCTGTCAACCTGAACCCCCAAATCCCTGCTCTTCCACAGCACTATGCCTACTTCCATTCAGAGTCTAATAACGGCAGTTATTTTTTTTCCAACCAAAGTGCATCACTTCAAACTTACTGACATTGAATTCCATCTGCCACTTTTTACTCTTCCCCTATCCTATCAATATGCCTTTGCAGCTTTGTTTGGTCTCCTGAAGAATTAACTATACTTCATATTCTGCAAATGTTGACACCATTCCCTCTCAGCCAATATCCAAATTGTTGATATTGTTGTAAGATTGCCACAACCCAGCTAATGTCAGTCAGCGCCGTACGGGAAGAGGAGCCGTTGCTCAAAGACGAAGAAAAGGAAGAATACACCGATCTCCAGCCCATGGAGGAAACGCATGACACCGTCGCCGGGGTAGCCAGCCCTCAAGAGATGAGCCAGTGGCTGTAGCGTCGACCCCGTGAAGAGGCACGGAGCAGTGGTTTCCTGGGGGCAAGAAGGTCGTGCCCCCGGACCAACAGAAGGGAGTGTTGGAGAAGAAAATTATTAAAGAAATGTCGGAGAAGAAAAACTCATCCAGTTAATGAACTTTAAATTCGCTGACACAGGACTTTTCTGCAATGGATTGGCAGTCTGCCTTGTCAGACAACGTTGCAACATACAGGGCTCGAGATAACACTGTCACATAGACGAGGCTGATCACATCAACTGTATCCTGGTACAGGGCTCGAGATAACACTGTCACATAGACGAGGCTGATCACATCAACTGTATCCTGACGTTAATTGATTTACTATGCTTAACAATTGTATACATAAAATTGATTGGATTCTAATGACTATCACATGCTCATGTGAGCACGATGTAATCAATGATGGATGTATAAAATACTGTGCCCCAGAGTGACTTATTTGAGAGGTCGGTGACTGCACGTGGGTGCATCAATTCTCTCCCAGAGCGCTCTGAATAAAGTGTACTCCCACATTTAACCGTGTAAATTGGTGTTTGAGTTTTATTGCTCAGTCGGGCTAAGTCGGGTAACGCGTCGACTCTCCTTCACGGTTAGTCCGCAAGGGCTTCTGTGGTGTCGTTGGCTACCTTCTCGAGAATTTGGGCATTGTTAATGATTTCCCGTGCTAATTTACCCACCCCCCAGTGGGGGAAGGCGACGGCGAAGAATCGCTCAGTCTCCGTAATTCCTCGCCTGGTTCAATAACAATGGTGCTCCGTGAGGGATTTGAGATGGTATACATAAGGCATAACGTATCCCAGGTAACATGACCCGGTCCAATCTCTGGGCAGCCATGGGTACACCTTGTTCCCGCATATAAAATATGTTCCATTGTAGGCCGTCATATCCATGTTTGCCCAAAAGATAGTGAAACCCGTCTGACTATCTGTGGCCCGTCGGGTCCCATTCCACGGTTGGTTACTCGTTAAGTTTAGCAGACCAGTGGTATTAAACCACCAGCTTTCAAATGCCGTGTTCCCCTCCTCATATGTCACAAAGGTTTGGGTGCAATTACTATTTCCTGCCTCTAGGTTCACCTTCACCCCTCTACTTACACTCCTTGTCCAACATATTTCCCCGACGGGTTTTCCGACCCCGGTTGTGTTTGTTAGGGCGAGGAAGGGTGGATCTTTACTAGAGTTGTACTTGGGTTTGTAACATCCCTTAAATTGTTCCAATGGGTACCCTCCACCTCGGAACTCCTCCCTCGTGACGTCATGATAGCTGTTCTGGTCATTAAGCGCAAATTCTGCTAGTTCCGTGAGATTCAGGGGTATGGGCCGCAGTGGTATCCCACCCTTACTGTGGATCGGAATATGACTACACACCCAACAGCTACTTTGCCCTGTCTCCTTTACGTATTCATACGACATATATACAAAGGTATTCACCTGGAGCTCTCTTCGCTTACGGGAGCCCCTTTCCATTCCCGAAACAATGCATGTTAACGCTATTAAACACAGTGGTATCCCCATTTTTACTTGGAAGCAGGCACTGTCTATCACCGCGTCGTTGCCGCTTCTGGTAGCACTCTTATATTAACATACAAACATAAAAACACAGTAGTTAGTACACCAAATGCAATATACACAGAGAACAGAGGTGGCCCCAGAAATGAACCCTGTAGCTTAGCCCAATCCTGGCTTCACCCTACATGCACTTCTCTGTCGGGGGCGACAGGGTGTTTATCAGTAGCAACAGTCATGGTCAATTTTCCCTACCCCTTGGATACAGAGGCCAATTGTACTGCTCCCATCAACTAACTTGGGCCCAATAATATGCTCCATCCCTAACCTCCCTGAAAATATCCCTGTTGCACAAGTATGATGTTTTTCCATTTCCCAGACCAGCAATCCTATGGAATCAGAGTGAGATTGCCAATTTATACTGAATTGCAGGCACTTTTATCCAGTGGGATTATGCCGGTCAAAAACTGTTACATAGCAAAATAATTGCTGAGTCTGCTGCTTGGCTGGAGTGTGTTTTTTTATATAAAAGCTTAATTACTTCTCACTCTAGCAGAAACTGGGAAACAACTGCAGCTTATATTGCATCTATAGAATTTCCCTTACAAAAATGCAGCAACCACGTCACAAGAGAGGCCAGCACCCTCTTATGAACACTACTGTTCATAGTTCAGAGATACAAATGAATCTGCTCGGTAAGAAATAGTGGTGGTTTTTTAAAAGCTTTGTTTAGGACACATAGTAAAAATACAGATCATACAAAACATACACTAGGGAGTGAATTCAAGGCACTGATCTAATCATGGTGCAGATGATATTTCTAAACTGTTAAGATTATAATGATTTCTAAGCCTTTGAATGTCTTGATTAGATTATAACCATGTAATTTTCTCTCCCATATATCCAATCAGGATAGGTAAATGCGGACATCAATAAAAACCAGTATAAATAGACCTGACAAATAGTGAAAGCTAGCATTAAAAGAAAGAATTTAGAACACTTGCTCTTATTGAACGTAACCCTATTCTTACTTTTGCATTCACATATGCATTTACAACAAAGGTTACTGGATAGTGGTCAGGAGCCAGAATCTTGGACGATTCATCTACACCAGAACTACTGCGATTAGCAAAATCAGTCCAGGATCAAACCTGGGACTTTCCTGTCATGTAAGTCAGCATCACGCTATGCAGTGCATGCACTCAATAACCCATCAGGGACCAAAGTAATTCCACACAGAACTGTTCCGCATTGAGAACTTTCATATCAAAGCTGGCTTTCATTAAATAAATGTGGACTTGGTTTCAAAATTATACAGTAGAGAATCTCTAATAACAGTGCCAATCTACTCACCAAATCTGTTCACATAACCAATGAATTGTTGGATTACAGCCTGCAAAAGACAGATTAAAGAAAAGGATTAAAGTACACATGACTATGCTGTCCTAGGTACAGGCATGTGGAAGGGAAGGAAACAGAAAATACAAAGATATCGGGCTCTCAGCATCTGACCAGGTTTTTAAAACCAAAATATTCCTGTGTAGCTTTAAATATTCTGTTGCAGACAATCAAAATCTTCCATTCCCCTCCACTCATAAAAATGCAGACTCATGTTGGGCTATGAATCCAGAGCTGGTACCTTGTCCAAGTCGGCATTCTCCATGTGTGATCTCAAACAGAGAGTTTTGCAGGCTATTTGATCCTGGACGCAAAGCTGAGACAGATTGTGTTCTCATTCAATATTCACAGACCCACACTTTACAGCAGGAGTCACTAGATAGTAATCAGAAGTGAGAACTCTGGCTAATTTCACCTCTCCCCCTCTGCATTCCCAACAACAACAGCAACAACCAGTATTTCTATAGTACTCAATTACAGGAGGGCATCTTACAGCACTTTAGGAGAAACAACAAATGCCAAACATGAGAAGAAAAGGGAGATTGAGAAGGCTTAAAGACATGGTTGAAGAGTAGGGTTTTGAAGTGTTTTTGAAATCATGTGAGGTAGCAAGATGGCAGATCTGGAAAGGGGTTCCAAAAATATAGGAATACAGTTACCGAAAGACCAGCTACCAATGGTGGAGTAGAGTTGGAGACAAGAAGTAACCCAATATCTTGGGGCAGTTTTGGGACTGGAAAGTAGAGGGTCATCTTATAAATGGACCACTTGTACACAAGAATATTTGAATTAAAGCTACAAAATATGTGGGATCATTTTTAATCAAGTTATCCTGTTCTTATAGCTTCCCAGAGGTCACCAAAATGACATTTAAACAGGGACTCTTAAATTACAGAGAATATTTACATCTCTTCTTTAAAACCAAGATGAAACATCTAAATCATGATATGAATCAAGAGCCTTCAATTTTCAGTTTTCTCACGAGAGTTTGATTAGAAGTGTTTTTGTACTGGTAAAAGTAAAAATATAAATAAAGGAAAGCCGGAAAATTAGTTTACCTGGTGCTCCCTGGCCAAGTTGTAGTCTCCTCTCTCAATATCAGTCAGCATCTTATTACATGAATTCCCAATATAATTGTAAGTACTGAAGGAAAACAGCATACCACAGTGAGTAGCAAGAATTTTGCACAATTAGTAAGATCTTTCAGAATTAAATCTTAGATTAAACATTTCAATAAATAGCTGGAAAAACATTTAAGGTTTTTGTTCCTTGTTGTTTTGCACCGAACATTTAGAAATTATCCTGAAATTAGCTGATTATAGATCTCATCTCATAGGCAAGTACTAGACTCTGTTCAGACACCCATTATGCATTTAAATTCGATTGAAATTAAACCTCTACCACCCACAACAGTTATAGTTCATCAGGCTACGGCCAGGCATAACATGACAGCATCTCATTTTTGAATGATGAGAGGATATTTACGTCAACAAGTATATACCCATTCAAAAATGTCCCATCTGCAAGCAACATTGAGAGCATGCAAATAAAAACAGGAAAATATTTAAATACTCAGCAGGCCAGGCAGCATCTGTGGAGAAACAGAAGTCAGTCACAGCCAGCTCACGTTTCAGGTCTGAAACATTAACTGACAGACATGTTTCCCGGCCTAAAACGTGAACTGGCTATGACTGACTTCTGTTTCTCCACAGACGCTGCCTGGCCTGCTGAGTATTTCTGTATTTTCTATTTTTGTTTTCAGATTTGAGGCATCTGCAGTATGTTTTTAAAAAATCTATTTTAGCGTTGTGAACATATCTGGAGAAATCCATGTTCCAGAATGTCTACTGTCCTACTGGTTTGAGAATAATGTGATTATGGCAAAGAACAGACGAACAATGAGCTTCAGACAGGCTCAGCCACTGCAATTCAGTAACCAGATGCGCACATGGCAGCCTACAAAACTCACAGAAGCTGATGAACAGTGAGAAACAACACTGAGTAAAGGCCTATGACCAAGTCAGTTTCAAGATGACTGAATAAGTTAAATTCCTTTTTATTACATTTCATTTTTTTATTAGTGTTTTGAGATCACATTCCACAATTCAGTTTGTTTTATGTGAAAACTGAAACTCAAGTGTCCTCAAATATCACCTATGAAGAAAAGTAGTTACAATGGGAATACACTGGGACATGAATTTGTCATGACCCAATATTCCATCAGTTGTATCATAGGGAGAGGAAACTAAATACACAAAAGAACAAATTTTGCAGTGACAGATTTAGAAATTTTTGATGAGGGAAGTGAGATTTGATGGTGAAAAAAATGTATTTCTTTGGAAGGTCAATAAAAAGTCATCTTTAATAATACAACAGAAATACCAGTTATTCCATCTATTTCCTTCCATGGAAACCAAGATCTTAAACTCCCATGAACGTACAGTTGGTGAACGTACAAATGATTTTTCATGGATTTGTTCACACAATTTGCACTAGCATCTTTTGCAGTTTCAGAACAGAGCTGATGGAATTGGTGCATTTGCTATAACAACTTGGACCAAGCGCACGCTGCCCGCCAATCCCTGCCCATCATCTGTCCAGATGTTGAAGCCACACAAAGCCCTCTAATGCAGGTACCCTGATTTGGATTTGCTACTGCAATCTAGAAGTTTCCAATTTCTGGCTCAACAGAGATAAAGTGCCTTCTCTGGGTGGAGCACAGAAGTTGAGCACTCGACCATTAACATTAGTGGATTGCCTGCCGGCAAAGAAATGTTATGAGAGTTCTAGACATCTACATCAAATCTAAGTCATAATTAGATGCTATGGTAACTAACGGCTCTTAATTGAGAGATGAAGCAGCCAATATTTTATGGAAAAGATGCTCCATCTACATTGTGAAATTCCTTTACCTTCAAATAGTGAAGGTCTTAACGAATTGGAATATTAATTAAATCCTAATTTGTCGTTCAGTGTAAGACATTATCAATCAGCCATCTGTTTTCAATAGATCTATTGAAAAGTCAACCCAAGTACAGAAAATTCGTGGTTTAACTGAATTTCAATTGCTGACAATAACATTAGTTTGAAAGGGGATGGTCGAGTTGCAAAATAAGCTATACAGAACAACGGTGGTAATATTTACTTACTGCTTTTACTTAGAATGTGAATGTATTGTATTTTAGTAGACAATGCATTGTGGGGCAAATTCATTGATTCAAGAATAAGCGAGTGTTTGACACCCGAAGCGGGCAATGTAAACGGCCAGGAACACTGAATAGCTGCGCAAAATGCAGACCATTAGCAACTATGCAGATAGTGAGTGTGTGCATAGGATTACATAGGATATACGGCACAGAAACAGGCCATTCGGCCCAACCAGTCCATGCCGGCGTTTATGCTCCACTCGAGCCTCCTCCCGTCTTTCCTCATCTAAATCTATCAGCAGTAACCCTCTATTCCCTTCTCCCTCATATGCTTGTCTAGCCTCCCCTTAAATGCATCTATACTTTTCGCTTCAATCACTCCCTGTGGTAGCGAGTTCCACATTCTCACCACTCTCTGAGTAAAGAAGTTTCTTCTGAATTCCCTATTGGATTTCTTGGTGACTATCTTATATTGATGGCCTCTTGTTATGCTCTTCCCCACAAGTGGAAACATTCTCTCTGTATCCACTCTATCAAAATCTTTCATAATTTTAAGGACCTCTATTAGGTCACCCCTCAGCCTTCTTTTTTCAAGAGAAAGGAGACCCAGCCTGTTCATCCTTTCCTGATATGTATGCCCTCGCATTTCTGGTATCATCCATGTAAATCTTCTCTGCTCCTCTCCAGTGTCTCTATATCCTTTTTATAATATGGCGACCAGAACTGCACACAGTACTCCAAGTGTGGTCTAACCAAGGTTCGATACAGGTTCAGCATAACTTCCCTACTTTTCAATTCTATCCCTCTAGAAATAAACCCTAGTGCTTGATTTGCTTTTTATGGCCTTGCGAACCTGTGTCGCAACTTTTCGTGATTTGTGTATTTGTACTCCGAGATCCCTTTGTTCCTCTACCCCACCTAGACTCACACCCTCCAAGTAATAAGTGAACTCCCTATTCTTCCTACCAAAATGTAATACCTCACATTTATCTGTGTTGAACTTCATTTGCCAATTATATGTCCATTCTGCAAGTTTATTAATGTCCTCCTGTAATTTGTTTCAGTTCTCCTCAGTATTGACTATCCCCTCCAATTTGGTGTCATCCGCAAATTTAGAAATTGTGTTTTTGATTCCAAAGTCTAAATCGTTAATATAAATTGTGAACAACAGTGGTCCCAGCACTGATCCTTGTGGAACACCACTGCCCACCTTCTACCACTGTGAATAGCTACCTTTTACCCCTAATCTCTTGAAGCCAGCTAGCTATCCATTCTGCTACTTGTCCCGACTCCGCATTCTCTGACTGTGTTCATCAGTCTATTATGGGGTACCTTATCGAAGGCCTTTTGAAAATCTAGATAAATTACATCAACTGCATTACCAGAGTCTACTCTCTCTGTTACCTCTTCAAAAAATTCAATGAGGTTGGTCAAGCAAGACTTTCCCTTTTGAAATCCATGCTGAATATTCATTATTATATTTTTGGTTTCTAGATGTTCTTCTATTTTCTCCTTTAGTAGGGATTCCATTATTTTTCCTACCACTGATGTTAAGCTGACTAGTCTAGAATTCCCTGGACATGCTCTATCCCCCTTCTTAAATGTAGGTATTACGTTAGCTATCCGCCAGTCCTCTGGCACTACACCTTTTTCTAACGAATTATTAAATGTGTAGTAATGCCTCTGCTATCTCTTCTCTAGATTCTTTTAAAATGCGTGGATGCAATCCATCCGGACCAGGGGTTTTATCCTTTTTGAGTTTGATTAGTTTATTTAATATATCCCCTCTTTTTATTTTAAATGCACTTATCTCATTACTAATCTCAAACATCCAATGTCATGTCCACCTGTTCTATCTCCCTGGTAAATACTGAAGCAAAATAATTATTTAATATTTCTGCCATCTCTCTATCGTTACCTGTGGCATTATCCTGTCTATCCCTTAATGGCCCTATTCCCATCCCAACCTTCCTTCCTTCCTTTTTTTATTGATGTGCCTGTAAAATATTTTACTATTTTGTTTTATGTTCCTTGATAATTAAATTTCATAGTTCCTCTTTGCCTTCCTAATTTTCTTTTGACTTCTCTCCTAATCTCTTCGTATTCTCCCTTATCATGCACTCCCCTCCTGTCTATGTACTTAATGTATGCCTCTTTCCTACCCTCAATTGTTCCCTTATGACTTTATTCATCCATGGAGTCTCATTAGTGTTTAGTTTGTTCTTTCCTTTTAACGGAATATATTCCCATTGCTGTTCTACATCGTTGTTTGCCAATATTGTTGCCCATTTTATCTTCCCAAGTTCTATTATCAGCCCCTCAAAATCAGCTTTTCTCCAATCTATTACCCTGGTTCTTGTCATACTTATGTCCTTCTCAATTATCATTTTAAAGCGTATTATATAATGGTCACTATTGCCTAGATGTTCCCCTACTTTTACTTCTCTTATCTGCTCTGGTTCATTCCCCATTACTAGATCCAATAGCGAATCCTCCCTTGTTGGGCTTTTTACATATTGGGTTAGAAAGGAGTCCTGTACACATTGTAGGAACTGCATTCCCTTATCCCCTTTACCTACCTCTTCTGTCCAGTTAATATTGGGGTAGTTGAAATCCCCCATGATTATTATTCTATGTTTTTTTACTCATTTCCCTAATTTGTCTGCATATTTCTTCCTCCACCTCCCTTCCACTAGTAGGTGGTCTGTAGACTACACCTATTCGTGTGATTTGATCCTTTATCTTTTATCTCTAATCATATGGATTCTATTTTTGTCTTGCTGATATCTACGTCCCTTTTTTCTACTGCCATGATGTTATCCCTACTAAGTACAGCTACTCCACCTCCCCTTTTTCCCTCTATATCTTTTCTAAATATGTTATACCCTGCAATGTTTAATTCCTAGTCCTGATTTTTCTGTAGCCATGTCTCAGTAATCCCTACTATGTCTGGTTCCTCGCAACGCATGATTGCCTCCAGCTCCCCTGTTTTATTACGGACATTGTGTGCATTGCTGTACAAACAGTTTAACTCATTTTTAATAGGATTTCCTCTCACTTTATGTTTAACCATCTTTTTAGACTCCTGTTCAATAACTCTATTTATTCCCTTGCCATCAATGTTTTCCCTTACTTTATTCTTTCCTATGCTCTCTTTTCCTGTTTTGTTGATAATTAGGCTGGTTACGTTTCTTGTCGATTCCTCCCCCCATCTTACTAGTTTAAAGCCTTTGCCATCTCCCTATTTACCCTTTCCGCTAGGACACGGATCCCATCCCAGTTCAGGTGGAGCCCGTCCCATCGGTACAGCTCCTTCCTGTCCCAGACTGGTGCCATTGTCCCATGAAAAGGAACCCCTCTTTCCCACACCAGCCCTTTAGCCACGTGTGAATTCTCCTGATCTGTCTGCTTCTTCGCCAATTTGCACGTGGCTCGGGCAATAATCCAGAGATTATTACCCTCAAGGCCCTGCTTTTTAATTTAGAGCCTAACTCCTGATACTCTTTCAGCAGGACCTCCTCCCTGTTCCTACCTATGTTGTTTCTTCCAACATGGACCACGACAACTGGATTTACCCCCTCCCTTTCCAAGTTCCTCTCCAGCCGCCGTGAGATATCCCTTACCCTGGCACCGGGTAGGCAACACACCCTTCGGGATTCTCGTTCTTGGCTGCAGAGGACACTATCTATCCCCCTAATTATAGAGTCCCCTATTACTACCACATTTCTATTCTGCTCTTCCCCCGCCTTGGTGAGCCTTCTGAGCCATGTTGCCTTGGTCTGCATTGTGGCTGTCCTCCCTGCAGTCTTTCTCCTTGTCCTCACAGGGAGTGGGTACTTCGTACCTGTTGGACAGGACCAGTGTCTGCGGGACCTCCTTCTCAACCTCTCCTAAATCCTGGTCTCCCGCTGTTTTAAGTACCACCGCCGCTGATAGCGCCTCCAATTAGGTCCACGCTGCCTGGTCTCCCGCTGTTAAGTACCGTCACCGCTGATACCGCCTCCAATTAGGTCCACGTGTCAGAGAGAGAAAAAGAGATAAAGAGGGCAAGAGAGGGATAATTTAATGCTAGTTCAGTTTTCAAAATAAATGCAGGAAGGCTGCCAATTCCCACTCACCTCAACAGCAGCTTCCCATTGATGGATCTCTCTGATACGTTATGTGATTGGATCTCTTCCAGGCTAGAAACTAGCAGGCCTCTTAAAGACTACTTTTGGAGTTGCTCTAATTGAAATATATGCTTCCCTTCATTGCAGTTATTCAGGGCAGGAGAAAGGAGGGGAGTATCTAACATTAGAAGTACTTCCTGCCCCCAGGATACAAGTTCACATTGGCCTGGAATCTGCGGTGGGTAATAACAGCGAACGAGCAGCGTTCACGGTTATTACCTCATTGAAACTGACCGCAACTTCAGGATTTAGCGCAAGCGCATCCTAACACAGAAATCCTGAATTTGCCGTCAGTCATTCACTGCTCCGACAGTGGCTGCGCTGTGCCCCGCCCCCCATAGCCGACAATCAATGTAATCAGGGAAATCGGTGGAATTGACTAACACTTCGACTTTTCCGTGGTAATATCGCTGTTAAATACCCCATTAAAAGTTACAGCCTTTTCGATTAGGTGTAACTGGGATTTTATCAGTGTAATGACTGGTAAACAAACGTTATGGCCCTGAAAAACTAATTTTAATTTTGTGGAGTGTCAAATTTATCCATTTTAATAAAAATTACAATTTTTAAGAAACTTTTAAAAGTAAAAATGTTTTTAAACTTTGTTCATCTTTATTTCACGTTTACCTTTTCCCCATGTGAGAGCCCCAATCTTTGTTTTTCTCCCTATAACATTTTTCAAGTTAGAATAAAAGGAGCTTATTCACTTCCTGGTTTCCAGTCTGTGAGAATTCTGCATGGATTTGTTAAGTCATGTCTGACTAACTTGATTGAATTTTTTGAGGAGGTGACAAGGAGGGTCAATGAGGGTAGTGTGTTTGATGTAGTCTATATGGATTTTAGCAAGGCTTTTGATAAGGTCCCGTATGGCAGACTGATCACGAAAGTAAAAGCCCATGGGATCCAAAGTAAATTGGCAAGTTGGATCCGAAATTGGCTCAGAGGCAGGAAACAAAGGGTGTTTTTGTGACTGGAAGGCTGTTTCCAGTGGGGTTCCGCAGGGCTCAGTACTGGCTCCTTTGCTTTTTGTGGTATATATCAATGATTTGGACTTGAGTCATAGAGTCATAATGACACAGAAGGAGGCCTTTCGGCCCATCGAGTCAGTGCCGGCTCTCTGTAGAGCAATCCAGTCAGTCCCATTCCCCCACTCTATCCCCGTAGCCCTGCAAGTTTACTTCCTCAAGTGCCTATCCAGTCTCCCCTTGAAAACACTGAGTGTGTCCGCTTCCACCACTTCCGTCGGCAGCGAGTTCCAGGTCCTCACCATATCCGTCAGCAGCGAGTTCCAGGTCCTCACCACTCATTGCGTAAAAAAGTTTTTCCTCACATCCCCCCTGTATCTCTTGCCCAATACCTTAAATCGGTGTCCCCTAGTCCTTATACCATCAACTAGTGGGAACAGCCTTTCCCCGTCTAGCCTATCCAAACCCGTCCTAATCTTGTACACCTCTATCAAATCGCCCCTCAACCTCCTTTGCTCTAATAAAAACAAATCCAGCTTCTCCAACCTGTCATTGTAGCCGAGATCCCCCATCCCCGGAACCATTCTGGTAAATCTCCTCTGCACCCTCTCAAGGGCCTTCACAACCTTCCTAAAGTGTGGTGACCAGAACTGGACGCAATACTCCAGTTGTGGCCTAACTTGCGCTTTATAAAGATTCAGCATAACTTCTCTACTTTTGTACTCAATACCTCTCTTTATGAAACCCAAGATCCCATATGCCTTGCTAACCACTCTCTCTATGTCCTGCCACCTTTGCACATTAACTCCCAGGTCCCTCTGTCCCGGCACACTCTTTAAAACTGTGCCATTAAGTGTATATTGCTCTCCCTGTTCCTTCTGCAAAATGCATCACCTCACACTTCTCTATTAAATTCCATCTGCCACTTGTCTGCCCATGCTGCTAGCCTTTCTATGTCCTGTTGCAGTCGATTGGTATCATCATCACTGTTTGCCACACCTCCAAGTTTGGTGTCATCGGCAAATTTAGAAATTCTACTGTATTTCAATATCCAGGTCATTTATATATATCAAAAAAAGCATTGGCCCCAGCACTGACCCTTGGGGAACACCACTGTCTACCATCCTCCAGTCTGAAAAACAGCCATTTACAACAACTTGCTGTTTTCTGTCCTTAAGTCAATTCCTTATCCAAGCTGCCACTGACCCACCTATTCCATGAGCCTCAATTTTGTTAACCAGCCTTCTATGTGGTACTTTGTCAAACGCCTTCTGAAAATCCATGTAGACAACATCCATTGCATTCCCTTCATCAATCTTCCCTGTTAACTTCATCAAAAAATTAAATTAGATGAGTCAAACACGATCTGCCTTTTACAAATCCGTGTTGGCTCTCCTTAATTAGCTTAATCCTCTCCAAATGCCTGTTAATTTTTTCCTTGATTATTGTTTCTAAAACTTTACCCACCACTGATGTTAAACTGACCGGCCTGTAGTTACTAAGATTGTCCTTACACCCTTTCTTCAACAACATTTGCCACTTTCCAATCCTCAGGCACCTCCCCCGCATCTAGGGAAGATTGGAAAATTATGGAAGCCCTTCCGCTTGCTCCTCCCCCAATTCCCTTAGCAACCTGGGATGCAAGCCATCTGGACCAGGCGAACTGTCCACTCTAAGCATACCCAGCCTTTCTAGTACATCCTGTCCATCAATTTTCACCCCTTCCATTGCTTCTACCTTTTCCACTTCCACTGATATTTTGTCAGCATCCACCTCCTCAATAAACACCGATACAAAGTACTCATTGAGTATTCTAGCATTGCCCTGCGCCTCTAAGCATATATCACCTTCTTTGTCCCCAATAGGCCCCACCCCGCCTCTTACTACCCGCTTCCTGTTTACATGCCGGTAGAAGATTTTTGGGTTCCCTTTTATGTTAACCACCATTCTACTCTCATATTCTCTCTTTGCCAATCTTATTTTCATCTTCACATCCTCTCTCAAATTATTGTATTTGGTCTGGTTCTCCCTTGAAGAATTCACATGACATTCATCATACACCCTCTTTTTTATTTCATCGTCTTCTCTATCTGTCTCGTCATCCAAGGAGCCCTTGCTTTGGTTCCCTTACCCTTCCCTCTTGTTGGAATGTACCTAGCCTGTATTTGGAACATCTCCGCCTTAAAGATCACCCATTGTTCCGTTACAGTTTTTCCTGTCAGTCTTTGGTTCCATTTTACTCTGGCTAGATCCTTTTGCATCCCACTGAAGTTAGCCCTATTCCAGTTTAGAAGTTCCACTCTAGATTGTTCCTTGCTCCTCTCCATTGCTAATCTAAATCTTATGATACGATGATCACTCGTACCCAAGTGTTCTCCCACAGACACTTGGTCGACCTGGCCCACCTCATTCCCCAGCACCAGATCCAGCAATGCCTCCTTCCTAGTTGGGCCAAGAACATATTGGTCAAGGAAATTCTCCTGAACACATTTCAGAAATTCATCCCCCTCCTTTCCCTTTACCCTAGCATTATCCCAATCGATATTTGGGTAATTAAAGTCCCCCAATATCACCACTCTATAGCTCTTGCATATCTCTGCGATTTCCCTACAGATTTGCTCCTCTACCTCCCTCTCACTATTTGGAGGCCTGTAGAATACCCCCAATAGCGTGATCATACCCTTTTTTGTCCTCAACTCTAACCAAATGGATTCTGTCCTTGTCCCCTCAAGAACATCCTCCCTTTCCAACACTACAATGTCTTCCTTAATCAGCACTGCCACCCCACCTCCCTTTTTTCCTTCCCTATGTTTTCTGAACACCTTGTACCCTTGAATATTAAGTGCCCAGTTCTCACCGTTTTTAAGCCAAGTTTCCGTTATTGCCACATCATATTGCCGCAAGGCTAATTGTGCTTGTAGCTCACCAACCTTATTCACCACACTTTGTGCGTTTACGTACATGCATTCTAAACCCATTTTTGAATTTTTCGTAGTCTTTCTTAGTCTGCTCCTATCTAATATGGTACTACTACCGCCTCTAGTACTACTTTCTTCTCTAGTACTATCCAACACACTAACACTTTTATGCACCTTATTCCTCTTTTCTACTCCTATATGCGGATGCACTGTAGTGACTCCAGCTGCTGCTCAAGCTCCGAAACCCGCTCGAGTTGCTTCAGTTGGCGACACTTCCTACACACGTGGTCCGCTCACTCTGACTCCCAGGCCTCTGCCCCGCGCTGCCTTTATCCCCGGTCTCCGACTCCGTTCCTCCCGCAGGTCCGCTCACTCAGACTTAAATGTAGGAAGTATGATTAAGAAGTTTGCAGATGATACAAAAATTGGCCGTGTGGTTGATAATGAAGAAGAAAGCTGTGGACTGCAGGAAGATATCAATGGACTGATCAGGTGGGCTAACAGTGGCAAATGGAATTCAATCCAGAGAAGTGTGAGGTAATGCATTTGGGGAGGGCTAACAAGGCAAGGGATTACACAATAAATGGTAGGACACCGAGAAGTGCAGAGGAACCTTGGAGTGCATGTCTACAGATCCCTGAAGGTAGCAGGACAGGTAGATAAGGTGGTTAAGAAGGCATACGGGATACTTGCCTTTATTAGCCAAGGCATAGAAAATAACAGCAGGGAGGTTATGCTTGAACTGTATAAAACACTAGTTAGGCCGCAGCTCAAGTATTGCGTGCAGTTCTGGTCACCACATTACAGGAAGGATGTGATTGCACTAGAGAGGGTGCAGAGGAGATTTACGAGGATATTGCCTAGGCTGGGGAATTTTAGCTATGAGGAAAGACTGGATAGGCTGGGGTTGTTTTCTTTGGAACAGAGGAGGCTGAGGGGAGCCCAAATTGAGGTGTATAAAATTATGAGGGGCCTAGATAGAGTGGATTGGAAGGACCTATTTCCCTTAGGTCGATAACCAGGGGGCATAGATTTAAAGTAATTGGTAGGAGGTTTAGAGGGGATTTGAGGGGGAAAAAAATTCACCTGGAGGGTGGTGGGGGTCTGGAACTCACTGCCTGAAAGGGTGGTAGAGGCAGAAACCATCACATTTAAAAAAGTACTTGGATATGCACCTGAAGTGCCGTAACCTACAAGGATACGGACCAAGTGCTGGAAAGTGGGATTAGGGTGGATAGCTCTTTGTCGGCCGGCACGGACAAGATGGGCTGAATGGCCTCCTTCTATGCTGTAAATTTCTATGATTCTATGCATTGTGATTGGCTGCTTAGACAGCATGTTGATGTCACAACAGATCACGTTAGGGATTTCCCATGAACTTACACTGATTTCAACTGAACGTCGGAAAAGCCGATCTGCTCGCCACGGAGATCGCAAGATCTTTGTGGGGAGCTTACTTTGGAGACAGCGGCGAACGCCTTTACTGCCTGCATTTATTTTAACAGTGATTCTATTTTTAACCACAGGCAGCTGGGTTTCCCGGGCCTTGGGAAACTCGGCAGCTGAAAGAAGACAAGAAGGGTTGAATCCACGAGGTAAGTGCCTTCACAGCACTGCTTGTGGGCCAAGAGGAGCAGGAATGCTTACTCCAGGCTCAACAAGCTACCCAGTAAACATCTCCGCCCCCCCCATACAGGACACAGTAATCATTTCTGTCCTGAGAACTACGCCAACCGAAGCTTTAGACAAATGCGCGAAATGCTGTCTTTTTTACAGCGATGGCTATCATACCGTCCGAGTGTCCGTTGTGGAGAGGTGGGACACTACATTAACATATTTAAATCAGGCTCCCACAGTCCAATCGGGAGCCCGATTTAAAATTCACTGCTGCTGCGTAGATTTCCCAGAAGTTGGAAAACCCGACAGTGAAAAGGAGGCGGAAGTTACCGGCTCCACAAGGTAAGTGCATTTCTCAACACTCCATGTTGGCCAGTAGGAGCAGGAGTCCTCCCCCTGGCCCCTCAAGGAAGCCTTCGGCCTCCCCTACCGATTGCGGCCTTTCTCCCCCAGCACTTCTGATTGCCGACCTCTCCCCCACCCTCCTGGTTACTGACCCTCGCCCATTCCCCTCCTCCCCCAAGCCGTTATGTCTGATCTCAGCCTTCAGCCCCTATGGCCTCTCTCTCCCCCCTGCTGAGATGGCCGACCTTCTCCCCTCCCGTGCCCGTGGCTGTGACCCCCCCTGCCACTGGTTTTCCCGCCCGGCCGTCATTTTGGTCAGGCAAAAGGATCAAAAAAATTATAAGGTCCTGCTGTTAAGTTCGGCAGGACCTCTGCGACCCCGGCCTTGCTTGGCTCATTGGCCTTTTTAGCCACCCCACCTCCCCGTACATATTGGGGCCACAGCCTCCAGTTCCAATTCAATGCCCACTGTCAAGCTATGATATGAAAGTATGGTCCTGATCTCACTCCCATCTTCCAGACACCCCGGATCTCACTCCCATCTTCCAGACACCCCGGATCTCACTCCCATCTTCCAAACACCCCGGATCTCACTCCCATCTTCCAGACACCCCGGATCTCACTCCCATCTTCCAGACACCCCGGATCTCACTCCCAGCTTCCAGACACCCCACAAAACAAAAAGGAAAAAAGAGAAAATAAGAGCGCGAGACAAAAAAAGACATAAAAACTAGAAAAATACAAGAAGCGAACCAAAAGACAACAATCAGAAAGGCACCAAATAAGAGAGAACAAAAACAGAAGCAGGAAATAAAACAGAAGAGCTCAGAGAACCAGTAACACAGACAACAAACACAGGTATCAGATGTTGCATTCTTCTACTTACTGTGAGCAATACCACAAGATCCACAAATACATAATGGGCCAGATTTTCCGATCGGAGGCTTCCTACGGGCGGATGCCTCCAATCGGAAAAAATCTACGAACTTACCTGCTGGCTCCATAGGTCCCGAGACTTCCGATCCTGGGCCTCTCCACTACGAAATGTGCAGAGGCCCAGGTATCCCGGGGCGCAGGCGGTTCGCAAGCGTCCCTGGGATCATGTGGGCCATGGGGAACCAATCAAAGAAGGGAATCCCCCTTCATACTTTTGACAGGTCTGTACGGACAGACCTGTCAAAAGTATGAATGAGGATCACTTAAAAAACAGTAAAACATTAAATAATTTTTTTTTAATCACGTATTTAAAATTAGTTAAAATTACATTAAATTAAATATTAACAAAAATTTAATTTTTTGAAAAAAATAATGAAAGTTTTTTTACGGGGCTAAAAATAAACATATCTTTTTTTAAAAGTATTTTTAAATTATAATTGAGTGAAAACATTTTATTTTTTTAAACTCTTATGCTGGTAAAGGCAGACCGTACGCCTGCTTTTACCAGGCGTAAGATTTTTAAAGGTTTTCAGCAGGCGGAAGTTGTGCAGAAAGCGGAACTCTCTGCCTGCGGAGGCCCATTTCCCGAGCAGGCGGATGATCCGTCAAGAGGATTCTTGACAGATCGGAAGTGCCGGGTTTTAGCGCATCATGCCTGAAACCGGCACTTGCGAAGCCCCTACAGGTGCGTACACACCTCGTACGCACCCGTGGGGGTCGGAAAATCCGGCCCATTAGTTTTGTGAAGCTCCAATCCTGGGGAGCTCAGGTTGGAAGATTGGGGCCACAGCGTTCTAGCTCTACCTCCTCCGCCACACTGCTCACTCCTGATTTTTCTACATGTAGAGAGGCTGCTCATAAAATTAACCCACAGTCCAAATAAAAGGAAAGCCACCACCAGCTGATGCTTTAGCGCTGAATTACATTTGCAGTTCCAAAATTGAAGCGCCAGTGAGATATTCTGCCACACCAAACAAAGAAAATGTTTTACTTCTTACCATAACAGAAGAAAAAGTTTCTCCAATTTCACATTCCAAGAGGCAAATTAAGAGGCAAACTGACCCTGACATTGAAGAGGATATATGCTAAAAGGTCACAAATATAATCGTGACACCAATGAAAAATAAAAACCCCAAGACAATCCTTTTATTATTAAGGGTTTGTGGTTTTTATGGCAAAATGGATGGAACTGCAAAACATAATCCTGAAAACACTAGTGTAATTTCCAGAATCTTGTGCAATAAAAAATTCATTTACCCAGTCACCAAAAAAGTGGCCCTGTTGATGCTATGCAAACAATTGATGACATTTCATATACGGTATAAGCATTTGAAAAAGAGGTTTGCACATAGTATCCGAGAAAGAAAATTCAAGATTTACCTGCCAACAGCTCCAGTTGCTCCCAATACCATTGCAGACAAGAGTAGCTGGAGAACAAAAGTTTAGTTTAGAACTGGTCTCTAACAAAGCAGGGGTGTCCAAACTGCAGCCATGGGCTACAAGAGCTCCACCAAATCTAGGCAACCCAGTTATATTTGTACATGTATTTCTTACTTGCTGGTTTCTCCTGTTTGAATTTATGGGCCCAGAGGTTGGAATGGGCCATTCTTAATGCTGTTGCCTTATTGATGGATAAATCCGAAATTAGAACATCAAAGTCTGTTAGTATTAGCAACCTGAGATATATGCAAGTTAATCAGAACGCAGAAAGTTGAGATCAATCTGTCTCCTAAGACTCCATGGCATTCACTGAAGCAGCCCAAAGATAAAAACTTGGACACTCCTGTTCTACATAACTGTAAGGCAAACTGATGGGACACTTAAGCAATTTTAGGGGAGACACAACCATGAAATAAGTTTAAGACAACAAAAAACACCATCTTTCTTCCAATGGTCAGCAAAAAATTTGTACAATTGTGGACTCAAACTTAATCTCTTCATAACTATAGTTTCCCATCCCTGGCATCATCCTGGTAAATCAGTACTGTATGCTCTCCATGGTTTTCTTTATTTGGGTGCCCAAAACCGCACATTATGGCCTAACCAATGTTGTGTGCAAATGTATTACTTCTTTACTCAAGTACCCTACCTATAAAGCCCAAAATGCTGTTCGCCTTTTATACAGCTTTATCTACCTGTATGGGTACACTCAGGGAATTATGAATTTGAACCTTTAGGTCTTTCAGTTTATCCACATCTTCAGTGTATTTCATTTGAATGTAAACTCCCAAAATAGTGAGTATAAAGGACCATCATCAAAAGGAAAAGTAGAGGCAAACAAATGGAAGTCCTTACTGGGGCAGTGGTAGGGAAAACCTACACAGCACATCAAGAAACCCCAGGAATGGGAAGATGTCAGAAAGCAGGCAAAAGAAAAAGGACACTACATCCCCATCAAGAGTACAACCCAAGGACAATCGCTGCTATATCAAACAAGGATGTTTTCTCATCCCCTCCCGGCATAGTATCACACTCACTTGGATCTTTGCCAAGCTCGGGCAGAGAGAATGCATGATCTTATCCGATGGGATCATCTTCCATAGCACCCTGATGCCAAACACTGGGATACATTCACACCCAGCAAAAATGATCTAAACAGACCTTGTTCTGACTGCTTGCAACAAATGTACATACTCCAAGTCACAAGCTCACATAGTGATCTCTTCAGTATATAATGTGGAGTGGGGTTTGATATAGATATGGTTCTCCCTTAATCTGTTCTCTTGGTAAGGGTACGGGCTTCCTCCTTTTTGTTACCTCTCCAAAGGCTTCCCATTCCTTAAACTTTTCAATTTATGTACATATGCCCTATCACTATTTCAATATATGCTAGTTGATTGATTTAATTAAGAATGAGATGTGAATTATGAACTGTCAAAACTTTCATACCTCATCTTTTCCATACAGCAAAGCAAATTTATCCTTGTATTTGTGAACGCATTGACCAAAGTCCAACAAGTCACTGCTGGTGAACTTTAATCCCTGGAATGTTGGAATCTTTTTCTCAATCCCATTTAGTAGCTCCACGACATTTACTGCAATGAATGAAAGTTATGTTAGATTTTAGAGAATCCTTGTGATAATCTCAGTCTCTGTTGTACATTTTGATACTTACAAGATACTCCAGTTAAATCAGGAAGGTGGTAATAGTAGAAAGGGATGCCAGGGGCAGCATCTGCCACTTCCTTTAAAAACTCTGTCAAAGCCTCTGCAACAAGAAGTTAATTTGTTCACTGGCTTTATAAATACCTGGGTAGAAATAATTTATCAACTTTGTGCAATATTAGCACAACATTGCCAACATAATAGTCATTGCACTTCAAAAGTCATTCAATATGTGCTCTGAGATGTTTCGACAAGAAAAGATGCGGTATAAAATGCAGATTTTATTACTGGTGGATCATTCACGTTGTTGCTCAGCATTAGATAAAAGCAGCAATAGTATTGTAAGATATGGTAAGAGAGTCAGGATAAGAGAATAGTGTTAAAGTATTTTTAATTGGCTTGAAATTTGAACCAGTGTAAGTGGATAATGTGAAGGTGTTTTTGATTGCCTCAAATTTCCCCAGAGTGCCTTAATGGAGGGAAAGGTGTGGCCGGGGGGGGAGAGTGGAGAAAGAAAGAGGTCAGAGTTTCCCAAGAGCCAATCAAAAAAAGCATGGCAGATTGTTTTTGTGCTACAGACACATATGCAAGATTATAGAAGCTATATCTACAAGTTAATTATCAGAAGTAATTTAGAAGCCCCTGTAGCCAAAAGAAACAGGGTGATGTAGTGCAACATGAAAACAAGAGTTGAGATATTTTCCTCTGGTTACCTCCTAAAGTTAACTGTTCTCAAAAATTGTGCATTTCTCTCCTGAAAATATAATGTTGTCATTCTGAAAATCTTGGTTTTTATTATAATGAGGGAAAATTCCAGGTGATCTAATGGCTCAGTGGGTAAATGTACCGCCCAGTGAGCCATACAGAGCAGGAAGGTACCAGGTTTGCTCCCTAGTCTGTGCTGAGTTGGGTGCTGTAATTGGCCTCAGAGCATAAACATCAGTCAAGGTTGCTTCTTCTAATCACCATTCAGTTCCCCCACTAGAAAGTGCATGTGTGGCTATCATGTGAACGCAGAATTAGGCTCGGCTGCTATCCTTCTGATACTCAAAGTCTAGACTCACAAAACCACCTAGGTGAAATGTTGGAGGAATTCAGTTGCCCTTGGAGCTGTACACCAGGACAAGTTTGCCTTTAAAAGAGCAGAGATGAGGAGAAAATGGAGAAGAAAAACAAGATAAAGGTTCATTTAGCTGCCACACCAATCAGATTAACACTATTTACAGCTTTCCCCAATAGCAAAAATAAGGTAGAGCCTTTCAAAAAGGATTCTTTTACTGTACATTCATTTACACTTTAAAATGTTCTTTACATTGACCAGTTCCAATATTCCACAGCTTCATTTAATCAGAGGATTCAGTGACGTTCTTTCAATACGAGGTTCATGCACAATCCATTTCGAAAGTGATTTTCACCTACACTACTGTGCAAAAAAAGTCACTCTTTTATTAAGATCAATCTGCTTTGTGTACTATGAACTCTGACTGAATAGCCAGTCAATGTTTTGGTCAGCAATCCCATAGAATATTGACATAAATGCACAACCTATACTTTGAGGCTTGAAAAAGAACGGTGCAATGACTGCAATCCCAGAAGCATTGCACTTGGCGGCATGCTTTGCCTGAAACAAAATACAAACAAGAAACTGTATTAGTCATTTCCTTCAATGCCTTGCCTGTTTGAATTAGTACTTCAACCGAAACTACATATATTTGTCAGGCGAATAATGACATCAGAACTGCATTTTCAATCTCAGCCAAAGATGACACATCACGGAGAAAGGACACATTTCATAATGCCCAGAAAAGTCCCCCATTTTAATATTAGGATTTAATCTGTTTAAGTGTTCAAACTCTTCAATTGCAGATAGTATCAATTAAAAATCCAACAATTAGTCTTTTCTCAAATCAAAAAATCTTCATAGTGTTTATGCAGTTTAGTCGACCTTGTGTGTTGTCATTGAACACATTGGAAATGGTCAACTTTTCCCGCCACCTCAGCCCATGATATGAGGTAAGTAAAAAGAATTCCTCTGGACACCATCTCTAATAAAACTGTCAAAGGGCTCTAAAATAACACATTTACAATTTTGCTGGAATTGGGCTCATGCGCAATGGTCATAGGCTCTTTCCACTAAGTTTATGATGCTGTTAACACATAGGGGGATTTCTATATGGAGGAAGTCTTCCCCTATGGTAGCGTCAGCTTGGCAAAGTTTCATCTCAGTCAAAAGGTAGTGGGACTTCAGCACATAATTCTCGGCTGATATATGAGTGCAGTACTGAGAGAGGTCTGCATTGTCAGAGGTGCTATCTTTCGTATAAGATGTTAAGTTAACTGAGGCCTCGATGCCCAGGAGGATGAGCACGATCCTTTGGCAATTTTTCAAAGAGAAGCAGGGAGTTTACCCTGGGTCCTGGCTAACATATATCCTCCAAGAAAAACAGATTAACTGATAGTTCGTCTCACTGCTGTTGAGGAATCTTCTTGTGCGCAAATTGGTTGCCGTGAATGCCTACACATGAATGGTGACTACTCTTCAAAAGGTCATTAATCGGGTGTGAAGCATTTTCAGACTTCCAGAGTGCAGTAGTACATAAATGCAAGTTGTTCTTCTGTTTAATCAGACATATCTACAGAAATAAAGATGTAAAAATAGAGATTTCCAACCAATTTATTTTCAAGCAACAAAGTTATCAAGTAATTGCTAACACTTGAAGAAGACCTTAGAGTTTTAAAATTGCGTCAAAAACTAGTAATAAAAGAGGGTGATAGAAGCAGCAGGTGCCACCTGTTATAGAAACTTCGCAGTTTCTGTAACACCCAAGCAGAATTGTGCATTTGTTTTATAAAAGCCTGTACAGTGACAGCTTCATATCAATGTTGTGCAGTATTAGCATAGGTAACAGCTCCAAATTTTAATCCTGAATAGCCAAAAGGCACATAGAAACTCCTGTAAAATGAAAAGGATGATGTTGACAAGAATGACAGGTGATTGTATTTATTTTCACTAACTACACCCTACAGTGGAAAGGTACACATCAATGCATTAGCACTTTCAAGAGAGGAGAAAATTGTAAAGATCACCACAAATTTTCATTTAGTTGTTCTATCAGTCAGAGAAGACTTCTCTTGAAAGAACACTTTAAAATAAGATCCTTTTGAAATGGATTAACTTCTACTGGACATTCATTTACATTTTAAAATGTTGGTTATCTAAAATTATTCTCAAATTGGCTAACTCCATTATTCGTCAACTAGTTTGACAACATATTCAAGCTTGTTACAACTGTACTGATGCCTTTCCCATCTAATCATGGCTATTACTTTAATAAGAGGGTTGTGCACGCTTATTTTATAAAGGAGTTCACTTCCGGAAGTCCTCCCAAGTAACCGATAAGGTTTTGTTTTGTAAATCGTTGAAACATCGACATAACTAAAATGTATTGGCCAGTGTGCCATACAGAGCAGATACAATCCTGGGTTGGGCTGAGTTAGCGGAGCTTGGCTGGGTTGGTAGGAAGGGTATGTGCTCTACTCCATATCATCAACATCCCTCATTTTGATAAATACAAAAGCCATAAAATTCTATTAAAAATAACAAATATTAAAAATAATGCATACAGAGCACACCAAGACAAAAATCCTTGTTAAGATCAACTTTCTGCATACCATGACTGGTTCACAAATGGGGAGTAGATTTGATAGCAGTCTATAGATCACATCTAGTGACAAGGTTAGGGAGCTATTTTGAACAGATTGATAATGTGTGGGTTTAATCAACAAGTGCCTCCTTTTTCTTGGAAGTTTCAACACAAATCGTTCAGGGAAAGTGAAGACTAAATTTAGGGAATAACAAATAACAGTTAAATTATGTAATCATTAAATGATTCATATCATACAGGACTCTGTAGTTAGCAAGGACAGACTAGTGTAATTTTAAAATGGAACAAAATATTATTCAGACAGGGTGGTGCAGAGCCCACACAAAAATAAACACCCACAAGAAAATAATCCATCAGAGATTACATCAGTCCAATGCCACCTGGGAACTCGGCCACTTTTGGAATGGGAACTAGGAGTCCCGCTGCCCTGACCTGTAGACAATTACTCATTTAAACTCCAGCAATCCAGCATTGTGTTAACATGAAGTTTAAGTATCATAGGATGACAGAATTATATAGATTCAATATCTTTAAAATGTATCTTTAAAATAAAGCGTTCAGTTTTCAATAAGACGACACTTCAGTGCTAAAAGCAATAATTTTAATAGTACAATAGTGATGATAACGTAGTGACTTCCTTCTCTCACCTCCCTCCTCCTGCCCAAAAGAAAAATTCCAGGTGAAAAATAATTAAACATGAGTACGAAATCTCAAATATAGCCCATATTGTCTCAAAAATAGCCAGTACAAAAGAAACTTGTTCCTTAGGAAAGTCAGGCAATTCAGAACCAAAATATTTCCAATTTGTCACAAAAAAAATTAGCAATAAAAAGCTCATAAAATCTGTGACAATTAATTTTACCCCCTTTTTTGAAGGAATTTGTACAACTTAGACTGAACTGCTCCTTCCCTCTGCAGATCACTTCCATATATTGCAATTGGAGTCATTAACTTGTGACACTTGCTGGTTGCACACGACACTGAAATACTGCCAGTCAAGGAAATAACAAATATGAAAAATGAGACAAAGCAGAGTAAAAGTACAGTAAAGATCAGCAAAGACAGGAGGGAATAGAGAGCCAAACCTGGTGGCACAACACACTGAATCACACTCCAGCTTCCCCAGACAGGCAATTACCAATCTCAACTGGCCACAAGGTATTGTATCAAGCAGAAATGAGGTGTAAAGCTAAAGGAATCAAACACAAGCAGCACCTCCATTTGAATTGCACTTCAGCACCCACTACTAGCAGGCTAAAAAAGACATTAACTGAAGCTACTGAGATGCTCAAAATGAATTGCCCAATAATAATCTGGTATTAAGGTGCATAGCTCAGGGTATTTACGTTAGTGCAAGCTTGGCTTAGTTGGTTGCACTCTCAATCTGAGTCAAAAGGTTTTGCTTTCCAGCCGTATACTCAGATTTGAGTTCATAATGTAGACTGACCGTTCAATTGGATACGGAGGAAGTGCTGCACTGTCAGAGGTACCATCCTTCAAATGAGATATTAAATTAACTGAGGTCCTATCTGCAAGGTCACATAGATATTGAAGCTGTAGTGGAAAAGGCGAGATCAAATGGGCTGAAGGGCCTTTAACCAAATCTGGAAAATGTCCTTTGGACAAGACATTAAAGCCTCTGAAATATTTCAATGAATTTTCTCCATTGAGGGAGAGAGAACTTAGACATTCGATTTCATGATGCTTATTGGTAATTATGAATATTTTGAAACTGGCTAATTGAAAACATCTCCCATTACAACAAAGTATTTGAAGTTTCAGTGCAATTTGTTCACAGGCAGAGGCAAGGATTCAATTCGTGTCAAAAAACAGCTGGCATTCTCAGGAAGGTTATGGTGAGCTGAATTCCCAAGTATGAGTAGACAAGTCATTCCTTTCAGAGAATGGCTTAGTGGGAACCACTGTGGCAGAAAGCTCTTCTGTTGGATAGTGTTTGTACGGCTGTAATGTGAGAAAGTAGGGAGTACCACTCCTTTATGCCAGTACAGATATAGATAAGGATTGCAGAAAATATCAATACACCTTCAGCCATTATATTCGCAATAAAATCCTAGGTTGATTTAACTTTTTGAAAGATAGTAATCTAAAAGCTTACATAAAAGATCACACACTGTATCTTTGTCCAGCTAAGTCAATATATATCCACAAAGAACTCAATGATAAATAGCAACGATATATATAGTACATAGTTATGTTTAGTTTGGTGGCATTATGCATAAGCAGGGCTCATGCCTTTTCTTGTCAGATGGCTGAAGACTAAACAACGGGGAAGCAAGGTCCAGGTGTTGTGGCCACTAGTTATGAGCCAGAGAGAGGGTATTTGGAGCTCGCTGTGGTGTCTGGGCGTTGATGATTCAAGATCTTCCTGGAACAGGGTTGTAGAGTAAAAGTAAGCTAACATGAAAGGAGCCCAAACATTTTAGTGCTTTTAGCTCCAGATGAAGCCCAAGTTCCGACGAAGGGTCTTCGACCTGAAACGTTAACTCTCTTTCTCTCTCCACGGATGTTGCCTGGCCTGCTGAGTTTTTCCAGCGTTTTCTGTTGTTATTTCCCATGTTTTACTTGTTTAGACTGTTGTGTTTGAGGTGCTTTGCATACACAGTTGTGGTGGGACGATTCAGTTGGTGCCATTGTTTGAGCAGTGCAAATAGCACCATCTGGAGGAAAGGCGAGACCAGTCAATTTTTTCATTTCAATATAAGTCATTTGAACTGCAATAATTAATGGCCCTCAGGTGCAATCTCCAGTTTTTTGAATAGAAGGCAAGTTGACATGTTTGACCACACCATCCTCCTCCAATGCCTCTTTGTTCTCCAGCTGAGTGGGACTGCCTACGTTTGGTTCCATTCTTATCTATCCAGTGATAGCCAGAGAATCACCTGCAAGGGCTTCTCTTCCCACTCCTGCACCATACCTCTGGAGTCACCCAAGGTTCTATCCTTGGCCCCCTCCTATTTTCATTAACATGCTGTCCCTCGGCAACATCATCTGTAAGCACAACTAAGAACTGTGATGGAGTCTCCCTGGTCTTCACCTTTTACCCCACCAGCCTCCGCATTTCACAGATCATCCTCCACCAACGCAAGCTCGAGGAACATCATCTCATCTATCTACTAGACACCTTACAGCCTTCTATCCTTCACACTGACTTTAACAACTTCAGACCTTAACCACAGCTCCCATTTTCCCTCCCCCGAAGGTGCTGGTAATGTAGGATGGGTTCACCAGAGCAACTGGGAATGGAGGAGGTGTGGGCTTGTGCTTGTGATTCCCCCATTGGTACATGGCCGGCGGGGTGATCCGCACCCACTGGTGTCTACCTGCCTTTCTTCCAGCACATTCCTGGGCCACGAGAGCATTCTCTGCTTTCCCATGCTTCCTCTCCCTTTGTTATCTGCTGTAACCGTTCACACATCCTCTGGACACATCTTTTGTTTCACTAATTTAATTATCACCTCTTTTGGCCTTGCACTATTACTTCTGTCATTTAATTATCTCTTGCCCTCCACCCAATCACAGATGTTTCTTTTTTTCTTTTCCTTCCCCCTTTTCCCTGGCTCTGTACTTGTTAATCTGCAACATCTTCCAGTTCTGACAATAGGTCATCAGCCTGAAACATCAACCCTGTTTCTCTCCACAGATTCTGCCTGACCTGCTGAATGTTCCCAGCATTTTCTGTTTTTATTTTACATTTTCTATTAATTGCTGCGTTCATTTTATTAATTTCTTTGCTCCGTCATGTCCGTAGAGGTCTCCATTATCCCCTCTTCTCTTTCCTCCTGTCCGATCCACTTTAAGAAGCTAGTTTCAGCCACAGCCTATTAGAGCTGTTCCAAATGACATTACACATGCGGCTTGGACCAAGCTAGGAAAGTAACTCAAAGTCATTAAAGGCTGATCATTTCACACTCCATCTTGCATAGCCAGAATGAAGCAAATATTTTGCATGGGAGCTAGCAATACCAATCATTGCATGGTAACAGCCACTTACATTTAGCTAATTGGTACCATGTTCTTAACCGTGCGAGGTGTGCCACAGTGTGAATACCATATATTTAGTAAAATTCTAGATCTGGAAGGTGCGTAGAAAACCACTGCAAAGCACTTCATAGAGGCATAATCAATAAAATGGATGTTGAGCAAAAGGAGATATTAGGAAGGGATAATCAAAACCTTGGTTAAGAAGGTGGGTTTTATGGAGGGACTTAGACAGGAAGGAGAAAAGATGGAAGAGATCGAATTCCAGTGTGGAGTCTAGGTGACTGAAGGCACAGTTGCCAATGGTGGGACAAATGGAGGGGTGGATGCATAAGAGGCCAGAGTCAGATGTACAGATAATTTAGTGGGGTAGGTCTGTAAGGGGTTACAGAGATAGGAAAAAGTGAAGCCTTTAAGAGACTAGGGTCCTGAATTTAAATAAAGGAAACTACGATGGTATGAGGCGTGAGTTGGCTGGGATGGATTGGGGAACGTTACTTAAAGGGTTGACGGTGGCTAGGCAATGGCAAACATTTAAAGATCGCATGGATGAACTACAGAATTTGTTCATCCTTGTTTGGCATAAAAATAAAACAAAAAAGATGACTCAACCGTGGCTAACAAGGGAAATTAGGGATAGCATAAGATCCAAGGAGAGGACATATAAATTGGCCAGAAAAAGCAGCAAACCTGAGGATTGGGAGCAGTTTATGATTCAGCAAAGGAGGACAAAGGGATTAATTAAGAGGGGGGGAAATAGAGTATGAGAGTAAGCTTGCAGGAAACATACAAACTGACTGTAAAAGCTTCTTTAGATATGTGAAGAGAAAAAGATTGGTGAAGTCAAACGTAGGTCCCTTGCAGCCAGAATCGGGGAATTTATAATGGGGAACAAAGAAATGGCAGACCAATTAAATACATACTTTGGTTCTGTCTTCACAAAGGAGGACACAAATAACCTCCCAGAGATGTTGGGGAACATAGGGTCTAATGAGAGGGAGGAACTGAATGAAATCAGTATTTGTAGGGAAATGGTGTTAGGGAAATTGACGGGATTGAAGGCCGATAAATCCCCAGGGCCTGATAATCTACCCTTTTGTTTGGCCCCCCCTTTTTTTTTTCCTCCCAGAAGCTGGCAGCTGTCCTTCATTATGCCAATACATTTCACACTTCATTTAGCCTCAACTTGTTACATCAACACCTCCTCTTGCCTTGATTATCTCTTAATGTCTCTCAATGTCTCTTAATCTCTCCTTTTGTTCTTTCATCCCCTCCCCCTTTTCCCAGCTTTATACTTGCTTTAAATCTATTTCATTTCCTGCCTTTTTCCAGTTCTGACGAAAGGTCTTCGACCTGAAACGTTAACTCTGTTTCTCTCTCCACGGATGTTGCCTGGCCTGCTGAGTTTTTCCAGCGTTTTCTGTTGTTATTTCTGATAATCTACATCCTAGGGTACATAAGGAAGTGGCCCTAGAAATAGTAGATGCATTGCTGGTCATCTTCCAAAATTCTATAGACTCTGGAACAGTTCCCATGGATTGGAGGGTAGCTAATGTAACCCCACTATTTAAGAAAGGTGGTAGAGAGAAAATGGGGAATTAAGCCTGACATCGGTAGTGGGGAAAATGCTAGAGTCCATTATAAAAGATGTAATTAGCAGAGCACTTGGAAAACAGTGACAGGATGGATTTACAAAAGGTAAATCATGCTTGACTAATAGACTGGAATTTTTTGAGGATGTAACTGGTAGAATAGAGGAGGGAGAACCAGTGGATGTGGTGTATTTGGACTTTCAGAAGGCTTTCGATAAGGTCCCGCATAAGAGATTAGCGTGCAAAGTTAAAGCACACAGGATTGGGGGTAAGGTACTGTCTTGGATTGAAAACTGGTTGGCAGACAGGAAGCAAAGAGTTGGAATAAACGGGTCTTTTTCCGAGTGACAGGCAGTGACTAGTGGGGTACCGCAGGGATCGGTGCTAGGACCCCAGTTATTCACAATATATATTAATGATCTAGACGAGGGAACTAGATGTAATATCTCCAAGTTTGCAGACGACACAAAGCTGGTGTATGTGCTGTGAGGAGGATGCAGAGAAACTCCAGTATGATTTGGACAGGTTGGGCGATTGGGCAGATGCATGGCAGATGCAGTATAATGTGGATAAATGCGAGGTTATCCACTTTGGTGGCAAAAACAGGAAGGCAGATTATTATCTGAACGGCAATAGATTGGGAAAAGGGGAAGTGCAACGAGACCTGGGTGTCCTTGTGCACCAGTCGCTGAAGGTAAGCATGCAGGTGTAGCAGGCGGTTAAGAAGGCAAATGGTATGTTGGCCTTCATAGCGAGAGGATTCGAGTACAGGAGCAAGGATGTCCTGCTGCAGTTGTACAGGGCCTTGGTGAGACCACACCTTGAGTATTGTGTGCAGTTTTGGTCGCCTTATCTGAGGAAGGATGTTCTTGCCATGGAGAGAGTGCAGCGAAGATTCACCAGACTGATACCTGGGATGGCAGGAATGACGTATGAAGAGAGATTGGGTCGATTGGGCTTGTATTCGCTAGAGTTTAGAAGAATGAGAGGGGATTTCATTGAAACGTATAAAATTCTAACAGGACTAGACAGACTAGATGCAGGAAGGATGTTCCCGATGGCGGGGGAGTCCAGAACCAGGGGTCACAGTCTAAAGATAAGGAGTAAGCATTTAGGACTGAGATGAGGAGGAATTTCTTCACCCAGAGAGTGGTGAACCTGTGGAATTCTCTACCACAGAAGACAGTTGAGTCCAATTCATTAAATATATTCAAGAAGCAGTTTGACATATTTCTTAAGGCTAAAGGGATCAAGGGATATGGGGAGAAAGCAGGGACAGGGTACTGAATTTGGATGATCAGCCATGATCGCATTGAATGGCGGAACAGGCTCGAGGGGCCGAATGGCCTACTCCTGCTCCTATCTTCGATGTTTCGATGTATTTGAACACAAGGATGAAAATTTTAAATTTAAGTGTTGTGGGACCAGGAGCAACGTAGGTCAGCAAGGACAAGGATGGTAGGTGAGCAGGACTTGTGGAGGAGATATGGGCAGCAGAATTTTGTTTGAGCTGGTTGATGGAGGATGAGAGGCCAAAGCTGACAGCAGCAGTGCCATCTTAGAATCAGCAGGGATGAGCATCCTTTTTGGAGCTGAATACTGATCCTAAGCAGTCATTTTTCAAAATTCAGTCAGAAAAGGTGTCATGCCTTTTCAGATTTCATACCAAATGAGAAGCAAAAGCGAGCAGACCATGCCAGGTAAGTCTGCCCATCAGAAGGCCATCTGCACAACAACACCCCCACGAAAAATGAAGAGAACAAAAAACGCCAAACATCTTGCTGGTTGTGAGACACTAGATCTTAACAAAGAAAAGCGTCTGTGATTGAGATTTTGCTCTCCTCCCAGTGGATTGGATAAGAGTCTAGTTCTTAAAAGTTTTACATAGAAACATAGAATCTAGGAGCAGGAGTAGGCCATTCGGCCCGTCGAGCCTGCTCCACCATTCAATACGATCATGGCTGATCATCCAAATCCAGTACCCTGTCCCTGCTTTAATCCCCACAGTACACATATCCCACCCTACCCCCGTAACCCCACGTATTTAATTCGCCCTAACATATCCCATCCTATCCCCATAACCCCACATATTTAATCCCCCCCTAACACTAAGGGTCAATTTATCATAGCCAAATCAACCTAACCCGCACATTTTTGGACTGTGGGAGGAAACCGGAGCACCCGGAGGAAACCCACGCAGACACGGGGAGAAAGTGCAAACTCCACACAGACAGTCACCCGAGGTCAGATTCGAACCCGGGTCCCTGGCGCTGTGAGACACCAGTGCTAACCACTATGCCACCGTGTTGGATACATCAACCCTTCCAGGTTTTAGGGAGGGATGGGAGAGGAAAAAATAAGTAAAATGTCCCTCCATTTGGCCATATTGAAAAAAATCAATTTAGGAAAAGAATATTAACTTAATACAGAAAATATTAGTTCCATTTAATAAAAATAGAAAATGCTAGAAATGCACAGTTGAATCAGCATCTGGAAAATAAAAAGAAAATAAGAACAGGAGTAGGCCATTGAGCCCCTTGAGCCCTTCGCCCCACCTTTCAGATTCTGATGAATCTTCTGTGCATTTCCAGATTTTATTTGTGATACCCAGGCATTGCAGATTTTCAGCATTCGTGGCTGTTCTTTGCATCTCAGTTACAAGTTGTCTGTAATTTTTTTTAAATAAATAGCTATATGGAATGGAACTACAGCTAGTATATTTATTAAATTATTGAAGCTCACCAACTGTTGCGATTCTTTTATACTCAAGGAACCCACATGAATGATCACCTGATCTAACCTGGAAAGAGAGAATACCATTATATTTAAAGGAAATCAAACAGAGAAAAACAATCCGTAAGTTGGTAAACGAGACGGGATTTTGCGGTCAGGTTGCACTTGCACTTCCCAAAGACTTTCTATGGGCTTTTGCAAGAGAAGGTCCTGTCAGCCAACTATCGAAAAAGTGCTGGAACCTGTGTCAACAGGGTAAGCAACTGTGTATCTCCTTAACCAATCAGATTGGAGAATTGTTAGTGAGCAGCGCAGAGTCTGAACCAGGAAGTGTCAGTTAGAATATTGAATTCAAAGTCAAATCAGGTACAGAAATCAAAATAGAGGGAAAGAAAGATTCGATTACGAGATAAAAGAGACAAGGAAAAAGTAAAAAATATTCAATACAATAATTAAAATATGAAGGAATGAGACGCCACACTTGTAAAAGTTAATTTTCAGTGCCAGAGGGGTTATTTGGCAGTAATTAAGACTTATCACGCTGTTAAAAGACATAACTTAATTAACTTAATATTAGTTCTATTTAATAAAAGTAGAAAATGCTAGAAATGCACAGTTGAATCAGCATCTGGAAAATAAAAAGACTTACACTGGAATGGAAAGCCCTAACTTTTTCTGGTGAGTTTAGTGGGTATCTATCAGGTAAGTACAGCAACTTCACGCCATTTCATGTGTCTCAATGCCGAGTCTCTCGGTAAGATACCATTATCGGGCATCTTTTGGAGAAGCAGGTCAACTCTGACAGCAACTTTCTGATTTCCACGTTTAACTGCACATGTACAGTTGCTGGAGTTTGCTGTCCGATTTTCACATAAATAGCAGTGAGCGTTGATAACCTCACAGTTATTTCTACTGCAAAATCCGGCACGTTATTTCTCTTTCCGCAAGAATTTTTAGAATGACAAAGTTCAAGCTCTTTTTTTCTTTTTTTTTTGCATGTTTCACGTGGATGGTGACAGACCCACCAAGGTAGCAAGCCCATAATGTTACCCAGTGTTGCAATTCTCAATAAGAAAATGGTCAAAAAAGTCCCAGGAGGCAAGGAAAGAACAAACTGTACCAAATAGCAGCGGTGGTGCGGACCTTGGAGGAGCTGCGGCGGCAGAGTATAAAGGTGAGCCCAAGGAGCAGGTAGGCCCACAGCAGCTGCGGTGCGGACCTAGGAGGAGCGGCGGCGGCAGAGTATAAAGGTGAGCCCGAGGAGCAGGTAGGTTTACCAATCTCAGAGCGGGAGACAGAAGTAAAAAGTAATCGAAGTGTGACGTCACCAGAAAGCAGGTAAGTGATTGGTTGGTGAGTATTTCTCTCTTTCTCCTTTTTTCCATACTTAAATTCTGTGGTTTATATTTTCTGGAATCTCTGTGGTGTAGCGGGGACTGCTGTTAAACAAGGGCCCTTGAGTATATCATTTAATTGAAGTGAAATTGGTGGGATTTATTTAATTTGATTTTGATTAATTAATTAAAGGGTAAGTCATGGCAGGAGAGCTCCGCCCTGTGATATGCTCCTCCTGCTATATGTGGGAAATCAGGGACGCTTCCTGTGTCCCTGACGACCATGTGTGTGGGAAGTATATCCAGCTGCAGCTACTGATGGACCGCATTGCGGCGCTGGAGCTGCGGATGGATGCATATTGGAGCATTCGTGACGCTGAGAACGTCGTGGATAGCACGTTTAGAGAGTTGGTCACACCGCAGGTAAAGGTGTACAGGCAGGAAGTGAATGGGTGACCACCAGGCAGAGTAAGAGGTGCAGGCAGGTAGTGCAGGGGTCCCCTGTGGCCATCCCCCTCTCAAACAGATATACCACTTTGGATGCTGTTGGGGGGAATGACTTCTCAGGGGAAGGCAGCAGCAGCCAACTTCCTGGCACCATGGGTGGCTCTGCTGCACAGGCTGGGAGGAAAAACTATAGTGATGGGGGATTCAATTGTAAGGGGAATAGATAGGCGTTTCTGCGGCCGCAAACGAGACTCCAGGATGGTGTGTTGCCTCCCTGGTGCAAGGGTCAAGGACGTCTCAGAGCGGCTACAGAACAGTCTGGAGGGGGAGGGCAAACAGCCAGTTGTCGTGGTGCACATAGGCATCAACGATATTGGTAAAAAACGGGACGAGGTCCTAAAAGCAGAATATAGGGAGTTAGGAGGTAAATTAAAAAATAGGACCTCAAAAGGTAGTAATCTCAGGATTGCTACCAGTGCCACGTGCTAGTCAGAGTAGAAATAGGAGGATATTTCAAATGAATACGTGGCTAGAGGAATGGTGCAAGGGGAAGGGATTCAAATTCCTTGGACATTGGAACCAGTTCTGGGGGAGGTGGGACCAGTACAAACGGGACGGTCTGCACCTGGGCAGGGCCGGGACCGATGTCCTAGGGGGAGTGTTTGCTAGTGCTGTTGGGGAGGGTTTAAACTAAAGTGGCAGGGTGTTGGGAACCTGAGCAGGGAGACAGAGGAAAGGGAAACAAGGATAAAAGCAAAAGACAGGAAGGAGAAAAACAAAAGTAGAAGGCAAAGAACTCAACGGTTTAAATCAAACATGGTCACAGTAAATAATAATTCATATAGGTCTGAGAGCGTTAAAAAAAACAAGCCTGAAGGCTTTGTGTCTTAATGCAAGGAGCATTCGGAACAAGGTGGATGAATTAGCTGCGCAAATAGAGGTAAATGAATACGATTTGATTGGGATTACAGAAACATGGCTCCAGGGTGGCCAAGGCTGGGAACTCAACATCCAGGGGTATTCAATATTTAGGAAAGATAGGCAAAAAAGAAAGGGAGGTGGGGTAGCATTGCTGGTTAAAGAGGGGATTAACACAATTGAAAGGAAGGATATTAGCTCTGATGATGCGGAATCTGTATGGGTAGAACTGAGAAATAACAAGGGGCAGAAAACGTTAGTGGGAGTGGCATATAGACCTCCAAACAGTAATACGGAGGTTGGGGACGGCATTAAAAGGGAAATTAGAGAAGCATGCAGTAAGGGCACAGCAGTCATCATGGGTGACTTTAATTTACATATAAATTGGGCTAACCAAATTAGTAAAAATACTGTGGAGGAGGAATTCCTAGAATGTTTACGGGATGGTTTTCTGGAACAATATGTCGAGGATCAGGCCATCTTCGACTGGGTATTATGTAACGAGAAAGGATTAATTAGCAATCTTGTTGTACGAGGCCCCTTGGGTCAGAGTGATCATAATATGATAGAATTCTTCATTAGGATGGAGAGTGAAGTAGTTGAATCAGAGACTAGGGTCCTGAATTTAAATAAAGGAAACTACGATGGTATGAGGCGCGAATTGGGTAGGATTGATTGGGGAATGTCACTCAAAGGGTTGACGGTGGATAGGCAATGGCAAACATTCAAAAACTGCATGGATGAACTACAGAATTTGTTCATCCCAGTGTGGCATAAGAATAAAACAAAAAGGGTGACTCAACCGTGGCTAACAAGGGAAATTAGGGATAGCATAAGATCCAAGGAGAGGGCATATAAATTGGCCAGAAAAAGTGGTAACCCTGAGGATTGGGAGCAGTTTAGGATTCAACAAAGGAGGACAAAGGGATTAAGAAGGGGAAAATAGAATATGAAAGTAAGCTTGCTGGGAACATAAAAACTGACTGTAAGAGTTTTTATAGATATGTGAAGAGAAAAAGATTAGTGAAATCAAGTATAGGTCCCTTGCAGTCAGAAGCGGGGGAAGTTATTATGGGGAACAAAGAAATGGCAGACCAATTAAATGCATATTTTGGTTCTGTCTTCACAAAGGAGAACACAAATAACCTCCCAGAGATGTTGGAGAACATATGGTCTGATGAAAGGGAGGAACTGAAAGAAATCAGTATTTGCAGGGAAATGGTGTTAGGGAAATTGACGGGATTAAAGGCCGATAAATCCCCAGGGCCTGATAATCTACATCCTAGGGTACTTAAGGAAGTGGCCCTAGAAATAGTAGATGCATTGCTGATCATCTTCCAACATTCGATGGAATCTGGAACTGTACCCATGGATTGGAGGGTAGCTAATGTTACCCCACTATTCAAAAAGGGTGGTAGAGAGAAAGCGGGGAATTACAGACCGGTAAGCCTGACATCGGTAGTGGGGAAAATGCTAGAGTCCATTATAAAGGATGTAATAGCTGAGCACTTGAAAAACAGTGACAGGATCGGACAAAGTCAACATGGATTTACAAAAGGTAAATCGTGCTTGACTAATCTACTGGAATTTTTTGAGGATGTAACTGGGAAAATAGATAAGGGAGAACCAGTAGATGTGGTGTATTTGGACTTTCAAAAGGCTTTCGATAAGGTCCCGCATAAGAGATTAGCGTGTAAAGTTAAGGCACATGGGATTGGGGGCAAGGTATTGACTTGGATAGAGAACTGGTTGGCAGACAGAAAGCAAAGAGTAGGAATTAATGGGTCATTTTCCGAGTGGCAAGCAGTGACTAGTGGGGTACCGCAGGGATCGGTCCTTGGACCCCAGCTATTCACAATATACATTAATGATCTAGATAAGGGAACTAAATGTAATATCTCCAAGTTTGCAGATGACACAAAGCTGGGTGGGCGTGTGTGCTGCGAGGAGGATACCGAAAAACTCCAGGGTGATTTAGACAGGTTGGGTGAGTGGGCAGAAGCGTGGCAGATGCAATATAATGTGGATAAATGCGAGGTTATCCACTTTGGTGTCAAAAACAGAAAGGCAGACTATTATCTGAATGGCAATAGATTGGGAGAAGGGGAAGTGCAACGAGACCTGGGTGTCCTTGTGCACCAGTCGCTGACGGTAAGCATGCAGGTGCAGCAGGCGGTGAAGAAGGCAAATGGTATGTTGGCCTTCATAGCGAAAGGGTTTGAGTATAGGAACAGGGATGTCCTGCTGCAGTTGTACAGGGCCTTGGTGAGACCACACCTTGAGTATTGTGTGCAGTTTTGGTCGCCTTATCTGAGGAAGGATGTTCTTGCCATGGAGGGAGTTCAGCGAAGATTCACAAGGCTGATACCTGGGATGGCAGGAATGACATATGAGGAGAGATTGGGTCGATTGAGCTTATACTCGCTGGAGTATAGAAGAATGAGAGGGGTTCTCATCGAAACATATAAAATTCTGACAGGTCTGGACAAACTAGATGTAGGAAGAATGTTCCCGATGGTCGGAGAGTCCAGAACCAGGGGTCATAATCTAAGGATAAGGGGTAAGCCATTTAGGACAGAAATGAGGAAGAATTTCTTCACCCAGAGAGTGGTGAACCTGTGGAATTCTCTACCACAGAAGGCAGTTGAGGCCAAGTTATTAAATATATTCAAGAATGAGTTAGATATATTTCTTAAAGCTAAAGGTATCAAGGGATATGGGGAGAAGGCAGGTACAGGGTACTGAGTTTCGATGATCAGCCATGATCTCATCGAATGGCGGAGCAGGCTCGAGGGGCCGAATGGCCTACTCCTGCTCTATCTTCTATGTTTCTATGTAATAGTCTTATCTACATTGCTGCTTCAGCAGTTCAAATGAAAAACATTTTTAGTAAGATTACTAACACTGAAAAACAAGTTCTTGATAGAAAATGTTCATCTTTATAAAGCTTTTGTGCAACTATTCACTCGAGATACATTCATTTTAAAATGCTCAACAAACTTATCTGGGGAAGGAGATCAGACATAAGTGTTATTTTTATCATGACATGACATACAAAGTGGCATAACAATGTATTTTAACATAATTTATATCAGCATGTTTGTAAACAAATAAATAATTTGGACAACAGTTGATCAAAGTTATATTGCACTTCGATTCTCTCTCTCTCTCTCTGTGACACACACAGAAAAACTAATCATCTTCCATACAAGTCAGTTGTACGTGCCAGCTGTGGCTCAGTGGGTAGAACTCTCGCCTCTGAGTCAGAAGGTTGTGGGTTCAAGTCCCACTCCTGAAACTTGAGCATATAAATCTAGACTGACACTCAGTGCAGTGCTGAGGGAGTGCTGCACTGTCAGAGGTACCATCTTTCAAATGAGCTGTTACACCAAGGCCCCATCTGCTCTCTCACGTGAACGTAAAAGATCCCATGGCACTACTTCGAAGAATGACAGGGGAGTTGTCCGCCATGTCCTGGCTAATATTTATCTCTCAATCAACATTACTAAAACAGATTATCTGGTCATTAGCACATTGCTGATTGTGGGAGCTTGCTGTGTGCAAATTAGCTGCCTACATTACAACAGTGACTACACTCCAAAAAGTACTTCATTAGCTGTAAAACGCTTTGGGACCTCCTGAGGTTGACAAAGGCGCTACATAAATGCAAGTCTTTATTTCTTTAGTTTCTCTGGGCAAAGCACAGAGGGCTTCCAGCACTCATGAAACTATACCCTAGTATAAGTGGTTACCTTTGAGAGAGGAGAGGAATTGGAGAGAACATTAGAAGCGGTAATAAAGGATTTAAATCTATGCCTTGGATACGGTTGTGATTATTTATTATCCACAGACTGGATCCAAACATGAGCACTCACTTGCCCTTTCCTTGGCTGATCCACTCTTCAGCAACCAATTTTCTTTCTTCAACAGTAAGTGACAGGCCCTCTCCAGTTGTGCCATTCACTGGAAAGCAACAGTTAAAACATGCTGTTATACAAAAAAACAATTCAAACCTGAACACTGGTCTGATAGATCTCTAATTAATCCTCAAAAACATTTTTCATTAATACTTCAGTCATACTTATCCATTTCCTTCCAGAATGAAGGGGATGCTCCGAATTGATAACCAATTTGACAATGGAAAAAATCTCAAACCAGGTGTTATTGTAGAAACAGCACCACATTTGAGGTAAAGGAATCCATAACAGGATGTATACAATTGTGCAGAAGAAAAACATGATTGCATTTTGACAACATTGTCAACACTACAAAATTTCCTCCAACGGTGGTTTTGCATTAAGCATTTTTCATCTCAGTTCAACTTGATCAATGGTACAGCATCCTGTATCTTTCCAACCCATCTCCCCACCAGTACTAAACTACACGTGTACCCATATGTGGTTCTCGTATAGCTTATCATTCCAGAAAATAAAACCAGGCCCTCCCTGTCTGTGGTCATTCTTTAGATGTCCTCCCCCATTTTATTTCTTAATTGTTTTACTGTCTTAATACAGTATGTTACAAAGGCATTGGTACTGATCAATACTCACAAATTTTGGGAGCTAGATGATGGAATGGGTTCGAACACTGGCCATCCAGCTTTGCACTTGGGTTTGAATCCAGCTAAGACTGATGGCATGAGTCATTCTCTTGCTCAGTCTTTCAGCTGCAAGGGTCTTGTGTGAATCGAATTTGGGTCGTCTCTATCTATTATGCAATAGACATGACCCACAGGCGAGTGCTTGCTGCTGGCACTTTATGTCCAAAACTGACAAAAGCGTTCCACTGTCCAGCACTGGCATTCTTACCATCATCAGGGGGGGAAAAAATTGCAGCCTGGAGTTTCCGCTCGATTGCACTGGTTTTTTCGCCGCAATTTGGCCGAAATCGGTGCAAAAGATGGCGGAATTTTGAGAAAAATTTGTGTTCAGCGCAAATCGAGTTACCACGATCTTTTGCGCTAGTTTTAGAAGTATTGCACTGGAATAAGGCCCCCCGCCACAACAAAATTGGCCATGTCCCCGGGTGAATTAATCAACATTGGCCTTCAGGGAGGCTTTAAAAATTAAGCGGGTTCTTTTAGGCGCAACGACAGTAAAAGATAAGTTCAAAAGCTTTTGAACATAATTTTTGTTTTAATGTATTAAGAAACTCACTACTGTACATCAATATAACTAGAAAATTGTTTGATATAATTTTTTTAAAGTGAACTTCAGTAATTTAAAAATCAAGTTACTCAGAGGTGGTTGATTGACACGGATTAAAAATGCTTATTTTTTGTGATAAACTTATTTTCAGCTGTTTTAATCAAACTTCACCAAGTTACCAGTCTTGAATATATGAAGGGAAATTTTGAAAGCAAAAGTTAAAAAAATTAGGTGTTAAAATGCTGCCTAATTGCGCTGGTTCAGGGCAGATTTTGCGATTGGCGATATGCAAATGAGGGGGGACACGCCACTTTTCAAAACGGGCACAATTTTGGGTACAATTTGAGCCGGAATTGCCAATTGCTCCCAAAGCAGAAACTCTGCCCCTGCAAATGTAAATAAAAAAAAATACATCATGGGCAAAGAGCCATTAGACTGCAAGGACATAGAAATGGGTTGACTCCAAACATTTGTTGGGGGGGGGGGGGGGGGGGTAAATGGGGAAAGAGGGGAAGTGAAAGGCTTCCTATTTTTAAAAAAACAGTATATTCCAAAATAAGCTGCGATTAACAAAAACATTAAAAACCTTCCTAATATATAGTTTTTTAAAATAAGGATGAGCAACCCATGCTTCAACTCCCATTTCCCCAATTGTATTTTGATTGGGGAGCAATTTGCTGTAGATGGAAGCTTTAATTTGATACTGCAATTTTCCTTACGGTAAAGCAAGGGTAAATTATATGGTACTATGGGGGAAGAAAGAAAATGGAGAAAAATAGTACCTGAAACTCTGGCATAAACTTACCAAAAATATTTTTAACCCCCTGGACCTTTACCAGATAATCAACATATTGACCAATGACAGAGAGATTTATTTCACTGGAAGACAAGAAAGAATTTTAAGCCAATATAACAGTTTGTGTTGCCAAATAAGCAGGTGAACATCATATCTTAAGTAGTGTCCACATTCTTACTTATCTTGTGTCATGGGTGTGAAGGTTGCTGCTACCAAACCACAAAGCCTGCTCCTGGGCATTGCCATCTAAAAGAAAAAGAAATATATTGATTCGATGTTCAAAAAGCTTAAAATTGAACTGCAAAATACAATGCATGGCTCATACCATTTAACCAGTGTAACATGGCAGATGTTTGGCAGAGAGTTCCAACTAAGAGTACAGTTCTATCCTGGGGTTCCCATGACATCATGAAACCGTAAGTTCAAATAATTCGAGCATTAGCAAAATAGAATTTGTATTACTCCAGTAGATATATAATGCACGGAGGGCTTAGATAACGAACCACAAGAGCGTAGGTCAAATAGTTCATAAATAGATGGAATATTGTGTCGGGCACCTTACTTCAGTAACAATGTCAAAGCCACGGAGAGGGTGCAGAAGATTCACTAAATTGATACCAGGGAGGAGGGATTTTAGTTATTAGAACAGACTGGAGAAATTGGAGCTCTTTTCATGAGAACAAAGAGGTTAAGAGATCTGATGTGGTATGCAAAATGATGAGAGATTATGATAAGGTAAATCAAATGGCTTCCTTCTGTGCTGTAAAATTCTATAATTCGGTATGAGGAAAGGTTGTTCAGTTCATTGAGCTAGTTCCTTCCAATGGGCCACAAGTAGCTTGCACCATCATGGACTCATCACACTTTATTTCACCTCTTAAACTTAGGTAAACCTTACAATAAAAAGAAAATGGTAAAATTTCTTCCCAATTCCAAGGATAATGGGACAGCATGTTAATCTAATATTGTAGTCTGCATTATTCAGGCCTAGCTGATTGGGTCCAATCCAATTCAGTTAAGACTATGTAATATGTAGTGGTAATCTTTGCCTATATTTATTCCTACAGTCATCTGTGGACGCTGGACCATTGGTGGCTGGACTGATGCCCGTGTTATATCCATCAGCGCTAGTCGTCGATTGTGGACACTTCAAATAATTTCTGAGAGATCTGTTGTTCAACTCTCGACACGCAGTGAAGCAGATTTGGCGGAGAATAGAGCGATAACAATTGCAAACCCACTTAAATGCAAGAGCCTGGAAATTACAGTCAGTGTAGCTCTTTCAGAGTTCTGGCACAGGCATGATGGGCCAAATGGCCTCGTTCTGTGCTGCAAGATTTTTTGTTTCTGTCATCTGAGCCTCTTCATGCATTACTACTGTGAAACACACCCTGCAGTTCATGTCCTCTCATATACTAGATCACATACACCTATTACCAGATCACGTACCCCCATTACATTTTTACCTAGTTCCACTGGCTCCTTGATTTCAAGGTCCTTGTTCTCATTTTCAAATTATCCCATGGCCTCACCCATACCCACCCAAGCAATCTTATCCAAATGTATCTCAGATGGAGATTACAAATTTAATACCTGTCCCTTTCCTCCTCCTCCTCCTCCTCCTCCTCCATCAGTGGTGCAGGATGTCACTATATTCTGCAACTCTCCCTAAATCGTCTCGCCAATTATCTCAGAAGCTTCTCAAAAAATTGTGTCTCTAGCCATACTATTGGTTCTCTACCATCTCCAATTTTTCCCATCCTTGCTTGGTGACCTCTTTCTCCTTATTGTTCAGCATCCTGAAACATTTTCCCATGAGAATTGCAAGTTGTTAGTGTATGGCTTATTTGAAACTTGATTTGCCTGTGGCATTGCTCATTGTCAAAAGCAAAGAAGTCTTTTCATATAACTGTCTCTGTATGGTCTCTGCACATTTTCTCTTGTTGCCAACTTTGTCTCCAACTCTTCTAATTTTTTCACCCTCTTAATCTAATTGGCACGTGTATTTTAAATAACCCTTATGATCTTGTTTGAGAGTTATGATTATTGCTATAAAGCTTATTTTCCAGAAATTATGTGCAAATCATATTTCTGGATTTTTTCCTTTCAGTCATACTGGGAATTTTGCCACTAACTGGCCTTCATGGGAGTTAATCACTGGAATTTTTTTTTAATTCGTTCCTGGGATGTGGGCATCACTGGCAAGGTCCGTGTTTATTGCCCATCCCTAATTACCCTTGAGAAGGTGGTGGTGAGCCGCCATCTTGAACCGCTGCAGTCCATGTGGGAAAGCAAATTGTGTGGAGGACGCAAAGAATCTCCAAAGGGATATAGATAGGCGAAGTGAGTGGGCAAAAATCTGGCAGATGGAGTATAATGTGGCAAAATGCGAGGTTATCCCCTTTGGTAGGAAAAATAAAAATGCAAATTATTTAAATGGGGAGAGATTACAAAATGCTGAGGTACAGAGGGATCTGGGGGTCCTTGTACATGAATCACAAAAAGTTAGCATGCAGGTACAGCAAGTAATTAGGAAGGCAAATGGAATGTTGGCCTTTATTGCAAAGGGAATGGAGTATAAAAGTAGGGAAGTCCTGTTACAACTGTACAGGGCGTTGATGAGACCACACCTGGAGTACTGCGTACAGTTTTGGTCTCCTTATTTAAGGAAGGATATACCTGCATTGGAAGCAGTTCAGAGAAGGTTCACGAGGTTGATTCCGGAGATGAAGGGGTTGTCTTATGAAGAAAGGTTGAGCAGGTTGGGCCTATACTCATTGGAGTTTAGAAGAATGAGAGGGGATCTTATTGAAACATATAAGATTCTGAAGGGGCTTGACAGGGTAGATGCAGAGAGGATGTTTTCCCTCGTGGGAGAATCTAGAATTAGGGGGCATAATTTCAGAATAAGGGAGCACCCATTTAAAACGGAAATGAGGACAAATTTCTTCTCTCAGAGGGTCGTGAATCTTTGGAAATCTCTTCCCCAGAGAGCTGTGGAGGCTGGGTCATTGAATATATTTAAGGTGGAAATAGACAGATTTTTTGAATGGTAAGGGAGTCAAGGGTTATGGGGAGTGGGTAGAGAAGTGGAGTTGAGGCCAAGATCAGATCAGCCATGATCTTATTGAATGGCGGAGCAGACTCGAGGGGCCAAATGACCTACTCCTGCTCCTACGTCTTATGTTCTTATGTACTCCGACAGTGCTGTTTGGGAGGGAGTTCCAGGATTTTGACCCAGGGACGATGAAGGAACGGCGATGTACTTCCAAGTCAGGATGGTGTGTGACTTGGAGGGGAACTTGCAGGTGTTCCCATGCGCCTGCTGCCCTTGTCCTTCTGGCTGGTAGAGGTCGCTGGTTTGGGAGATGCTGTCGAAGAAGCCTTGGCGAGTTGCTGCAGTGCATCTTATAGGTGGTACACACTGCAGCCACGGTGCGCCGGTAGTGGGGTGCCAATCAAGCGGGCTGCTTTGTCCTGGATTGTGTTGAGCTTCTTGCATGTTGATGGAGCTGCACTCATCCAAGCAAGTGGAGAGTATTCCATCACACTCCTAACTTGTGCCTTGTAGATGGTGGAAAGGTTTTGGGGAGTCAGGAAGTGAGACACTTGCCGCAGAATACCTAGCCTCTGACCTCCTCTTGTTGCCACAGTATTTATGTGGCTGGTCCAGTTAAGTTTCTGGTCAATGGTGACCCCCAGGATGTTGATGGTGGGGGATTTAGTAATGGTAATGCTGTTGAATGTCAAGGGACGGTTGTTAGACTCTCGCTTGTTGGAGATAGTCATTGCCTGGCACTTGTGTGGCACGAATGTTACTTGCAACTTATCAGCCCAAGCCTGAATGTCGTTCAGGTCTTGTTGCATGTGGGCATGGACTGTTTCATTATCTGAGGAGTTGTGAATGGAACTAAACACTGTGCAGTCATCAGTGAACATCCCTACTTCTGACCTTATGATGGAGGGAAGATCATTGATGAAGCAGCTGAAGATGGTTGGGCCTAGGAACCCTGCCCTGAGGAACTCCTGTAGCAATGAATTAGGGCTGAGATGATTGACCTCCAACAACCACAACCATCTTCCTTTGTGCTAGGAATGACTCCAGCCAGTGGAGAATTTTCCCCGATTCCCACTGACTTCAATTTTACTAGGACTCCTTGATGCCACACTCGGTCAAATGCTGCCTTGATGTCAAGGGCAGTCACTCTCACCTCACCTCTGGAATTCAGCTCCTTTGTCCATGTTTGGACCAAGGCTGTAATGAGGTCTGGAGCTGAGTGGTCCTGGCAGAACCCAAACGGAGCATCGGTGAGCAGATTATTGGTAAGTGCCGCTTGATAGCACTGTCAATGACACCTTCATCATTTTGCTGATGATTGAGAGTAGACTGATAGGGCGGTAATTGGCCGGATTGGATATGTCCTGCTTTTTGTGGACCTCAGGGATGGGGTGTGGGAGTCAATGAATTGAATTAGGTTTGATTTTGGTTTTATTTATTGGGCCAGAAATTCGGCTCCCTGGCTTCCCGCGGGTGCAAGGATCGCGCGCGCACCTACCTACCGCGCCTGCCGTTGACCCCTGGGCCCACGAGGAATTCGGGTCCTGGGCCTCCTCCAACTGCCGGCGCGCAGTGCTTGCGTATCCCAGGGGCGTAGTTAGTGCGATGCGTCCCCTGGGATCACGTGGGCCATGGAGAGCCAATGGCAGCAGACCATCTTTCATTCATAGATTTGACAGGAAGACCTGTCAAATCTATGAATACAGATCGGCCCCAAAACATCCCTAAAACTACAAATACATTTTTTTAAAATCACATTTTTAAAATAACTATAAATTACATTAATTAACTATCTTAAACAAAAATTTAATTTTTTGAAAAAATTAATTACACTTTTTAATGGGGTTAAAACTAAACTTACCTTTCTTTAAAGTAATTAAAAAAGATAAATGTGAAAAAAAAATTAAATTTTAATAAAATCAACACTTACCTTGTTAAAAGAATGATGCGGAGATGCCGGTGTTGGACTGGGGTGGACAAAAATGAGAAGTCGCACAACACCAGGTTATAGTCCAACAGATTTATTTAAAATTACAAGCTTTCGGAGCTGTCGCCCCTTCGTCAGGTAAAGGTACAATGAAGGAATCTACAATATTACACAGTATATAAACACAGAAACTGCAGAGATACAATCTTTCAGGGAAGCATTACTTCAAAGACACACCAGAGCACAGCCAAGACAATGAGATGGATCACAGGGGGTCCAACGTGTCAAATCCTGCTGTCTGCAGTTGAGCTTTTAACCTTTTTTTGGGGGGGGTTTTTTTGTGTTTTTTTTTAAAACTGGAAAGACAGACAACGATGTCGAGTCACGTTCTGTAGCGTGACATGAACCCGATATCCCTATTGAGGCCGTCCTCATGGGTGCGAAACTTGACTATCAGTTTCTGCTCGATGATTTTGCGTTGTCGTGTGTCTCGAAGGCCGCCTTGGAGAACGCTAACCTGCAGATCCGAGGCTGAATGTCCTTGACTGCTGAAGTGTTCCCCGACTGGGAGGTAACAATCCTGCCTGGCGATTGTTGCGCGGTGTCCGTTCATACGTTGTCTCAGTGTCTGCATGGTCTCGCCGATGTACCATGCTCTGGGGCATCCTTTCCTGCAACGTATCAGGTAGACAACGTTGGCCGAGTCACATGAGTATGTACCATGTACCTGGTGGGTAGTGTCCTCACGTGTGATGACGGTATCTGTGTTGATGATCTGGCATGTCTTGCAGAGGTTGCCGTGGCAGGGTTGTGTGGTGTCGTGGTCGCTGTTCTCCTGACAGCTGGGTAATTTGCTGCGAACGATGGTACTTTTGAGGTTAGGCGGCTGCTTGAAGGCGAGTAGTGGAGGCGTGGGGATGGCCTTAGCAACACCTTGCTAAGGCCATCCCCACGCCTCCACTACTCGCCTTCAAGCAGCCGCCTAACCTCAAAAGTACCATCGTTCGCAGCAGATTACCCATCTTTCAGGAGAACAGCAACCAAGACACCACACAACCCTGCCACGGCAACCTCTGCAAGACATGCCAAATCATGGACACAGATACCATCATTACACGTGAGGACACTACCCACCAGGTACACGGTACATACTCATGTGACTCGGCCAACGTTGTCTACCTGATACGTTGCAGTAAAGGATGCTCCAGAGCATGGTACATCGGCGAGACCATGCAGACACTGAGACAACGTATGAACGGACACCGCGCAACAATCGCCAGGCAGGATTGTTACCTCCCAGTCGGGGAACACTTCAGCAGTCAAGGACATTCAGCCTCGGATCTGCAGGTTAGCGTTCTTCAAGGCGGCCTTCGAGACACACGACAACGCAAAATCATCGAGCAGAAACTGATAGTCAAGTTCCGCACCCATGAGGACGGCCTCAATAGGGATATCGGGTTCATGTCACGCTACAGAACGTGACTCGACATCGTTGTCTGTCTTTCCAGTTTTTAAAAAAAACACAAAAAAAAAACCAAAAAAAAGGTTAAAAGCTCAACTGCAGACAGCAGGATTTGACACGTTGGACCCCCTGTGATCCATCTCATTGTCTTGGCTGTGCTCTGGTGTGTCTTTGAAGTAATGCTTCCCTGAAAGATTGTATCTCTGCAGTTTCTGTGTTTATATACTGTGTAATATTGTAGATTCCTTCATTGTACCTTTACCTGACGAAGGGGCGACAGCTCCGAAAGCTTGTAATTTTAAATAAATCTGTTGGACTATACCCTGGTGTTGTGCGACTTCTCATTTTTGTTAAAAGAAGGCCTTGCGCCTCCTTTTTCAATGTGTATCTTCTCCGTGCTTACCCTCACGGAGGCACCTGTAAAAAAAAAACGAAGTGCGAGGCGAACGCGCTGGCCCTCCAGCGTGCGCATTCGACCTCTGAACCCCTTCCTTCAGTGGAACGGAAGTGCCGGTTTCCCGCGCATGCAAGAAACCAGCACTTTCGTTCCGTCCACGGGTGAGTATATAGTGCGTACTCACCCGTGGCGAGCCTAATTTCTGCCCCATTGCGTTTATAACTTGCTGTGTATTATAAAAAGTCAAAAATCTTTAGTTAGAAGTGGCAGGAATTTATAATCGATTATGTTTTTGTTGAATCAGTGGTATTTTTTCATTTAAATATTGGGCCAAAAATTCATCCCGCGACGCGAGAGTACGCACTGCGTACTCTCGCGTATTCTCTCTCCAATTGCCGGCTTTCTGCATGCCCTGCGCATGCGCTGAAAACCGGCACTTGGTCTTTTGAAAAGGGGGCGGTTCCTCGGTGCATCGCGTGCGCGCTACAGGCTGCGCGCACGCTGTGCACTTCATGCTTTGGACGCGCAGGTAAGTACGGAAGATTTTAGAAATGGAAAAAGGAGTAAGACCCACTTTTAACAAGGTAAGTAGTGAATTAAGTATTTTTTTGAATTTTTTTTAACAGGTATATCTTTTTTAGAGACTTTAAAGACAGGTAAGTTTATTTTTATAACTTTTTAAAAGATTTTAAATTTTTTCAAAAATTTAATTTTTTATTTAAAATGGTTAATTTATTTAACTATACTTATTTTATTAATGTGATGGTTTTTTTTAAATTTAATTGAGGTTTAGCTGTTATTTTGGGGGGTGTAAGATTCATAGATTTCACAGCACGTATGTGAAACTTATGAATGGAAGATGGTGTGCTGCCATTGGCTCTAACTGAGTCACGTGATCCCACAACTCGCACGAATTCACTACGCCGGTGGGATACGCAAGCACTGCCCAGCTGATGTCTAGAACATCAAGTTCGTGCGAGCTGGATCTGAAAAAGCACAAGCGGAGTGAGAGATCGCGGGGAAGCCTTACCCCCGCGGGAACAGAGCGAGATCAATTTCTGGGCCATTATTTATCCTTAAATCTTTCTATTCCTTGGTGTTCTTTCTATGATTTATAAATTATATTTTTCAGCTCGCTATAAAACAAAAAGTCAAATACTGTATTTTATTCAGGGACTAGTGCTGGTCAGACACTCAACTGAGAAAAATGCAATCGCCTGCCAAAAAAAATCACGTGATCGAGCATCACCTGAGCGACGTGACATGTTCGATGGCCATATGATCAAATGTCACATGATCAAATCTCCACCAACAGTTAAATCAGAGTCAGCAACCCGAACAAGAGCAACGCAGTTGCTTTTAAATGAGATAGGTTGCAAATCCATTGAAACAGGTCTCTTTGTTTCCCAACAGATACGTTACTGATTTACACGCGTGCGCACACGTAGACAGAAGTAAGAGCAGTGGCGGGGACCGACAGCGCGCCACCTTCACAGCCCAGGATCAATGGCAAAAATGTCAGCAACTCTACCGAACCGCACCGCTGTCTGATTTACCAACCGCTCCGAATAATCGCCAAAGGCCCCGTCCCTTACCATCGGCGCGCCGCCCTCCATCGCTCCGAGAGACCCGCTCTCAGCGCCGACTGCACTGCTTCCGCTGCGCATGTGCGGTGTCCCGTCCTTCCCGCGGCGGCGCTCTTTGACCTGTGAATCTTCGCTGCGTGACGGCGCCGTGTCCCTGGCTGGCCGCGTGTAGTGCTGCTCAGCCGGGGAGCTGAGTGGGTCAGAGATCACCGCTGCTCGCAGCGCAACAAAGAGCAAAAGAGGATTTGTGCAGCCCCCTTTCACCTACTCACTGTGCCCCTGCAGCCAATTAATTACAGCATAATAAAGACCGCCTACTTCCACTTCCGTAACATTGCCCGTCTCCGCCCTTGCCTCACCTCATCCGCTGCTGAAACCTTCATCCGTGCCTTTGTTACCTCTAGACTTGACTATTCCAACGCACTCCTGGCTGGCCTCCCACGTTCTACCCTATGTAAACTCGAGGTCATCCAAAACTCGGCTGCCCATGTCCTAACTCGCACCAAGTCCTGTTCGCCCATCACCCCTGTGCTCACTGACCTACATTGGCTCCCGGTTAAGCAGCGCCTCGATTTCAAAATTCTCATCCTTGTTTTCAAATCCCTCCGTGGTCTCACCCCTCCCTATCACTGTAATCTCCTTCAGCTCCCCCCCGCCACCCCCCGCCCGAGATATCTGCTCTCTAATTCTGCCTTCTTGAGCATCCCTGTTTATAATTACTCAAAATTGAGAGGTCGCACAAACCAGGTTTAGTCCAACAGTTTTATTTGAAAATCACAAGCTTTCGGCGCTATCGCTCCTTCTCAGGTTGAAGTAATTGGATACAGAAATCGCCAGAGAATATATAGATGGAAAAAAAAAGATGTGTACTTTACCAATTGCTTGTGATTTAATCACACTGTTGTACTATACCTGGTGTTGTGGACCTCTCCATTTTGTCCCCCCCAGTCAACACGGCATCTTACGCATAATTACTCAACCTTTGGTGGCCGTGCCTTCTGTTGCCTAGGCCCTAAGCTCTGGAATTCCCTGCCTAAACCTCTCCGCCTTGCTACCTCTCTTTCCTCCTTCAAGACGCTCCTTAACACCTACCTCTTTGACCAAGCTTTTGGTCACCTGCCCTAATTTCTCCTTATGTGGCTCAGTGTCCAATTTTTTATCTTAAAATACTCCTGTGCGGCGCCTTGGGATGTTTTACTATGTTAAAGGTGCTATATAAATACAAGTTGTTGTTGTTGTTCTGAAGAGTAGTCGTATGCAGGAGCCAATCTCTGCACAGCAAGGTCTTGCAAACAACAACGAGTTTCATTTCATTAATTTAACTTAATATTGAGCAGAGGGGAAAAGGCCCCCTTCCCTACATCAAAGTGGTATTTTCTCTGAAATCTTCCCTGCTCAAAAAAAACCAAAAAACTAGGCCCTAATTATGAACATCAGGCCTGAGACTTGGGGTGAGTGTAGCTCTTAAAAGAACAACAATGAGTTAAATTACCAGATAACCTGTTTTTGGTGATGTTGGTTGAGGGATAAATATTGGCCTGGACACCGGAGAGAACTTCATGCTGCTCTTCAAATAGTGCAATGGGATCTTTTACGTTCACCTGAGAAGGCAGACGGTTCCTCTGACATGTAGCACTCCCTCAGTACTGCACTGAAATGTCGCCTAGGTTACTTTTTCCAGTTCTGATGAAGGGTCTTCGACCTGAAACGTTAATTCTGTTTCTCTCTCCACGGATGCTGCCTGGCCTGCTGAATGTTTCCAGCATTTTCTGTTGTTATTTCATGTCGCCTCAGTTATACTATTTTCTGGTCATGCTCTTGTACTGTGAACCACACATTTTACATCGTTATTATTAATGATTGACCTATTATTTTCTTGCTTTTTGGAAAGCAGTGGGCCCTGGTGAGATATGATTCCATGGGTGCTCACAGCACTCTGCTATTTAACTTAAGAATAGTTCCTCAGGATGTTCCAAGATGCAGTACATGTACAGTAAATGAATTACTTTGTATTGCAGAGTAGCTGTTACGTAGAAGTTCTTCAAGAAGTCATCCTTCATCTGTGAGCCTGGACAACAAGTGCTGACAGAGTACTTGACCACGTGGTTGAGTCTGCTTCTGCTTCTGCTCCTGCACCCATCCAATTTCTACCAACGTACTTTCCAACAGGACTCAGTGAATGGTGATTTGGAATGGGAACCCTTACTGATGTTTTTTTCCACACCCTAGCCCATAATTAGTGGCCCATTTTAATGTCACTTTGCTGCTGTGCCTGAGATTGGATAACTTTTTACAGACCATGCTATAAACTTGGGACCTTTCTGGTTTGATTAACTCAGTAGTATCACACCATGCCACTGAACCATTGGTGGAGAAGCACATTTTTTCTAACAGCAAAGTACACATCTGACCTTAACTTGCTAACCAAATTATTGAAAGCAGTATCGCTTCGGGGGCGGGGGGGTGGATTATGGGTATAATTATTTTCTCATTAGCCAGCACACTTGCTAAGATGATGTCACAGAGTTATACAGCACAGAAAGAGGCCCATCGTGTCCGTGCCGGCCATCAAGCCCTATCTATTCTAATCCCATTTTCCAGCACTTGGTCCGTAGCCTTGTATGCTATGGCGTTTCAAGTGCTCATCTAAATGCTTCTTGAATGTTGTGAGGGTTCCTGCCGCTACCACCCTTTCAGGCAGTGAGTTCCAGATTCCAACCACCCACTGGGTGAAAAAGTTTTTCCTCAAATCCCCTCTAAACCTCCTGCTCCTTACCTTGAAACTATGCCCCCTGGTTATTGACCCCTCTACGAAGGGGAAAAGTTGCTTTCTATCTACCCTATCTATACCCCTCATAATTTTGTACACCTCAATCAGGTCCCCCCTCAGCCTTCTCTGCTCTAAGGAAAACAACCCCAGCCTGTCCAGTCTCTCTTCATAGCTGAAGCGCTGCAGCCCAGGTAACATCCTGGTGAATCTCCTCTGCACTCTCTCCAATGCAATCACATCCTTCCTATAGTGTGGCGACCAGAACTGTACACAGTATTCCAGCTGTGGCCTAACTAGCATTTTGTGCAGCTCCATCATAACCTCCCTGCTCTTATATTCTATGCCTCAGCTAATGAAGGCAAGTATCCCATATGCCTTTTTAACCACCTTATCTACCTGTCCTGCTGCCTTCAGGGATCTATGTACATGCACACCAAGGTCCCTCTGATCCTCTGTCCTTCCTAGGGTCCTACCATTCATTGTGTATTCCCTTGCCTTGTTAGTCCTCCCAAAATGCATCACCTCACACTTTTCAGGGTTAAATTCCATTTGCCACTGTTCTGCCCATCTAACCAACCCGTCTATATCGTCCTGTAGCCTGAGGCTTCCCTCCTCGCTATTTACCGCGCCACCAATTTTCGTGTCATCTGCGAACTTACTGATCATACCTCCTACATTCATATCTAAATCATTAATGTGAAGGCAACCCACCTCCTAAGTCTGTCTTTGCTGCTTTCAGCTGCTGACGAGGATGTTTTCAGGAACAGAAGTTAGGAACCTCTACTGCTTCTAAGTGGAGGTAGCTGTGTTGTAGTGGAGGAAATACACAGTCCCTGGTAAGCATTTGGTGCCTTCCACAGCATTAGATTGAAATTGGGAACTTAGTAGAATGTGGACTGAACTCTGTGGTTCTCCAACTCTAAACATCACCACAATGTCCAAAGTTGCTTCCAACGTCTGAATGTTTGTTAATTTTAAATTATGGAAGATGCCCAGTCACGTTTTCAGGCGAGCTGTTCTGCAATTCAGAAACAATTAAACAGCCACCCCTCAATTTCATTTTTTTCCATTTATTCGTAGTCTAATATTGCACAAGAATTTGTTGAGTATAATGAAATAATTTAAATAGAAATTTACAAAATGACATTACATGATATGGAAAATCTGCAATTTTCAAATGATAAACTAATTTCAATGAGATTGTTGCAAAAAGCAGGCTAAACTACAGCTAATTCACCCTTTTCTCCACCCCAACAACCGCCCCCCCCGCGCCCCCCCCCACCGCCCGAAGAAAAAGTGCTGAAAATGACCTCTTGCATGAATAACTATCAACATCAGGAAACTATTCAGTGAAAAGTTATAATTGAAAAATCATCAAGAGAAAGAAGGAAACAAATACTTGAACCTGAATTGAGAATAGAAAACGTGGGAACAAGTCCATCAGCGTTAGAAAAGAGACTATTTTAACCCAGGGTCTCTACACAACGCTTTACCAATGTGGATGAATCAGCTGTATATTTCCAGTATGTTCTGCTTTAACAACAGATGAAATTGATATGGGGGAAAAATGAGATAATAGGCTTAAAACGGTGAGATTTAGGATTGCCTATCTTTCTTAAATTAGATATTACAAGGACTTTCTTTCAGCAAATATATGATAAATGAATGGCATCTGAGATGGATAGAGTACAAAATATATTTCTGAGACAAAAGGACTGCATCAAAAAAAAAAAATTCATGGAAATATCCTCTCTACGTCTACCCTATTGAACCGCTTCATAATTTTAAAGATCCCTATCAGGTCACTTCTCAGTCTTTTCCAGAGAAAAGACCCCACTCTGTTCTGTCTTTCCTGATAGTTGTAGCCAATGTTCCCCCTAATTTTTTGGGGGTGCATGGTCCCTTTAACGGGCTGCGTGGCCCATTCAAAATTTTGCATGTGCACGATATCTCCCACTGAGAAGCCAGTAAGCAACCTGCGCGGGACCTCCAGACAGCTGTGCAGCCAGGCAGATTAGCGGGAATGTTGGTTGTAGACTCTTTGTTCTGGTATCATCCTTGTAAATCATTTTTTCACTTTCACCAGTGCTTCTATATTCTCTTTGTAATATGGAGGCCAGAACTGTGCACAGTACTCTGAGTGTGGCCGAACCAAGGTTCCATATGTTTAAAATAACTTCTCTGCTTTTGAATTCTATTCCTATAGAAATGAACCCCAGTGCTTTGCACTGTTTATGGCTTTATTAACCTGCAATGCTACCTGTAATGATTTGTGAATCTTATTTTCCAGGGGTAGGTGGCCTCCTTGTTCCTCCTACCAAAATGCAACACCTCACACTTGCCTATATTGAAATTCATTTGCCTTTTACACACCCATTCTGCAAGTTTATTAACATCTGCTTGTATTTTGTTGCAGTCTTCCTCGGTATTAACGTAAATTTTGATATTGTACTTCCAATTTCTGAGTCCAAATCATTTATAAAAATGGTGAACAACAGCAGTTTCAGCACCAATCCCTGTCGATATCAATTCCCATCTTCCGCCAGTCTGAGTAACTACCTTCAAACCCTACTCTCTGTTTTCTGTTTCGTAGCCAGTTTGCTATCCATTCTGCTACCTGTCCCCTGACTCCACATGCTCTGACCTTAGTCATGAGTCTACTATGTGGTACTTTAGCAAAGGCCTTTTGAAAGTCCATGTATACTACATCCACTGCATTACCCTTGTCTACTCTTCCTGTTACTTTTTCAAAGAATTCAATAAGGTTGGTCAAGCATGACCCCTTTTGAAATCCTGCTGACTATTCTTTATTATATTGTCAGCTTCTACATGTTTTTCTATTACATCTTTGAGTAAAGATTCCAATATATTTCCTACCACTAACGTTAAGCGAACTGATCTATAGTTCCTTGGATTTGCCGCTTCTCCATTTATGAATTAGGAATCTTATCTGCTGTCCTTTAGTCCTCTGGCACTATTCCCTTTTCTATTGAATTTTACTAGTCTCTATCTGTTTCTTAGCTTCTTTGAGTATGCACAGATGCAATCCATATTGACCTGGGGTTTTATCTTCTCTAACTTTGACTAGTTTATCAATTATCTCCCTCCTTTCTATCTTAAATGTCGTAATATGCTTTTTAATCTCATCTTCTAATGTCATGTCCACCTTGTTAGTCTCTCTAGTAAAAACTGAGGTAAAGTAACTATTCAATATTTCTGCCATTTCACTATCATTACCTGTACGTTTATCTTGTGCTTCCCTTAGTGGCCCGATCCCTATCTTAATTTCCCTTTTGTTACTTATGTGTCTGTAGAATACTTTACTATTTCATTTTATATTCTTTGATAATTTAATTTCGTAATTCCTCTTTCCCTTCTTAATTGTTTTTTGACTGAGATCCTAACCTCTTCGTGTTCCCTTTTGTCATCCTCTCCTTTATTGTCTATGTACTTAGTATCTGCCTTTTTCTTTAATTTCAATTTTACCCTTATCTCTTTATTCATCCATGGTAACTTATTGGCTAGTTTGTTCTTGTTGGTTAGTGGAATATACTTCCCCTAAGCTCTATTGATCACCTTTTCAAATATTTCCCACTGCTGTTCTATCTCTTCATTTGTCAATATTTTTTTCCAGTTTACCTTCCCCAGTTCCATCCTCATCCCCATATAATTTAGCTTATTTCCAATCTAATACTCTGGTCTTTGTCTTACTTATGTCTCTCTCAATCATTATCTTCAACCTTATTATGTTGTGATCGCTGTTGCCTAGATGTTCCCCTACACTTCTTTTAACTGCTCTGGTACATTTCCCGTTACTAGATCTAGCAGTGATTCCTCTCTTGTTGGGCTTCTTACATACTGGATAAGAAAGGAGTCCTGTACACACTGTAAAAACGCCTTTCCCTTTTCCTCTTTCACTACTTCCTCTTGCCAGTTTATTTGCAGGTAGTTGAAATCGCCCATGATTATTATTTTATGTCTTTTACTCATTTCATAGATTTGCCGATGTATTTCTCCTTCCAATTCCCTTCCACTATTAGGTGGTCTGTAGTATACCCCTATTAGCATGATTGATCCCTTCTTATCCTTTATCTCAATCCATATGGATTCTGTTTCTATCTTAATGTTAGTTATGTCCTTTTTTTCTACTGCCATTATGTTATCTCTAATTATTACAGCTACCCCAGTCTCCTTCCTTCGCTAGCCTTTCTAAATATAGAGTCATAACGGCACAGAAGGAGGCCATTCGGCCCATCGAGTCCGTGCCGGCTCTCTGTAGAGCAATCCAGTCAGTCCCATTCCCCCGCTCTATCCCCGTAGCCCTGCAAGTTTATTTCCCTCAAGTGCCTATCCAGTCTCCCCTTGAAAACATTGAGTGTCTCCGCTTCCACCACTTCTGTTGGCAGTGAATTCCAGGTCATCACCACTCGCTGCGTAAAAAAGTATTTCCTCACATCCCCCCCTGTATCTCTTGCCCAAAACCTTAAATCTGTGTCCCCTAGTCCTTGTACCATCAACTATTGGGAACAGCCTTTCCCCGTCTAGCCTGTCTAAACCAGTCATAATCTTGTACATCTCTATCAAATCACCCCTCAACCTCCTTTGCTCTAATGAAAACAGATCCAGCGTTTCCAACCTGTCCTTGTAGCTAAGATCCTCCATCCCCGGAACCATTCTGGTAATTCTCCTCTGCACCCTCTCAAGGGCCTTCACATCCTTCCTAAAGTGTGGCGACCAGAACTGGACGCAATACTCCAGTTGTGGCCTAACCAGCGCTTTATAAAGGTTCAGCATAACTTCTCTACTTTTGTACTCAATATCTCTATTTATGAAGCCCAACATCCCATATACTTTGCTAACCACTCTCTCAATATGTCCTGCCACCTTCAGGGACCTATACACATTAACTCCCAGGTCCCTCTGTCCCTGCACACTCTTTAAAAACTGTGCCATTAAGTGTGTATTGCCTCTCCCTGTTCCTTCTGCCAAAATGCATCACCTCACACTTCTCTGTATTAACTTCCATCTGCCACTTGTCTGCCCATTCTGCTAGCCTTTCTATGTCCTGTTGCAGTCGACTGGTTTCATCATCACTGTTTGCCACACCCCAAGTTTGGTGTCATTGGCAAATTTCGAAATTCTAGTCTGTATTCCAATATCCAGGTCATTTATATATATCAAAAAAAGCAGTGGCCCCAGCACTGACCCTTGGGGAACACCACTGTCTACCATCCTCCAGTCTGAAAAACAGCCATTTACCACAATGTGCTGTTTTCTGTCCTTAAGCCAATTCCTTATCCAAGCTGCCACTGACCCACCTATTCCACGAGCCTCAATTTTGTTAACCAGCCTTCTATGTGGTACTTTGTCAAACGCCTCCGAAAATCCATGTAGACAACATCCATTGCATTCCCTTCATTAATCCTCTCTGTTACTTAATCAAAAAATTCAATTAGATTAGTCAAACACGATCTGCCTTTCACAAATCCGTGTTGGCTCTCCTTGATTAGCTTAATCCTCTCCAAGTGCCTGTTAATTTTTTCCTTGATTATTGTTTCTAAAACATTACCCACCACTGATGTTAAACTGACCAGCCTGTAGTTACTAGGATTGTCCTTACACCCTTTCTTGAACAATGGTGTCACATTTGCCACTTTCCAATCCTCAGGCACCTCCCCCGCATCTAGGGAAGATTGAAAAATTATGGCAAGCCCTTCCGCTATCTCCTCCCCTAATTCCCTTAGCAACCTGGGATGCAAGCCATCTGGACCAGGCGACTTGTCCACTCTAAGCATACCCAGCCTTTCTAGTACATCCTGTCTATCAATTTTCACCCCTTCCATTGCTTCTACCTTTTCCACTTCTACCGATATTTTGTCAGCATCCACCTCTTTAGTAAACACCGATACAAAGTACTCATTGCGTATTCTAGCATTGCCCTGTGCCTCTAAGCATATATCACCTTCTTTGTCTCTAATAGGCCCCACCCCGCCTCTTACTACCCGCTTACTGTTTACATGCCGGTAGAAGATTTTTAGGTTCCCTTTTATGTTAACCGCCATTCTACTCTCAAATTCCCTCTTTGCCAATCTTATTTTCATCTTCACATCCCCTCTCAACTTATTGTATTTGGTCTGGTTCTCCCTTGAAGAATTCACCTGACATGCATCATACACCCTCTTTTTTTGTTTCATCATCTTCTCTATCTCCCTCGTCATCCAAGGAGCCCTTGCTTTGGTTCTCTTACCCTTCCCTCTTGTTGGAATGTACCTAGCCTGTACTTGGAACATCTCCGCCTTAAAGATCACCCATTGTTCCATTACAGTTTTTCCTGTCAGTCTTTGGTTCCATATTACCCTGGCTAGATCCTTTTGCATCCCACTGAAGTTAGCCCTATTCCAGTTTAGAAGTTCCACTCTAGATTGTTCCTTGCTCCTCTCCATTGCTAATCTAAATCTTATGATACGATGATCACTTGTACCCAAGTGTTCTCCCACAGACACTTGGTCGACCTGGCCCACCCCATTCCCCAGCACCAGATCCAGCAATGCCTCCTTCCTAGTTGGGCCAAGAACATATTGGTCAAGGAAATTCTTCTGAACACATTTCAGAAATTCCTCCCCCTCCTTTCCCTTTACCCTTGCATTATCCCAATCGATATTAGGGTAATTAAAGTCCCCCAATATCACCACTCTATAGCTCTTGCATATCTCTGCGATTTCCCTGCAGATTTGCTCCTCTACCTCCCTCTCACTATTTGGAGGCCTATAGAATACCCCAATAGCGTGATCATACCCTTTGTGCTCCTCAACTCTAACCAAATGGATTCTGTCCTTGTCCCCTCAAGAACATCCTCCCTTCCCAACACTACAATGTCTTCCTTAATCAGCACTGCCACCCCACCTCCCTTTTTTCCTTCCCTATCTTTTCTGAACACCTTGTACCCTTGAATATTAAGTGCCCAGTTCTCACCGTTTTTAAGCCACATTTCCGTTATTGCCACAACATCATATTGTCACACGGCTAATTGTGCTTGTAGCTCACCAACCTTATTCACCACACTTTGTGCGTTTACATACATGCATTCTAAACCCATTTTTGAATTTTTCGTAAACTTTCTTAGTCTGCTCCTATCTAATATGGTACTACTACCGCCTCTAGTACTATCTTCTCTAGCACTATCCAACACAATCACTCTTTTATGCACCTTATTCCACTTTTCTACTCCTATATGCTGGTGCCAATACCCCTGCCAAGCTAGTTTAAACCCTCCCCAACAGCACTAACAAACCTCCCAGCGAGAATATTGGTCCCGGCTCTGCTGAGGTGTAACCTGTCCGGCTTGTACAGGTCCCTCCTTATCCAGAAACGGTCCCAATGCCTCAGGAATCTAAAGCCCTCCCTCCTGCACCATCTCTCCAGCCACGCATTCATCTGTTCTATCCTCCTATTCCTGTACTCACTAGCACGTGGCACCGGGAGTAATTCGGAGATTACTACCTTTGAGGTCCTGCTTTTTAATCGCTCTCCTAGCTCCCTAAACTCTGCCTGCAGGACCTCATCTCTCTTTCTGCCTATGTCGTTGGTACCGATATGGATAACGACCTCCAGCTGTTCACCCTCCCCCCTCAGAGTGTCCTGCAGCCGCTCAGTGACATCCTTGACCCTGGCACCAGGGAGGCAACATACCATCCATGTTATATCCTGCAATATTTAACTGCCAATCCTGTTCTTTATGCAGCCATGTTTCAGTTATCTCCAATACCTCTGGTTCCTCTCTACAAATTATTGCCTTCAGTTCCCCAGTTTTGTTTTGTATGTTTTCTACATTGCTATCCATGCAATTTAATTTGTTTTTATTAATCATGCCTCTCGCTTTAATTTTAACAGTTATTTTATACTTATGATCTATAACTTTATATGGTCCTTGACCGTTTGTTACCTTTATTCTTTCCTTTGGTCTGGCCCTTACTCTCATCTCCACAGCTTTTATCTTCAGGCTACTGTTATTTCCACCAGATTCCTTCCACCCCATCCCCCCGTCACCGCCGCCCCGCCATCTTACGAGTTAAGTCTTATCTACAGCCCTATTTATCCTTTCCACTAGGACTTTGGTAACATTTCAGTTCAGGTGCAGCCCGTCCCAGCGGTACAGCTCCTTCCTGTCCCAGTACTGGTGCCAGTGTCCCATGAAATGGAACCCCTCCTTCCCACACAATGCTTTCAGCCACGCATTCACCTTCCTGATCTGTCTATCCCTATGCCAATTAGCACAGGGCTCAGATAATAATCCCGAGATTACCACCCGTGTGGTCCTGTTTTTTAATTTAGTTCCGAGCTCCTGATACTCCCAGCAGGACCTCCTCTCTGTGCTTTCCTGTGTCATTGCACCCGATATGGAGCACAACAACTGGATCTTCCCCCTCCTTTTCCAGGTTCCTCTCCAGCTGTTTCGAGATATCCTTTACCCTGGCACCAGGTAGGCAACACACCCTCCTAGACTCTCGGTCACGACTGCAGTGGATGCTATCTATCCCCCTAATTATCGAATCCCCTCTGACTGTAATGGTTCTGTTTCTAATTTGTTTCCCACCCTATTGCACTGCCTTCTGCTATGTGCTTATTATTCTGGCCATCCTTCCTGCAGCCTGCATCCTTATCCCCCCAGTGTCTGCAGTAAATCCTTCTCTGCCTCCCCTAGGTTCCCCATACCCTGACTGTCACACACTCTCCTTCCTGCAGCTGTGTTTTACTATGAGGTGTGACTACTCTGGAGTAAATTATCCAAAAATTCCTCCTCCTCCCTTATGTGTTGTAGGGTCTCTGGCTTACACTCCAGCTCAATGAGTCTGAGTTGGACTGTCTCATGACAGAGACATTTCCTATAGGTGTGGTCATCCAGGACAGTATTGCTGTCTACAAATTCCCACATACTGCAGTCCCAACACACTGCCTGTGCTGCCATTTCTAATCTCTGTTGTTAGCAGTAATTTATTTCTAGAACTAATAGAATCACTTCAGGTCGAGATTATAATTAGTAGATGGATTTGGTTTGATTACAAATTAATTAGTAATTATTTACTCTGATTATTTATTTAGTGATTTCATTATTGATTTAAAGTTGATACATATGAACATACGAATTAGGAGCAGGAGTAGGCCACCCGGCCCTTCGAGCCTGCTCCGCCATTCAATAAGATCATGGCTGATCCGATTACTCCACATTCCCGCCTACCCCCGATAACTTTTCACCCCCTTGCTTACCAAGAATCTATCTACCTCTGCCTTAAAAATATTCAAAGACTCTGCTTCCACCGCCCTCTGAGGAAGAGAGTTCCAAAGACTCACGACCCTCTGTGAGAAAATATTTCTCCTCATCTCTGTCTTAAATGGGCGACCCCTTATTTTTAAACAATGACCCCTAGTTCTAGATTCTCCCACAAGAGGAAACATCCTCTCCACATCCACCCTGTCCAGACCCCTCAGGATCTTATATGTTTCAATCAAGTCACCTCTTACTCTTCTAAACTCCAGCGGATACAAGCCTAGCCTGTCCAACCTTTCCTCATAAGACAACCCGCCCATTCCAGGTATTAGTCAAGTAAACCTTCTCTGAACTGCTTCCAATGCATTTACATCCTTCCTTAAATAAGGAGACCAATACTGTACACAGTACTCCAGATGTGGTCTCACCAATGCCCTGTATAACTGAAGCATAACCTCCCTACTTTTGTATTCAATTCCCCTCGCAATAAATGATAACATTCTATTAACTTTCCTAATTACTTGCTGTACCTGCATAGTAACCTTTTGCGATTCATGCACTAGGACACCCAGATCCCTCTGCATCTCAGAGCTCTGCAATCTCTCACCATTTAGATAATATGCTTTTTTACTCTTCCTGCCAAAATGGACAACTTCACATTTTCCCACATTATACTCCATTTGCCAGATCTTTGCCCACTCACTTAACCTATCTATATCCCTCTGTAGCCTCCTTATGTCCTCTTCACAATTTACTTTCCTACCTATCTTTGTGTCATCAGCAAATTTAGCAACCATACCTTCGGTCCCTTCATCCAAGTCATTTATATAAATTGTAAAAAGTTGAGGCCCCAGCACTGATCCCTGTGACACACCACTCGTTACATCTTGCCAACCAGAAAATGACCCATTTATGCCGACTCTCTGTTTCCTGTTAGCTAGCCAATCTTCTGTCCATGCTAATATGTTACCCCCTACACCATGAGCTTTTATTTTCTGCAATAACCTTTGATGTGGCACCTTATCAAATGCCTTCTGGAAATCTAAGTACAGTACATCCACCAGTTCCCCTTTATCCACAGCACATGTTACTTCCTCAAAGAACTCCAATAAATTGGTTAAACATGATTTCCCTTGCACAAAACCATGTTGACTCTGCCTGATTACTTTGAACTTTTCTAAGTGCCCTGCTATAACGTCTTTAATAATAGCTTCTAAACATCTTCCCTATGACAGATGTTAAGCTAACTGGCCTATAGTTTCCTGCTTTCTGTCTCCCTCCCTTTTTGAATAAAGGAGTTACATTCGCTATTTTCCAATCTAATGGAACCTTCCCCGAATCTAGGGAATTTTGGAAAATTAAAACCAACGCATCAACTATCTCACTAGCCACTTCTTTTAAGACCCTAGGATAAAGTCCATCAGGACCCGGGGACTTGTCAGCCCGCAGCTCCAACAATTTGCTCAGTACCACTTCCCTGGTGATTATAATTTTCTTGAGTTCCTCCCTCCCTTCCATTTCCTGATTTACAGCTACTTCTGGGATGTTACTTGTATCCTTTATAGTGAAGACCGATGCAAAATACCTGTTCAAATCAACTGCCATCTCCTTATTTTCCATTATTAATTCCCCAGACTCATTTCTTTAGGACCAACGCTCACTTTGTTAACTCTTTTCTTTTTTAAATATCTATAGAAACTCTTACTATCTGTTTTTATATTTCTAGCTAGCTTTCTCTCGTACTCTAATTTTTCTCTCCTTATTAATCTTTTAGTTATTCTTTGCTGTTTTTTATATTCTGTCCAATCTTCTGATCTGCCACCCATCTTTGCGCAATTATATGCTTTTTCTTTAAGTTTAATACTATCTTTAACTTATTTAGTTAACCACGGATGGTGGGTCCTCCCCTTGGAATTTTTCTTTCTTGTTGGAATGTATATATTCTGTGTATTTTGAAATATCCCCTTAAATGTCTGCCACTGCAACTCTATTGACCTATCCCTTAACCTAATTTGCCAGTTCACTTTAGCTAGCTCTGCTTTCATGCCCTCATAATTGCCCTTATTTAAGTTTAAAATACTAGTCTTGGACCCACTCTTCTCTCTCTCAAACTGAATGTAAAATTCAATCATATTATGATCGCTGCTACCTCAGGGCGCCTTCACTATGAGGTCATTAATTAATCCTATCTCATTGCACAATACCAGGTCTAGTATAGCCTGCTCTCTGGTTGGCTCCAGAACGTGCTGTTGTAAGAAACTATCCCGAAAACATTCCATGAACACCTCATCTATGCTACCTTTGCCCATCTGCTTTTTCCAGTCTATATGCAGATTAAAATCCCCCATGATTATTGCCGTACCCTTCTGACAAGCTCCCATTATTTCTTCCTTTATACTCCATCCTACCATGTGGTTACTGTTAGGGGGCCTGTACACCACTCCCACAAGTGACTTCTTGCCTTTATTATTTCTCACCTCGACCCAAACCGCTTCGACATCCTGGTTTCCTGAACTTAGGTCATCCCTCTCTATTGTGCTAATACCATCATTAATTAACAGAGCCACCCCTCCACCTTTTCCCACCTTCCTGTCCTTCCTAAATGTCATGTACCCTTCAATATTCAGGTCCCAATCTATGTCATCCTGCAGCCATGTTTCTGTAATGGCTATCAGATCATATTTATTTATTTCTATTTGCGCTATCAGTTCATCTGTTTTGTTTCGAATGCTACGTGCATTCAGATGCAGAGCCTTTAGTTTTGTCCTTTTATTATTTTTGTAACTTCTAGCCTTATCTGTTGATTTACTCTTAGATTTGTACTCTCTATCCCTTCCTGTCACGGTCTGTTTATCATTTCTCATATTAATACCTTTCTCTATTACATTAGTTTATATTTAAAATTAGTGTGTGGATAATAAATTAAGCACTTAACTTAAATACCTCAAGCCACTCCTCCATCTGCATTGATTATGACGTCACTTTTTCAAATTTTTCCCTGCATCTGTTGTACTGCCAGCTCAGCTCTCCTGATGTGCTTTGCTGCTGTCGACTCTCACGCTCTTTTTATTGCCGCTCTGCTCTCCCGATGTGCTCTGATATGCACAATATTTTTTTTAAGTTCTAAGAAGAGTTTAAGTAAACTAAACAAAAATGTTAATGATACATGGGACCAAACTGACATGATTGTATTGGATGGTAAAAGTTCCTCCAGAGCTCATGAATGAGATGGCAAGATTGTATAATGAGATGTGTAAATTGGACAAGAGGAAATGACTGCGGGAATAAGGTAGAAACAGGAGTGGTGCACTACCCAATGGGCCCCTAGGTGATCATGGATGAATTTCAGAAACCTGAACCGAAGGGATTAGGGAAAAGATATGTAAGTGCACCAACGAGTAACATAAATCACCTCGGCACAACTCACTAAAACATATCAATCTGGTATCAATACACAATCTAGTGAAAATCAGGAAATAGTAGTTAAGAATAAGTTCATTAATAGCTTTCTCTTGGAGATGGTTGTGTCCTTGCCGATACTGAACAATGAGAAGAATGCATTTGATAGCCTGGCCACTACCCAAAACATCAGGACCATGCAGAAGAAGATTTTAGTCGAGCACCTCCAGACCGCACTCCCCCTCCCCCACCTGCCCCACAATTCATTGATAAATAGTCTGAAAGGGCGGGAATGGCTTGTATCAGATGTCTTGGGATACCGCAGCGTGTGCAGAAGTGATGTGTGTGAAACAACCAGTACGTGGAATGCATGATGAAGATGCAGTGAAGAACGGGTCTCAGACATGGTCAGTCACGCTGATATCAGTACAGGAAATGGTTGACATGGTTCAGGAGAATGAGAACGTATACTGTATCATTACTAATTTAAAACTTTTACTCAAGCCTCTAAGACACGCTCCATCGAGAAACCATACTTCTGCATTAAGGTTAATGAATCATCCAGGATAGGATTAGTGATGATAAAATAGAGGACATAGAATTGGAAATTCCAAACTCAAGGTGAACGTCCCAAACTGAAATTAAAATTACCCACAATATGAATAACAGTAAAAGAGTACTGCAGATTTTTTCAGTCCAGGTGATGACTTTTTGAGAAATGGAAATACATGGGGATAAATAGGTTTTGAACCTTGTTTACTGTTCCACGTATAATAATTTTCATAATATTTTTGATGATAAGTTATGTAAAACCAATGGGTAGAGATCTGTTTAATAGAATAGATTGAGATAGATATATGATGCTGATGAAATAATATTTAATGTTGGCCTTAAATACGCGAAAGCCAACAAAGGAGGGACTGCGAGTCAGATACGGGGGAATATATAACGGGAAATAAAGAAATGGCAGACCAACTAAATGCATACTTTGGGTCAGTCTTTACGAAGGAAGACACAAAAAACCTCCCTGGGATATCGGGAAAAATAGGGACATTTGCAAAGGAGGAACTGACGCAAGTCAATATCTCTAAGGATATGGTGTTAAGGAAGCTAAAGGGATTGAAGGCGGACAAATCCCCAGGGCCTGATAACATGCATCCTAGGGTGCTGAAGGAGGTGGCCCTAGAGATAGCGGATGCACTAAGTATAAATTGACCCTTAGTGTTAGGGGGGGATTAAATATGTGGGGTTACGGGGATAGGATGGGATATGTTAGGGGGAATTAAATACGTGGGGTTACGGGGATAGGGTGGGATATGTGGCAGTGCAGGCTCTATGGGGATTCTGTGTGAGAAAGCAGGGACAGGGTACTGGATTTGGATGATCAGCCATGATCGTATTGAATGGCGGAGCAGGCTCGACGGGCCGAATGGCCTACTCCTGCTCCTAGTTTCTATGTTTCTATGTTTCTATGTATGATTTTTCAGAATTCATTAGACTCGGGAACAGTGCCCATGGATTGGAGGGTAGCTAACGTTACCCCACTATTCAAAAAGGGGGGTAGGGAAAAAGCAGGTAATTACAGACCTGTAAGCCTTACATCAGTTGTGGGCAAAATGCTGGAGTCCATCATTAAGGATGAAATAGCGGAGCACTTAGCAAATGGGGACAGGATAGGACAGAGTCAACATGGATTTACAAAGGGTAAATCGTGCTTGACTAATCTATTGGAATTTTTTGAGGGAGTAACTGGTAAAATAGATGGGGGAGAGCCAGTAGATGTGGTGTACCTGGACTTCCAAAAGGCCTTCGATAAGGTCCCACATAAAAGATTAGCAGGGAAAATTGAAGCTCATGGGATAAAGGGGAAAGTATTGACGTGGATAGAGAACTGGCTGTCAGATAGAAAACAGAGAGTTGGAATAAACGGCTCATTTTCTGAATGGCTGGCAGTAACAAGTGGGGTACCACAGGGATCTGTCCTGGGTCCCCAGCTGTTCACAATTTACATTAATGACCTGGATCAGGGAGTCGGATGCAGCATTTCCAAATTTGCAGACGACACTAAACTAGGAGGAGGGGTGGGCTCAGAGGAGGAGACCAGGAAGCTCCAGAGCGATTTGGACAGACTGGGTGATTGGGCGGATAAATGGCAGATGCACTATAATGTGGACAAGTGCGAAGTTATCCACCTTGGGTGCAGGAACGGGAGGGCAAATTATTATTTAAATGGCAATAAATTGGGAGAGGGGGAAGTACAGAGAGACCTGGGTGTTCTTGTACACCAGTCACTGAAGGCGAGCATGCAGGTGCAACAGGCGATCAAGAAGGCAAACGGTATGCTGGCCTTCATAGCAAAAGGGTTGGAATACAGGAACAGGGATACCTTGCTGCAGCTGTACAGGGCACTGGTGAGACCACAGCTCGAGTACTGTGTACAGTTTTGGTCGCCTCATCTGAGGAAAGATGTTCTTGCCATGGAGGGGGTGCAGCGGCGATTCACCAGGCTGATACCAGGAATGGCGGGATTGACCTATGAGGAGAGACTATGTAGTTTAGGGATGTACACACTGGAGTTGAAAGGGTTAATTAGACTGCCCTGAAACCTGCTTATGTTGTACTGCTATTGAATTCTCTTTATATTGTAGTAATAGTAACCTTTAGCCTTTGCCTGTTCAGCAGGGAAGTTCAAGTCTGTAAAGCAATTGTCAGTTTAGTCACTTCAGTGAACCTAATGAAAAGACACGCCATTGCACACTGATAGTTAATCAGTTGATATCAAGTGCAACAACAACTTGCATTTATATAGCACCTTTACATAGTAAAACGTCCAAAGGCACTTCACAAGAGTGTTAGCAAACAAAATTTGACATTGAGCCACATAATGAGTTATTAGGGAAGAGAGGTAGGTTTTAAGGAGTGTCTTAAAGGAGGAAAGAGAGGGAGTGAGGCGGAGAGGTTTAGGGAGGGAATTCCAGAGCTTAGGGCCCCGGCAGCTGAAATGCAGGAAATAGTTAGTTCTGCAAAAGGAAAACATTTAGGTTGATTGGCACAAAATGGTACTGAATAAAAGACAGACATATAATTAAAAGTTTCAATTGGTGGAATAGCAATAATATGTAACAAGAGCAAAACTATTGATAAGGTAACAAAAATTCCCAGTCTAGGGAAAAATAACTTTTTTTGTGGGCGTCGCTGGCAAGGCCAGCATTTATTGCCCATCCCTAATTGCCCTTGAGAAGGTGGTGGTGAGTCACCTTCTTGAACCGCTGCAGTCCGTGTGGTGAAGGTACTCCCACAGTGCTGTTACGGAGGGAGTTCCAGGATTTTGACCCAGTGACGATGAAGGAATGGCGATATACTTCCAAGTCAGGATGGTGTGTAACTTGGAGGGGAACTTGCAGCTGATGGTGTTCCCATGCGCCTGCTGCCCTTGTCCTTCTAAGTGGTAGAGGTTGCGGGTTTGGGAGGTTCTGCTGAAGAAGCCTTGGTAAGTTGCTGCAGTGCATCTTGTAGATGGTACACACTGCAGCCACGGTGCGCTGGTGGTGGAGGGAGTGAATGTTTAAGTTGGTGGATGGGGTGCCAACCAAACGGCTGCTTTGTCCTGGATAGTGTTGAGCTTCTTGAGTGTTGTTGGAGCTGCACTTATCCAGGCAAGTGGAGAGTATTCCATCACACTCCTGACTTGTGCCTTGTAGATGGTGGAAAGGCTTTGGAGAGTCAGGAGGTGAGACACTCGCCGCAGAATACCCAGCCTGTGACCTGATCTTGTGGCCGCAGTATTTATGTGGCTGGTCTAGTTAACTTTCTGGTCAATGGTGACCCCCAGGATGTTGATGTTGGGGGACTCAGCGATGGTAATGCCGTTGAATGTCAAGGGACGGTGGTTAAACTCTCGCTTGTTGGAGATAGTCATTGCCTGGCACTTGTGTGGCGCGAATGTTACTTGCAACTTATCAGCCCAAGCCTGAATGTCGTCCAGGTCTTGCTGCATGCGGGCATGGACTGTTTCATTATCTGAGGAGTTGCAAATGGCACTGAACACTGTGCAGTCATCAGCGAACATCCCCACTTCTGACCTTATGATGGACGAAAGGTCATTGATGAAGCAGCTGATGATGGTTGGGCCTAGGACACTGCCCTGAGGAACTCCTGCAGCGATGTCCTGGGGCTGTGATGATTGACCTCCAACACCACAACCATCTTCCTTTGTGCTAGGTATGACTCCAGCCAGTGGAGAGTTTCTCCCCCGATTCCCATTGACTTCAATTTTACTAGGGCTCCTTGATGCCACACTCAGTCAAATGCTGCCTTGACGTCAAGGGCAGTCACTCTCACCTCACCTCTGGAATTCAGCTCCTTTGTCCATGTTTGGACCAAGGCTGTAATGAGGTCTGGAGTGGTCCTGGCAGAACCCAAACTGGGCATCAGTGAGCAGGTTATTGGTGAGTAAATGCCACTTGATAGCACTGTCGACGACACCTTCCATCACTTTGCTGATGATTGAGAGTAGACTAATGGACGGTAATTGGACGGATTGGATTTGTCCTGCTTTTGATGGACAGGACATACCTGGGCAGTTTTCCACATTGTCGGATAGATGCCAGTGTTGTAACTGTACTGGAGCAGCTTGGCTAGAGGCACGGCTAGTTCTGGAGCACAAGTTTTCAGCTCGCTAGCCGGGATGTTGTCGGGGCCCACAGCCTTTGTTGTATGCAGTGCGCTCAGCCGTTTCTTGATATTACGTGGAGTGAATCGAATTGGCTGAAGACTGGCTTCTGTGATGGTGGAGACCTCAGGAAGAGGCCGATATGGATCATCCACTCGGCACTTCTGGCTGAAGATGGTTGCAAACACTTTAGCTTTGTCTTTTGCACTCACGTGCTGGGCTCCGCTATCATTGAGGATGGGGATCTTCATGGAGCCTCCTCATCCCATTAGTTTAACGGTCCACCACCATTCACGACTGGATGTGGCAGGACTGCAGAACTTTGATCTGATACATTGATTGTGGGATCACTTTGCTCTGTCTATAACATGCTGCTTCTGCTGTTGAGCATGCATGTAGTCCTGTGTTGCAGCTTCCCCAGGTTGGCACCTCATTTTTAGGTACACCTGGTGCTGCTCCTGGCATGCTATTCTGCACTCCTCATTGAACCAAGATTGGTCCCCTGGCTTGATGGTAATGGTAGAGTAAGGGATATGCTGGGCCATGAGGTTACAGATTGTGGTAGAATACAACTCTGCTGCTGCTGATGGCCCACAGCGCCTCATGGATGCCCAGTTTTGAGCTGCTAGATGTATTCTGAATCTATCCCATTTAGCAAGGTGGTAGTGCCACACAGCACGATGGAGGGTGTCCTCAGTGTGAAGACGGGAGTTCGTCTCTACAATGACTGTGTGGTAATCAGTGCTACTAATGCTGCAATGGACAGATGCATCTGCGACAGGTAGATTGGTGAGGACGAGGTCAAGTAGGTTTTTCCCTCGTGTTGGTCTCTCACCACCTGCCACAGGCCCAGTCTGGCAGCTATGTCCTTCAGGACTAGGCCAGCTCGGTCAGTAGTGGTGAAGTCCCCACCCAGAGTACATTCTCTGCCTTTGCTACTCTCAGTGCTTCTTCCAAGTGTTTAATATGGAGCAGTACTGATTCATCAGCTGGGAGAGGGCGGTAGGTGGTAATCAGCAGGAGGTTTCCTTCCCCTGCTTGACTTCATGGGGTCTGGATTCAATGTTGAGGACTCCCAGGGCCACTCCCTCCCGACTGTATACTACCGTGTCGTCACCTCCGGTGGGTCTGTCCTGCCGGTGGCACAGGACATACCTAGGGATGGTGATGGAGTAGTCTGGGACATTGGCTGAAAGGTATGATTCTGTGAGTATGACTGTCAGGCTGTTGCTTGACGAGTCTGTGGGACAGCTCTCTCAATTTTGGCACAAGTCCCCAGATGTTTGTGAGGAGGACTTTGCAGGGTCGACTGGGCTGGGTGTGCCATTGTAGTGTCTTTAGCCAGTGCAGAGGTCGATGCTGGGTGGTCCGTCTGGTTTTATTCTTCTTATTGTTTTTCGTAGCATTTGTTACAACTGAGTGGCTTGCTAGGCCATTTCAGAGGGCAGTTAAGAGTCAACCACATTGCTGTGCATCTGGTGTCACATATAGGCCAGACCAGGTAAGGACGGCAGATTTCCTAAAGAACATGAGTGAACCAGATGGGTTTATACAACAATCCGATAGTTTCATGGTTACCATTACTGATACTAGCTTTTTATTCCAGATTTATTTAATTAACTGAATTTAAATTCCCCAGCTGCGTGGTGAGATTTGAACTCGCATCTCAGGATCATTAGTCCAGGCCTCTGGATTACTTGTCCTGTAACATAAGCACTATGCTACCGTTCCTGGTATATTGATAAGGGACAAGCTCACTAAAATTTTCCATATATGGAGTTGTGTTGTGTAATGCAGAATTGTGTAGATTGTCACGTGGAAGGAGTAAGAGAAATGTATAAAAATTGGGTGTTTGTCACGAGTATTTGGATTAAGAACATAAGAACATAAGAAATAGGAGCAGGAGTAGGCCATTCGGCCCTTCGAGCCTGCTCCGCCATTCAATGAGATCATGGCTGATCTTCTGCCTCAACTCCATTCACCGGCCCTATCGCCATATCCCTTGATGCCCTTACTAGTCAGAAGTCTATCGACTTCTGTTTTGAATATACCCAATAACTGAACCTACACAGCCCTCTGGGGTAGAAAATTCCAAAGATTCACCACCCTCTGTGTGAAGAAATTTCTTTTCATCTCAGTCCTGAATGGCCTACCCTTTATCCTGAGGCTGTCGCCCCTGGTTCAAGACTCCCCAGCCAAGGGAAACATTCTCCCAGCATCCACCCCATCAAGCCCTGTAATAATTTTGTATGCTTCAATGAGATCCCCTCTCATTCTTCGAAATTCAAGAGAATACAGGCCTTTTTTTAATTACTCAATCTCTTCTCATACGACAGTCCCGCCATCCCAGGAATCAATCTCGTGAACCTTCGTTGCACTCCCTCTATGGCAAGTATATCCTTCCTTAGGTAAGGAGACCAAAATTGTACACAGTACTCCAGGTGTGGTCTCACCAAGGCCCTATATAATTGGAGTAAGACTTCTTTACTCCTGTATTCAAATCCTCTTGTAATGAAGGCCAGCATACCATTTGCCTTCCTAATGGCTTGCTGCACCTGCACATTCACTTTCAGTGACTCATGTACAAGGACACCCAGGTCCCTTTGAGCATCTGCATTCCCCAATCTTTCACCATTTAGGAAATACTCTGCCTTTCTGTTTTTTCTACCAAAGTGGATAACTTCACATTTATCCACATTATATTCCATCTGCCATGTTCTCGCCCACTCACTGAGCCTGTCGAGATCCCCTTGAATCTTCTTCGCATCCTCTTCACAACTGACACTGCCACCTAGCTTTGTATCATCAGCAAATTTGGAAATATTACATTTAGTCCCTTCATCCAAATCATTGATATAGATTGTGAATAGCTGGGGCCCAAGCACCGATCCTTGCGGTACCCCACTAGTCACAGCCTGCCAGCCTGAAAAAGACCCGTTTATCCCTACTCTTTGTTTTCTGTCTGTTAACCAATTCTCAATCCATGCTAGTATATTACCCCCAATTCCATGTGCCCTAATTTTGTTCACCAACCTCTTGTGTTGGACCTTATTGAATGCCTTCTGAAAATCCAGATACACCACATCTACCGGTTCCCCTTTGTCTACTCCACTAGTTACATCCTCAAAGAACTCCAATAGGTTTGCTAAACAGGATTTCCCTTTCATAAATCCATGTTGACTCTGCCCAATCTTACTATTAGTTTCTCAGTGCTCAGTTATTGCATCCTTTATAATAGATTCCAGCATTTTCCCAACTACTGATGTGAGGCTAACAGGTCTGTAGTTCCCCGTTTTCTCTCTCCCTCCTTTCTTAAATAGTGGGGTTACATTTGCTACCCTCCAATCTGCAGGAACCATTCCAGAATCTATAGAATTTTGGAAGATGACAACCAATGCGCCCACTATCCCAATGGCCACCTCTTTCAAAACCCTCGGATGTAGGTTGATGTAAGAAAACTACTAGGCACTTGGTCTAAGCGTTAAACAAAGCTTTAATCAACTGTTTTTCAACATGGAGATCTAGTTGTCCTTCACTAGTTCCTGTTAAGGAATGTCCTGAGCAAGCTGGGCCCATGCCCAAGTATTTATACTCTCCCTGGACAGCGCCACCAGCAGGCCGCCCAGTATTACTTCATAAGTAATTTCCACATGAATGACAAGATTCATGTCATAGGTCATCCGGTCCTTGGGATTTATTGACTTTTAGTCCCATTAATTTGCTACTACTGTTTTTTTACTAATAATAATTTCTTTAAGTTCCTCATTCGCGCCACACCCTTGGTTTTCTCGTATTTCTGGGAGGTTTTTTGTGTCTTCCTCCGTGAAGACAGAAACAAAGTATTTATTTAATTTCTCAGCCATTTCCTCATTCCCCATTATAAATTCTCCCGTCTCTGACTGTAAAGGATCTACATTTACCTTCACCAGTCTTTTCCTTTTCACATACCTATAGAAGCTCTTACAATCCATTTTTATATTTTTCACTAGTTTGTGCTCATATTCCATTTTCCCTTTCTTTATCAATGTCTTGGTCCCCCTTTTCTGATTTCTAAAAAGATCCCAATCCTCAGGCTGACCGCTTTTTCTGGCAACTTTATAAGCTTCCTCCTTTGACTTAATACTAGCTTTAATTTCTTTTGTTAGCCATGGTTGGATCACTTTTCCTTTTGGGTTTTTATGCCCTAGAGGAAGATATGTTTGTTGCAAATTATGCATTATTTCCTTGAATGTTAGCCATTGTATGTGCACCTTCATACCTTTTAGTGTAGTCTCCCAATCTACCATGGCCAACTTGTCCCTCATACCCTTGTAGTTTCCTCTGTTTAGATTGAAGACCTTAGTTTCAGATTGGATAAAGGTAAAATACTCAGCTCAGAACTATCATATGTTTGAATCCCCAACCAACCATTGAAGGGACAATTACTAGTCGTAGCCCCTTCAGGGCTACCCTGGATCAGGCATATTTCTCAGACGTTCACTTTCAACTAAAGTTTGAGGTAGCCGAATCCTAAAGACGCTTAATTGGGTCTAAAGGTCTGGACTATCTCTCCCTAAAGGAAAGGAACAACCTGAAAATGTTACCGTCCTCCAGATAGCACTTTTAATAAGTTTAGCTAGACTGTAACGTTCCGGATATTATGAGGGTCCGGAAAACTCCCCCAGAATTCTGCAACTCCTCACCAAAGAGTGTACAGAAATTGAGTTTGCGAGTTTGATACAGAAGTCTTATGTGAGACAATTCTAAAAATATATAGATTTATTAAAGAACCGACATGCAGTTTACAGTTGGTGAGTCAATCGCAACATTAACAATTCCAAAAAGAGAAAGCTTACAATCTTATTATCAGAGAACCTTACTCTCAAATCTTAACTTCACTACAGTTTTACAGTTCTTAGTGTTCTACAGGATATCCACAAAAATCAAATACCTTTGATCCCCGAGGTACAAAGAGTTGGAGACTTACAGAGCCGCCTCTGAAGCCGAGAATCGCTTTGCCCCTTTAAAGCGAGTCTACTATCCCATTTGAGAGTTCAATATTTATACCCTTTTCCAGTGGTATTTCCTTTAAGGTTTTCTGCTGAAGTAAGCTAATTATCTCTCGTCATTTTTCTGCTGACCCCTGCAATTCGTAGTCACCTCAGCTGGTAGCATGACAGAATTATGTCTCCTCTCTAGGTGTTCTAAGTTTACCATAAAAAACGGGGTGACGGCAGGTGTGTTTTTTACTTGATGTCATTTTTACGAAGGCAGATGTTTCTTACTTTTATGTGCTTCTTTACGAAGTGTAAATTAGAACACCTTATCCAAGGTGAACCATTGTTTCATTCTGAAATGTTCAGCCTGCCGGAGCCTTTAACCTTCTGTTTCAATGAGGTTATTTATTCAGGGTCAACAACTACCTTATCTCAATAGCCAGAATGCTTTCACAGCTTTTTCATGATGCAGAGATGCCGGTGTTGGGTTTCTAGATTTCCAAACCCAGTTTGTTATGTTTTAATAAGGCCAGAATTCTTTCAAAAGATAGTGTATTTTTCTGAATAGGTTATATGGCTTATTCCTTCACACCATCATTAGGTATGGTTGTAAACATGACCTTTAAGTGTATATTTATGTACTATTACAGGTACTGTATTCTTAATAAGTCTGTGATACTTGATATTCAATGTTTAGAACTTTTGATTTGAGGAGTATATTATAAATAATAACATCTACCCTGTAACAAAAGGAAATAGAAAAAAGGACTAGCAGATACTGTAAAAGGAAATAGTGAGGGCTTTTATAAACGTATTACAGAGATGGTAGGACCTCTTAAGAATTAAGGAGGGAGTCTGATTGTGGAGGAAAAGGTATATTTTACATTTTTTTAAATAAATGATCATGGAAGTGACAATGTAGTTGTACTAGAGGAGGATATGGAACAACTTATAAGGACGACTAGAGAAAAGTCATTGGTTCTGAAAAATTAGCAGAACTCGGTGGAAAAGTCACCAGGTTCTGATGGCATTTACCCAAATCTCTTGAAAGAAGTCAGAGAGGAGGAGATAGCCGAGCCTCTGGCCACAATTTTTTAATCATCCTTAAATATGCAAATTATGCAGTGGGATTGGAGAGTAAAGAAAGAACTTGCATTTATATAGCGCCTTTCATTACCTCAGGACGTCCACAGTACTTTACAGCCAATGAGGTACCTTTGAAATGTTGTCACTGCTGCAATGTTGGAAATGCAGCAGCGAATTTGTGCATAGCAAGCTCCCACAAACAGCAATGTGATAATGACCAGATAATCTGTTTTGGTGATGTTGTTTGAAGGATAAATATCAACCAGGACACCGGGGAGAATTCCCATGCTCTTCTTAGAATAATGCCATGCGATCTTTTATGTCCACCTGAAAGAGCATGTTTAACATTTCATCCGAAAGTCGACACCTTTGACAGCCTGGGTTATGGGTTCAAGTGTCGCTCCGGAGCGGGACTTGAACCCATAACCCTCTGACTCAGAGGACTTATGTCAGCATTCAATATTAGACTGATTAGGTGGTTGAAGGGATACGGAAACAGGGTGGGCATATGCTAAAAGAGATTGGTTGTGCCGAATGGCCCGTTCCGCGTTGTAGCTTCCATGTAAATGATATGGTTCTTCTAATCTGCCAGGCATGTTAGGAGAGTTGCGGAGTTTTATGGGTTCCTAATACAATTGGTACTAGACTGAGAGTGTTGGAAAATCACGGGGGATTATTGTTCTTTGCTGGACTTTGAGCTTCCCGCGTTCTTCGCGGGGAGTGGGGGGGAAGAGAGCGGAACAAGGGGCCCACGAGGCCTGCTGGGAATTGTAGTTTATTCTGGTTTTTAAAGAAAGAAAACTCAACCTGCACAGGACTATAACTCCCATAGGGCGCTGCGCGGCTTGTGACGTTTGCGCGTCACATATGCGCGTTTAACAAGTGCCTTGTTACGTTTGCGGGCGGGCCGGTGTTGTGGGTGCAGACGGTAAGATGGCGGCGGCTGTGTTGCAGCAGTTGCTGGATCGCGCTGAAATTGCCAAACTCCCCAAAAACACTGTGACCAAGCTCGAGAAACTCATCACCGACAAAGATATGGATATAGATGTCGTCAAAGCCAAGTATGAACGTTTTAAAGTTGACAGTGGTAAGTAATGGGTAGCAGTGCATGCTTGCCAAGCCAGAGCGGGTAGGCCTCCAGTTGCCCCAAGTATCAGACGCAGTACTTGTTTCGTTTCATGAATGCTCAGACTTTTGCCCTTTTTTTATTTATAAGTATTAGCATCAAGATTTTTAAAGGAACACTATGTATTGTGTTATTACATTTAAAAAAAATTGTTAGTTCAATTTGCCATTTCTATTCGGAATTATGATGTGGAGATGCCGGTGTTGGACTGGGGTGGACAAATGTGAGAAGTCGCACAACACCAGGTTATAGTCCAACAGCTTTATTTGAAATCACAAGCTTTTGGAGTGCTGCTCCTCCGTCAGGTGAAGTGAAGAGATACATATAGGCACAGCATGCTGTGCCTATATGTATCTCTTCACTTCACCTGATGAAGGAGTAGCGCTCCGAAAGCTTGTGATTTCAAATAAAGCTGTTGGACTATGACCTGGTGTTGTGCGACTTCTCACATTTATTCGGAATTACATCATTTTATTTTGTCAGGGTTGTGTTACCCCAGTTAAGAATACATTGAGTCCTGTTCTTGTCGACCTGCATTGGCTCCTGAACCTCCAGCACAATTTAAAAATTGTTCTCCTTTACAGCTCTTTCCCTGGCTTTGTTCCATGCTACCTCTGCAATCTCCAACAGATCTTTCTTCCGGAATCCTTTTCTCACTTTAGTTTGCTGTGTGTTGCCGCACTTTACGCTACCATTGGTGGCAGAGGGTTCATCCACAATGCCACTGCTCTCTGGGATTTGTTCCCTAAACTTTTCTTCCTCCTTGCCTATTTATATACTTCCAAAAGCCTCAAACCAGCACTGACTTTGCCTTTGATCACTTATTATGACTTCTCTCTTAGTCCCTGCCCAACATTCCCAGATCTCCTGTAAAACACATTGGAACAATTGTTCCCTAAAGTGAACTATGTAAGATGGTAAGTCAAGACGAAAGAGACAATTGGTACAATCTAGTGTACCTTTTGACAGCTGGTGTAGCATGAGTGGATGCCTGTGAGCTAGTCTCTTGTGTACCTAAAGCATTGCCTGTGGAATGGTTGTGGAGGAAGACTTTGCAAGGGAAAAATGTCAACTTTTTATTATGACAGCCAAAATTTCTTTATTGCTACATAAAATCTGACCTCATAAATTGATGATTCTTTTCTCAAGCTAGCTGCTTGAGAAAATTATCTCTCTGCCGAGGTGTGATAAAAGGCAGTTAGAAAGATTAACTAATCATCTGGCAGTGTTCTCTGACTATATATGCTGTGCCTATATGCATCTCTTCACTTCACCTGACGAAGGAGCAGCGCTCCGAAAGCTTGTGATTTCAAATAAAGCTGTTGGACTACAACCTGGTGTTGTGCGACTTCTCCACATTTGTCCACCCCAGTCCAACACCGGCATCTCCACATCATGGTTATGTTTAGTTATTGTTCATTTCCTATAGCCACTTCAGAAGTTTTAGCTTTTCCTCTCCTTTTTGTATGAAGTTCTTTCCTGGGCAGTGATGCTGCCTAAAGCCAGTATCCGCAAGTGGGAAGAGAAGTCTAAGTAAGAATGTGTCTTCAGAGTTGATTTTGAAATCTGAGAATATTTCAGGGTTTTCTAGTGAAAGGACGGGGTGACGAGTAATGCAAAGTAGAATTTGTTAGTTGCATTTTCTAATTTAGCATCTTGCCCTTTGAAAATTCAGGTCGTTTGAACTTTTTGATTAAATTTTGTGATGCTGATTGGATGTAAGTGTTATGTAAACTAATTTAAGAACCTTTTTGAACAATGGCCAGGACTGTCTTAATGTAGATCTTCCTACTAATATTGCTTTTTACTACTGGCACATCAAATCTATATGGTACTTAGTTGAATCCCACTCTTCTGCTCTCCCTGTACCCTCCAATATTCCTCTCTCTCAAACATCTATTTCCCTTCTGAATGAATTCATGGCTTTAACGATGGTTTGTGGCAGAGAATTTCTCATTCTATCTACCCTCCGCAAAATGTTGTATAATCTCCCCTTTCATTATAAATTTGCACCCTCTTAGTATGATTTCATTAACCAGTGGGAATTTATCATTACCATAACTTTGCATAATCTTGAAGACCTCTTTCAGATCACCCCTTAATCTTCTTGACTTTAGTGGGGAAACATAGCCTCAACACTTCGAGTCTCAATGTAACTGAAACTTCTCATCCTTGGTCTTTTCATGGCCACTTTCCAGTGAAGCTGCAGTGCATCCTTCCCATTGCTTTTATATTCACCCTATAATAAATAGGGTGGTTAAAACTATAGATTTATTGCTTAAAGGTTCACATTAAGCATGTCCCACACTTTCTCTTTTGGCCAGTCATTCTTGCAGTTCCTAGGAATATAAATGAGAAGCAGAAACTAGATTTGGAAGTTGGGTACCATATCTGTTTGGATGCTTGTTTGGCTCTCCTGAAGTTGCCGGTGTAACTTGCAGCAGTAGTTGACACATGAGCATGCTAAGCAAAGTTTAATGGATTTTGGCAGTTCATAGCCAGCTAATATAATGTACATTGTGACCAGAGTAGGAGATGCCACAGCATCCCATCTCTGGTAGGAAAACAAAGATTTTGATTTGTGCTCAATCAGATGATTTCGAAAGTGGATTGGCATTAGCCCTCATAATTTACAGTTTCATAAACGATTCATTCATTTAGCACCACTGTTTCAATAAATATTAATTATATTTTCTTGGAATGCAGAGTGTGGACCGAGCTCTGTGTTATACTGAAGTATTTAGAAATGGTTTATAACAATTATTGATTGAAAAATAATAATTAAACAGATTGGGGTTCATTTTGCATCTCCTTCAGCGCTATGCTATAGAAGATGAATGCAAGCTTTAAGTAGGAAACTTTAATTGTTAAATCCAGTGGTTAACGGTGTAGCGATTGAGTTTATTAGTGTTTTGTATCTATTAAAAGGAAATTTCTTGCTTTTCAAAAATGCCATAAAAAACCCTTTGCAATATGAAATCATTCTCCACACCAGACCAAAGAAAATCCTGATTTGATTTACCTTTGTTGCATTAATTTGAAATGCAAAATCCCTTAAAGTGCATATGGTTCAGATATATCTTCCCCAACCGTTAAGTATATGCCTGGCTCAATGGTGACAGGTTTACCTCTGAGCCAGACCCCTGCAAGCTCAAGCACCCCTGCAGGATGTGAGCACATAATTGAGGCTGACGCATCACAACAGTACTGAGGTAGTGCTACATTGTTGTGGTCGAAACATTTAAACCAAGGTTTTTGCCTGCTCAGGTGGACGTATCGCGGATCCCATGGCACATTTTTGAACAGCAGGAAGTTCTCCAGTGTTGGGCGAGCATTCATCCCGAGACCAACAGCACCAAAATAGATTCACTTATGATTGATCTAATTGGTGTTTGTGGGGCCTTGCTGTTCACAAATTAGCTGCTATAGCAACTGTGTTTGCCTCTGAAATAACTATTTGCCTGTGAAGCATTTTGGAATCTCCTGAGGACATGAAAGGTTTGTTTGTTCATCAATCTAAAATGACTTAGTGGTGGAAATATATGTAATCCTGACATTGAAAGTTGCCAAATGCTTCTGTTCTCTCAAGTGAAGACCTCCTATGAGGTGCGATATTTGAAGCCTTTATTTTCATATTAAAGGGTATGGTAGTGTAGTGGTTATGTTTCTTGACTAATAATCTACAGAACATAAATTAAAATTCCACCGTTGCAGTTTGAGAAATTAAATTCAGTTTAAAAAATAAATAAAATCTCAAAAAGCTGCTATTGGTAAAAGTGACCATGAAGCTGTTGGATTGTTGTAAAAACCCAACTGGCTCACGAATGTCCTTTTCAGGGAAAGAAATCTGGCGTCCTTACCCAGTCTGGCCTATGTGATTCCAGTCCTCCAGCAACGTGGTTGACTCTTAACTGCCCTCTGAAGTGGCCTAGGCTACTCGGTTGTAACAAACCACTACTCAGCAGTTCAAGAAGGCCCACCACCACCTTCTTGGGGCAACTTGGGTATGTAATAAGTGCCGGCCTTGCCAGTGATGCCCACATCCCAAGAATGAATTAAAAAATGAAATTAATTGCGACTGCTGGATTCTACTTGCTTGACTTCAGTAACCGATGCAGAGTAATAGGTGTCTTTTAATAGTTTTCGACTGTGAACCTCTTATTTGTGTTTGATCATAAGAGTACAACTTATACATTTTGTTTAATATTTCAGAGCAACAGTACTTTGAAGTGGAAAAGCGACTAAGCCAGAGCCAGGAGAAGTTAGTATCAGAGACACAGGAATGTCAAAAGCTGCGTGAGGAACTTTCTACACTTGGTAAGTACTACTGCATATGTTAAAAGTGTAAGATAACAGCTTAATTTCTAAACTAAAAGAAGGTGACGTAGTGATACTGGGTATGGTAAGGGTTGGTGCTGAGTTAAACATGTCCTCGAGAGATTGGTTTATGCTAACAGTGAGATGAATAAGTATCACTGTGTTTGTGGCCTGGTTCTGAGCTTGTGCAGTTTTATCAAGTTATTTAAACTCCCTGCATTGAAGAATGGGACTTGCTGAGCAGGAGAGGCAGAATTTTTTGAGCAACATAACGTGGAGTAGGCCATTTGACCCCTTGAGCCTGCTCCGCCATTCAATAAGATCATGGCTGATCTTCTACCTCAACTCCACTTTCCTGCAATATCCCATGATTCCCTTAATATCCAAAAATCTATCGATCTCTGTCTTGAATATACTGAACGACTGAGCCTCCACAGTCCTATGGGGTAGAGAATTCCAAAGATTCACCACCCACTGAGTGAAGAAATTTCTCCTCATCTCAGTCCTAAATGGCCGACCCCTTATTCTGAGACTGTGACCCCTGGTTCTAGACTCCCCAGCCAGGGGAAACATCCTCCCTGCATCTACCCTGTCAAGCCCTGCAAGAATTTTGTATGTTTCAATGAGATCACCTCTCATTCTTCTAAACTCTAGAGAATATAGGCCTAGTTTACTAAATCTCTTCTCATAGGACAATCCCCCCATTCCCAGGTACCAGTCTGGTAAACCTTCGTTGCACTCCCTCTATGGCAAGTATATCCTTCCTTAGGTAAGGAGACCAAAACTGTACACAATACTCCAGGTGTGGTCTCACCAGGGCCCTATATAATTGCAGTAAGATGCCTTTACTCTTTTATACTCAAATCCTCTTGTAATAAAGGCCAACATACCATTTGCTTTCCTAATTGCTTGCTGTATCTGCATGTTAACTTTCAGTGATTCGTGTACAAGGACACCCAGGTCCCTCTGAACACCAACATTTCCCAATCTCTCACCATTTAAAAAATACTCTGCTTTTCTATTTTTCCTACCAAAGTGGATAACTTCACATTTCTCCACATTATATTCCATTTGCCATGTTCTTGCCCACTCACTTAGCCTGTCTATATCCCCTTGAAACCTCTTTGCATCCTCCTCACAACTTGCATTCCCACCTAGCTTTGTATCATCAGCAAACTTGGATATACTACATTTGGTGCCCTCATCCGAATCAATGATACAGATTGTGACTAGCTGAGGGCCAAGCACTGATCTTTGCAGTACCCCACTAGTTATAGCCTGCCAACCCGAAAATGACCCGTTTATTCCTACTCTGTTTTCTGTCCGTTAACCAATCCTCAATCCCATGAGCCTAATTTTGTTTAATAACCTCTTGTGTGGCACCTTATCGAATGCCTTCTGAAAATCCAAATACAGTACACCACATCCACTGGTTCCCCCTTATCTATTCTGCTAGTTACAACATCAAAAAACTCTTAGATTTGTCAAACACGATTTCCCTTTCATCTGCGGGAACAGTTCTAGAATCTATGGAATTTTGGAAAATGGCAACCAATGCATCCATTATCTCTAGCCACTTCTTTCAAAACCCGAGGATGCAGGCCTTCAGGTCCAGGGGATTTATCGGCTTTCAGTCCCATTAATATCTCCAGTCCTATTTTTTAACGAATAATTTCTTTCAGTTCCGCATTCTCGCTAGACCCTTGGTTGTCCACTATTTCCGGGAAGATTTTTGCGTCTTCCGTGAAGACAGACACAAAATATTTGTTTAATTTCTCTGCCATTTCCTTATTCCCCATTATAATTTCTCCTGTTTTGTCCTGTAAGGGACCCACATTTACTTTTACTAATCTTTTCCTTTTTACATACCTAATAGAAGCTTTTACAGTCTGTTTTTATGTCTCTCGCTAGTTTACTCTCATTCTATTTTCCCTTTATCAATTTCTTGGTCCTCCTTCGTTGAATTCTAAAATCCTCCCAATCCTCAGGCTTGCTACTCTTTTTTGGCAATTTCCTGATTTATACTTTGCCCTACATTACAACTATTGTTTGGGGGCCTATAAACAACTCCCACCAATGTTTTCTGCCCCTTGTTTCTTAGTTCCACCCAAACTGATTCTACTTGATTTTCGGAGCTAAGATCCTATCTTTCTACTGTCTTTATCCCATCCTTTATTATCAGGGCTACCCCTCCTCCTTTTCCATTTTGCCTATATCTTCTAAAAGTTAAGTATCCTGGCATATTTAGTTCCCCCACCGTGGCCACATTGCAACCACGTCTCCATAATGGCTATTAGATCAAACCTGTTAATTTCTACCTGCGCTATTAATTAATCTATTTTGTTGCGAATGCTTCGCGCATCCAGATATAGTGCCTTTAGCTTTGACTTATTTCTATTTTTCCCTAATCACAGAATCCCCACAGTGCAGATAGAGGCCATTTCGGCCCATCGAGCCTGCACCGACACATATCCCACCCTATCCCCGTAACCCCACGTATTTAATCCCCCTAACACTAAGGGTCAATTTATCATAGCCAAATCAACCTAACCCGCACATCTTTGGACTTCCTGATGTTACCTTAGTCGCTGATGCCTTATTACCTTTGCTACTCTGTGTCCCTTCCTGACCCACTCTGCTTATTTTTACCCAAAACTTTACTCTGCTCTCGAGCCTTGACATTTCTCTTGCTGCTTTTAAATTTACTCTTTCCTGAATCCTCCCACCCCCTTTCATTAGTTTAAAGCCCTGTCTACTGCCCTAGTTATTCGGTTCGCCAGTACACTGGTCCCAATAGAACAGCTCCCTCTTTCCCCAGTGCTGGTGCCAGTGCCCCATGAACTGAAACCCCTTCCTCCCACACCACTCTTTGAGCCACGCATTTAAACCTCAAATCTGTCCCTATGCCAATTTGCACGTGGATCAGGTAACAATCTAGAGTTTATTACCTTTTTGAGGTTCTGCTTTTTAATTTGGATCCTAGCTCCTCAAACTTCCTCAGCAGAACCTCATTCCTAGTTCTACCTATGTCGTTGGTTCCTACGTGGACCATGACAACTGGATCCTCCCACCAAGTTCTGCTCCAGTCGCGAGGAGATGCCTTTAATCCTGGCACCGGGCAGGCAACGCAACCTTCGGAACTCTCGGTCGCGGCTGCAGAGAACAGTATCTATCCCCCTGACTATACTGTCCCCTACCACAACTACATTTCCTTTCACTCCCCCCACTTGAATGGCCTCCTGCACCATGGTGCCATGGTCAGCTTGCTCATCTATCCTGCAGGCTTTTCCCTCATCCACACAGGCAACAAGAACCTCATACCTCTTGGACAAGGACAAAGGCTGAGGCTCCTCCAGCACTGCACCTGGGGTCCCCTTACTTGCCTGAGTTGCAGTCACACCCTCCTGTCCCTGACCACTAACCAGACCTGTACTACTACCTAACCTAAGGGGTGTGACTGCCTCCTGGATCAAAGTGTCCACGTAACTCTCCCCATCCCTGATGCCCCTCAATGTCTGCACCTCAGACTCCAGCTCAAAAACTCTGAGCTGAAGTTCCTCAAGATGCAGGCACAGCAACAACTTGTAGTTATATAGCTCCTTTAACGTAGTAAAACGTCCCAAGTTGCTGCACAGGAGTATTGTAAGACAGAAAATTTGACACCGAGCCACATACGGATAAATTAGGGCAGGTGACCAAAGGCTTGGTCAAAGAGGTAGGCACTTTGCAAACGTGGTTGTCCGGGATCACAATGCTCTCCACAAACTCCCACATGCTGCAGTTGCGGCACACCACCTGCACTGCCATCCCTATATGACCTTGTTTTATTTAATTAAATTTGTAATTGGGTAACTTAGTTTGCAGTGTAGTTTCTTGACTACTTACTTGATCTAGATTAAGTTATGGGTACTGAAATTAAATGTCTACCTGTAACACAAAGCACTACAAGTAGTGTCGGCAAAAAGCAGCAACTCCTTCCCTTTCTCTGAATTCCCACTCTTTCCAAATTCCTAAATAAAACACTCTGTTTAAGTACACTCCGTTTTAAGCCCGCTCTGTGCTCTCTTCCAATTATTGAAGGATTTTTTAAAGTATCAATTAATTGAGAGCGACTTACTGATTTTTTTTCTCCTTTACAGATGAACAATTGAAAGAAACTAAGGAGAAAAATAAGGAGCTAGCATCTTCTAAGGAAAAACTGATGAGTGTAGAGGTATGTGATGTATACTAGAACAATCTCATCTCTCTTTCTCCTGGAATTTGCCTTTTTACCCACTTGATTGCCAAATAACAAGCACCAAGAGTGGATAAGGTGGCATGTTGGCACCAGGAGAATGGAAAGCAAGGGTAGTTTGAAAAATCACTTAGTTTGCTGATAAATTTGTAGAAACTGGTTCTAAATTATGGAAGCAAGGTCTTTACAGGCTATTCACCATGAATGTTTCAAAATTGAAGCCAATCTGATCCCCACACACACGTTCCTGTATTTTTAGTGCTTGTAAAATTCCAGGTGGAGCTTGCCAGCTTTGATTGCAATTGGCTTTGTTTAAAAATAACATGTATAATAGAAAACAACGGTGAATTGCTAAATTGTACCTCTTTAATGTATGTCCTGCTATTGATTTCCCTTCTCCTCCCCCCCCCCCCCCCCCCCCCACCCCCACCCCCAAAAAAAGAAATTCTCTGCAAGTTAAGCATGTAACTAATTCTGCACATCTATTTATAACATTTGTAGCCCTGAAATTATAAGCACAGTGCATCTAGGAAGATTGGACCTATACCTTTTAAGACTTTGGCTCCTGTTTTTGTATGTAAATCTTATGGCACCCTCAGTAAAAAGCATAGTCTGTTGGGATACTGAACCATATAAACTAGGAACGTCAAACATTTGAGCTCTGATCTGTTCTGCATTAACTGATCTCAATCAGGACAACCATGGGAGGCACGATGATCAGTCTTGTTATTCTTTGACCAAGGAGTGGTAGAACAAGCCCAAGTTCTTGCTGCTGCTCACTGTCTAGAAGTTCCTGCTGGATCATATGTGTGAGAGCCAGAGTGGCTTCAATTTTGACAGTCAAGTGTTACAGCCTGTAACACTTACTCTCTTGCCTCAGATGTAAAGAATGGCCACTTAATGAGACTGTGTGTGTTACCAGTACTTGTGGAACCATATTCCAGCATCAGACCCTGCCTTGAGATGAGAACATATTGGTGGAGGAGGAGAGACTTGTCTTCAACTTGTGCCAATGGTGGAAAATGCTGTGTGCTGCTCAAATTACTGAAATGGGTGTATTTTAAGGAACGCTGATTTAATTTTTAAATTTTAAAACAGAACCAGCTTTCTCGAGCAAAACATGAGTTGGATAATGAAAAACGAGAACTGGTGAGAACGCTTGAGCGTAGATCGCAGGAACTGGAACACTTGAATGGTACGTTGAGTAACTTCAATTGAAGTTTGGTTTGACTTTTTAAACGGAAATTACAGCTGTATTTTTGGAAAGATCTGCAATATATATTTTAACTCTTGAAGTTTTAATGTATCAATAATGACAAATGTCGTTAAAACTACATCATTAAGCTCGTAACTGCAGTTACGTACATAGTCACTCACCAATTAACTTTAAAGTTTTTTTTCCTATCTCTAATGTCATATGTACCTATTTCCTCTTTAAAGCTAGAATCCTCTTCAAATTGAGTCAGAAGGCAGAAGTTATATCTATAACAGTTCCTTCAGTACAAATCTCCCAGAGACCATTTTTACCAGTGGGTGTATGGGAGAGTCTGGATATGTAAAATTAAATTGGACTACTGACTGAAACCAGTATAAAGTTTGAACAAATTGCATAATCAAAGCAACAGGTCAAATTCACCTGATTTTATGGTGCAAGAAATGTAAATTTGCACCTCAGAGCAAGATAACTTGTTAGCAATGCAACCATATTTCCATATTTTGCTCAGACAACTTAGCTTGACAATGATGCAGAAGTTATAACTGAGAGATATTCCTTTCCTTTGAACCTTGATCAATAGACAAAGCTGGAAACCAATTTGAACAAATTGTATTGTGTGGCCTGTAAACTGGAGAAATATGTCCTCACCAGTGATATCCAGCTATGGAGAGTTCCGTAATGTTTCTCTCAGAGTCATAGTCATAGATCTATACAGCACAGAAAGAGGCCCTTCGGCCCATCGTGTCCGCGCCGGCCATCAAGCCCTGTCTATTCTAATCCCATTTTCCAGCACTTGGTCCGTAGCCTTGTATGCTATGGCGTTTCAAGTACTCATTTAAATGCTTCTTGAATGTTGAGGGTTCCTGCCTCTACCACCCTTTCAGGCAGTGAGTTCCAGATTCCAACCACCCTCTGGGTGGAAAAAGTTTTTCCTTAAGTCCCCTCTAAACCTCCTGCCCCTTACCTTGAAACTATGCCCCCTGGTTATTGACCCCTCTACTAAGGGGAAAAGTTCCTTTCTATCTACGCCCCTCATAATTTTGTACACCTCAATCAGGTCCCCCCTCAGCCTTCTCTGCTCTAAGGAAAACAACCCCAGCCTGTCCAGTCTCTCTTCATAGCTGAAGTGCTCCAACCCAGGTAACATCCTGGTGAATCTCCTCTGCACCCTCTCCAATGCAATCACATCCTTCCTATAGTGTGGCGACCAGAACTGCACACAGTATTCCAGCTGTGGCCTAACTAGTGTTTTGTACAGCTCCATCATAACCTCCCTGCTCTTGCCTTCATTAGCTGAGGCATAGAATATAAGTATCCCATATGCCTTTTTAACCACCTTATCTACCTGTCCTGCTGCCTTCAGGGATCTATGTACATGCACACCAAGGTTCCTCTGTCCTTCCTAGGATCCTACCATTCATTGTGTATTCCTTGCCTTGTTAGTCCTCCCAAAATGCATCGCCTCACACTTTTCAGGGTTAAATTCCATTTGCCACTGTTCTGCCCATCTGACCAACCCGTCTATATCATCCTGTAGCCTGAGGCTTCCCTCCGCGCTATTTACCACTCCACCAGTTTTCGTGTCATCTGCAAACTTACTGATCATACCTCCTACAAACATATCTAAATCATTAATGTACACTACAAACAGCAAAGGACCCAGCACCGATCCCTGCGGTACACCACTGGACACAGGCTTCCAGTCACAAAAACAACCTTCGACCATCACCCTCTGCCTCCTGCCACTAAGCCAATTTTGGATCCAATGTGCCAAATTGCCCTGGATCCCATGGGCTCTTACCTTCTTGACCAGTCTCCCATGCGGGACTTTGTCAAAAGCCTTACTGAAGTCCATGTAGACTACATCAACTGCACTACCCTCATCCACACACTTAGTCACCCCCTCTCAAAATTCAATCAAATTGGTTAGACATGATCTCCCTCTGACAAAGCCATGCTGACTATCCTTGATTAATCCTTGCCTCTCCAAGTGGAGACTAATTCTGTCCCTCAGAATTTTTTCCAATAATTTCCCTACAACTGATGTTAGGCTCACTGGCCTGTAATTCCCTGGTTTATCCCTACTCCCCTTCTTGAATAATGGTACTATGTTAGCTGTCCTCCAGTCCTCTGGTACCTCCCCTGTGGCCAGAGAGGTTCTGAAAATGTGAGTCGGAGCCCCTGCAATCTCCTCCCTTGCCTCACACAGCAGCCTGGGATACATCTCGTCTGGGCCTGGGGATTTATCCACTTTTAAGCCCGCTAAAACCGCTAGTACCTCCTCCCTCTCAATACTAATTTGTTCAAGTACATCACAATCCCCCTGCCTGATCTCTATGCCTATATCGTCCTTCTCCATAGTGAACACAGATGCAAAATATTCATTTAAAACCTCACCCACATCTTCTGTCTCTACACACAGATTGCCACTTTGGTCCCTAATGGGCCCTACTCTTTCCCTGGTTATCCTCTTGCCCTTAATATACTTATAAAACACCTTGGGATTTTCCTTTATTTTGCCCGCCAGTGTTTTTTCATGCCCACTCTTCGCTCTCCTAATTTCTTTTTTAAGTACCCCCTGCACTTTCTATACTCCTCTAGGGCTTCCACTGTTTTTAGTCCTTTGTATCTGCCAAAAGCTTCCCTTTTTTTCCTAATCCATTCTTGTACATCCCTTGACATCCAGGGTTCCCTGGGCTTGTTGGTCCCACCCTTGACCTTTACGGGAACATGTTGACGTTGTACTCTCTCTATTTCTTTCGGAAAGACTCCCACTGCTCTGATGTGGATTTTCCTACAAGTAGCTTATCCCAATCCACTTTGACCAGATCCTGCCTTATCATATTAAAATTGGCCTTCCCCCAATTTAGAACCTTTTATTTCCGGTCCATCTTTGTCCTTTTCCATGACTACCTTAAATCTCACTGAATTATGGTCACTGTCACCAAAATGCTCTCCTACTGACACTTATACCACTTGCTCGGCTACATTCCCGAGAATTAGGTCCAGTACCGCCCCCTCTCTTGTAGGACTTTCTACATGCTGGCTCAGAAAGCTCTCCTGGATGCACTTTAAGAATTCTGCACCCTCTAAGCCTTTCACACTCTGACTATCCCAGTTAATATTGGGGAAGTTGAAATCCCCTACTATTATTACCCTATTATTTCTACACTTCTCTGAGATTTGCCTACATATCTGTTCCTCTATCTCCCCCTGACTGTTTGGGGGCCTATAGTACACTCCCAGCAAAGTGCTTGCCCCCTTTTTGTTTTTAAGTTCGACCCATATGGCCTCATTAGAGGAACCTGCTAAGATATCATCCCTCCTTGCAGCAGTAATTGACTCCTTGATTAATATTGCGACACCCCCTCCTCTTTTACACCTCCCTCTGTCTTGCCTGAAGATTCTATACCCTGGGATATTGAGCTGCCAGTCCTGCCCCTCCCTCAACCATGTCTGTGATAGCAACAATATCATACTCCCATGTGTTCATCAACACCTTCAATTCATCTGCCTTACTCGCAAGACTCCTTGCATTAAAATAAATGCCATCCAGCCTTGCCATATTCCCTTGTGCCGTTACATATTTGCTCTGCCTTCCAGACTGACTTTTTTCCTCTATATTTGGCTGTGCATCACCCCCTACTATAGCTCCACTCCGTATCCCATCCCCCTGCCAAGTTAGTTTAAACCCCCCCCCCCCCCCCCAACAGTACCAGCAAACCTCCCCGCAAGGATGTTGGTCCCGTTCCGGTTCAGATGCAACCCGTCCGACTTGTACAGGTCCCACCTTCCCCAGAAGCAGACCTAGTGATCCAGGAAACTAAAGCCCTCCCTCTTGCACCAACTCTTTAGCCACGCATTCATCTGCTCTACCCTCCTATTCCTATACTCACTAGCACGTGGCACCGGGAGTAATCCAGAGATTACAACCTTTTGAGGTCTTGCTTTTTAATCTGCTACCTAGCTCCCTAAATTCTTGTTGCAGGACCTCATCCCTCTTTCTACCCATGTCGTTGGTACCAATGTGAACCACGACTTCTGACTGTTCGCCCTCCCCTTTCAGAATGCCCTGCAGCCGTTCAGTGACATCCTTGACCCTGGCACCAGGGAGGCAACATACCATCCTGGAGTCACGTCTGCGGACACAGAACGGCTATCTGTTCCCCTTACGCTAGAATCCCCTATCACTATTGCTCTCCCACTCTTTTTCCTCCCCTTCTGTGCAGCTGAGCCACTCGTAGTACCATGGACTTGGCTCTTGCTGCATTCCCCTGAGAAACCATCTCCCCCAGCAGTATCCAAAACGGAAAATCTGTTGGAGAGGGAGATGGACCCAGGGGACTTCTGCACTACCTTCCTAGTTCTTTTACTCTGTCTGGTGGTCACCCATTCCCTGTCTGCCTGTGCACTCTTTACCTGTGGTGTGACCACCTCGTTAAACGTGCTATCCACGAAGATCTCAGCTTCGCAGATGCTCCACAGTGACTCCAGCCGCAGCTCCAGCTCGAAACGCAGATTTCGAGTAGCTGCAGCTGGAGACACTTCCTGCACATGTGTTCGCCCTGGACACTGAAAGTGTCCCTGACTTCCCACATAGCACAGGAGGAGCACTCCACGCTGCCGAGCTGCCCTGCCATGTCCTAACCTTAACTTACTCCCTTTACTTCCTTTTAAATTAAAGAATATTAAATGCACTAGGGACTTTAATTCACTTTAAACACTACTTTAAACCAGAGACCTTACTTTTACTTCAACGAGTGGACTGTAGTAATACTCACCAGGTCTTACTTACCAATCAGCTCCTTCCCTGGTTGTGATGGCACTTTAGCAGTTTCGCAGCTGTTGTTGTTTGACTGCTCCCGCTCTCGGACTCTTTCCCAACTCGCAGCACTCCTCTGCAGTGCTCCTTTATGGCCACTCCGCCTTCTCTCGGGTCCTGCTGCCGCTCCCACACAGGTCCGCCTCCTCTGCTGCGCTCCTTTATGGCCACTCCGCCTTCTCTCGGGTCCCGCTGCCGCTCCCACACAGGTCCGCCTCCTCTGCCGCTCCGCCTTCTCTCTGGTCCCGCTGCCACTCCCACACAGGTCTGCCTCCTCTTTTTTAAGGAGTCTTGCCATTCCTCACCCCCCCCCCCCCCCCCCCCCTTCTCAAAAGAACATCTTCTAGGTGTCAACTTTTGTTGTGTAGTTCCATGGGTGCCAGCAACCTTCCAGTACCTTGCCCAACTGCCAATCTTTGTGTTTAAAAATGGTTATTTGACTGGAGGTCATTGGAGCCCAGTCCTGTCTCATCTGACATCTTGTCTAACACTTCCCAGCAGCTATCACTAGATAGCAATTAAGAGTAGGATTGGTGGATGAGTTGTGTTTTTTGCCACACCTGAGGCAAGGATTAATTGTTGCATCCTGGTTGAGATCAACTAAGTCAACATAGACTCGGGATCAGGTATTCGACTTTCTGGTTTGTATGTTGTAATTGGTGCACGAGATGGTAGTTTTCGTCAGTGGTCAACTTGAGCTAGAAATAATTCTTTTAAACAATTTTTGTTGGTTTTAATGTGTAGTAATTTGAGTGCAAGGTTAAGTGAGAATTGTGAAGCTATATAATATGGGGGAAATGTTTTTGAATACCTAATATAGGTTAGGTAAAAGTGGTAATCTCAAAAGAATAATTTCTTAAAACTAAAGTGGACAATTCTGTTCATCAACGTTAGGGATGTTAATGCTGAGGCATTGCACTTACCCAATTCATTAGATACTGTTTACCAAAAGATCAATGCTGATGTGTAAGATTGTTTTCTTTTATAAATTAATGCATTGATCAATGTTGGGTACCCTGTGTAAACATTGAACATGCCCACCATAGCCAAGTTCCTGTATTTTACCTCAATATTGTAGCTTATTAGAGCATACTAACTACACCAGTATAAATGTCTCGAATTTATTGACCTAACTATGCTTGGGTGATAGTGAGGTTGCCAATTTTAATGTTGAATTGTGGACAGTTTTTATATTGGTTCACATCCATTCTGAGCTACCAGGTTGAGACTACCCAAATCTCATTTTACATGGGATGTTACAAGTGACCTTGCTCTGGGCTCAAACCCAGATCCGAGGGTTGAAAGAATAATGTCCGAATCCGTTATGCCACCCAGTACCCAAAGAACAGTTTTTAAAATTTATGAAACATTTGCTGATGCAATTGTTAAAATAATTGAGCATTTTTTAAACTACGAATAAAAAATATTCCAAAAATAAAGTTTTTTTCATCAGAATTACAATAATACAGATTTGAATCTGGAGAAGCGGATCTGATTCCAATTGAATGTTCGTGTCTATCTATAGTCCCGCTTTCTTGTTTCCTCGGTAGTGACTGATCGAATAAGTTCAGTCATGTCTTGTCATTCCAGTTGATATGGGCGGTAGGATCGAGCTGGAGTTAGGTTTGCTCTTGTATAACTAAAAAGTACTTTGGAGGAGGAACAAAAATCTTATGATCTATGGATTTAAATATTTGTCTCTACAGAGGATTTGAAACGTCTGAATGATAGACTTGTAGAAGCAAATTCAACAAAGATAGATCTTCAGTTAAAACTTGATGAACTTCAAGTATCAGAAGTCTCTATTAAGGTGAGTGTCTTTCAGCAATTGCTGAATCTGTCAGTGACTGTTACTTGAAACTGTACAAATTCAGACTTCAAATTAATTTTTAAATTAGACAGTCAGTTTATGGGTAAAGTGCATAACTTAATGTACAGTCAAAATTTATGAAGCTATTTTACATGTTATGAAGCCGTTGTATGTAGTACATTAACAGATATATTGTGGTCATAAGATATCTGAAACACATTTTATCTGCCATTGCTTTGCATGATTTATGAAGTCACTGTGCATCCCGACTGCATTGCGTCTGCAGGAGGAATTGTATCTCTGTCGTGCTGCCTGCACTGAGCATTGGTGGGTTGATGGGCTGAGGCAGCTTGTTTGGTCCTGAATTTTGGGAGGTGATGGGGAATACTGGTGGACATGTTTGGGTTTGGGCCCCTCAATAGGTGGATTGCTGTGCAGAGGGGCTAGTTTGTGTCATGGGCAAACAAGAATTGGCCGCAGACTGCCTGGTATTTTCCCTGCAAATTAAAGCGGGTGCTCTTCTGGGTGCATCGTCACCTGGTATGGAGGTCTTTCTGCATTTTCCCAAGCAACCTTCAGGTTTTTTTGTTCTGTCCTTCTCCATGAAGATGGTACATAGGATGGAGATACATTTGCAAAAGGCTGTTGCGAAGTGGAGGTAAAGTTCTGGGGAGTTAGCTCACGCTGAGAACTGCAAAGTATTGCCAAATGAAGCACCATCTCCAGAACCCTGCAATAGTGGTATTGGTTCTGTTGGGCAAGGTGGAATTTGGCAGCTGATTAACGGAAGAGTATAATTTTGCCCTCGAGGAGGGACTGGCCTGATCTAGTAATTTATTTTGACAGGCACTTCATTCGGCTAAAGTAAGTCTTTCTGAGAACTCTCCATTGTGCCAGGGAGAGAGCTATCGGAGTTGGTGGGGTCTTTAGGGTGCCAGAAACCTGACTCAAGGCTGACAGTTGTAGTGACAATGGGTGTTTCTGGCTCTAGCTCTCCAATGGTCTCTCTTTTTGAAGGTATGTGTATACTAGTCTATTTAGAGGGGTTGAAAGGGAGAGCCTGGCTTCCATTCCCAGCCGGCGGTTGTTCGAGAGATTAGGCTTCAAAATCTTGAGTGAGCTGTCGAGTGGTAGTATCTGAAATTTGAGTGACTGAGTCCTACCTTGTGAAAGCTGGAGGCATTTGAGGGACATTTGCAACCTTTTGCCCACCCAAAAGAATTTGCAGCTAAGTCTCTCTGGCATAGTTGGACTGGCACCTTGATAGGTAGCATCTGAAATTGGTAGAGAAGGCAGGGGAGAATTTTGTCTTTATTGTGTTAAGATTGTTCTATCTGGTTAGGTCAGAATAAACACTGGTAAGGATTGGGTGAGGAAGTTCCTTTTTGTACAGGTGGCAAGTTTCAGTGTGTATTTAAATGTTTTCTTAAAAATTTTGTTTTAAAGTGTTTCTGCTTGATGTTTGTTCACATGAGGGTCTACATTACAATGTTTGTATTTTGCTGGATTCTGTACAAAAATTTAAAACTTGCGCCTCCATCATGGATGTTGGGCACAAATTTTCTGATCCATTTCCTATGATTATGTAATCATTATATTCAAGATTTGTTGATCTTGTTGAAAGTGCTGCAGCAATTGTTGTTCAATTTTTTGAACTTGGAGTTCCTGTTCTGTGCTAGATTACTTTTGTGTAATAAAAGGGGGGGATAGAAACAGTGTGATTTTCCATTTATTAATGGATAATTAACAGCAGTTTCATTCACTGAAACTTGGAGTTTTGTAGCTACATAAAGGTAGCTAGGTACTTCTGCATTATTTTTTTTATTTGAAGGTATCCAAAGTGTCAATGTATTGAGAAAGAGAGGACTGCTTTGACAGTTCCAAGCTTCATGTTGGTATTGCACAATTTTTAGAAAAACTTGTAAAACCAATCAACAGGTGACCCTGTGCTAACTATGTAGAACAGTCCTTGTATTCACAATTTAAGAAAATAATGTTTTAGGCTGCTTTAAGTAGTCAAATCTTCTGTGAAATTACTGTCGCTCATTACTTAATGCATAATAAGAAACCCACAATTTTTGGATCTGTTCCAGGATGTAAAAGTTTTACTGAAAACATGTAATCTGTTAGTACAACATTTATGTTCGGATGGGTCTGACATCCTACTGTGCTTGTGTGTTTGACAAATATATTGTATATCAATAGATCTGATATCTTTATATTTAGTCACATTATCCAAAATATCAACATTAGGAGCACCTTTGTTTTATCGGAAAATCTTAATACTCAGCTCATTTCAGCAATCTCACTGACTACCAATGTATTTCTGTCAGACATTCTGAATAAGTGGTTGCTAAACTATGATTTCTTTGTAGTATCGTGAAAAACGCCTTGAACAGGAAAAAGAATTATTGATGAATCAGAATAGTTGGTTGAATTCAGAATTAAAAACAAAGACTGATGAACTATTGGGACTTCGTCGAGAAAAGAGCAATGAAATTCTTGAACTACGATGCAATCTGGAGAACAAAAAAGATGAGGTAATTTATCTCCATATCTTGCCTGGTATTCTTCATACAATGTCTTTCATGTCCTCGGGGCATCCCAAAGTGCTTGCTTTTTAAAAAGTTGTGGATTATTATGGCAAATAGGGCACCAATTTGGGTACATCAAGGTCCCACAAGTTGCAGTGAGATGAATGGCCAGCTAATCTGTTTTGATGGTGTTGTTTGAGGGATGAATGTTTGCTAGACACACTGAGAACTCACTACGCTTCTGAAAAAGTGCCATGGGATCTCTTATCTGAGCTGGCTGAATGGGTCTTGGTTTAAGACTTGATACAAAAGATGAAAACTTCAACGATATACACTCTAACTCCTGGAGTGGGGCTTGAACCTATAACCTTTTGACTCGACGCAAAAATGCTACCAACTGAGCTAGGCTGACATTTCGGTGTTTTGTATTTTACTTTTTACTAGATAATTAATTTTCACTTCACTAATGCAATCTTACTGAAAGCATTTGAATTTTATTCCATGATACTGAACGATTGTCTTTTACAGGTGTGCAGCATGGAAGAGCAGATTCGCACTTTAAAAACATCTAAGGAAAACTTTGAGAAACAGGTTGAGGATTTAATGAGCAAATTGAAAGAGGTTAGTTTTTACCCCATTCCAGAATTAACACATCAGGGAATCTTTCAAAATTGGAGCATGTTGCCCCAGGTCCAATTGCTATTTTTTTGTTTGTATTCATCAAGCGCACGCTCTGTGGAGTTTTTTTTTCCAATCGTATTTCTCATTTTAATTCTTTTATAAATTAACAGCCATTCAATATGCCAAGCTATTTCCCAGCCAAGAAATTCTACCAATAATGTCCAAGTGTAAAATTAGTTTTTTTTTAAGCACTCAGCATACCAAATAATACGCTGAACGAGTTTATGTAGAACGCAGCAGCATGTTTCAGAAATCGAACCACTCCTGTGTTGGGTACCTAGTATTCTCAGATCGAATTTGTAAATCTTTGCCTGTAGAGCTTATAGAAAAGTACACTTCTCGGTGGACTGTTTTATTTAGTTGAACCGTGACAACTGTTTAACCGTATGTAGTTTTTCAATTCCTTTGAAAATTGATGTCGAAGACATTTTTATTCTTTTGTGTATACTGTATATGCACTGGTTAGCACACTTCTGTTTTTCTGATTAGTCTAAGGAGCAGTCAGCAACTATGGAGGAAAGGTTCCGAAATGAACTGAATGCACATGTGAAGTTGTCAAACTTGTACAAGGTATAATTTTGTTCTTCTACGGCTCATTGTGCAATTTAATGTACATTTATTTGCTCATTCACTTTTAATGCTTTGGAAACCAGTGACTTATAGTTAAAAGAATACGGTTTGCAGTCTACAACAACTTCTTGCATTTATATAGCGACTTCAACATAAAATAACGTTGCAAGGTGCTTCACGGGCATGATTTTTTTAAAAATTGGAAGAGAAAGTATTGCATCATCCCTGGTAAATTTAGTGGCTAAATAATGCCTCTTAAGTATTTCAATAGTGCTTGATATGTACAGTATAAGCTTTTTATGTGTGGTTTCACACCATATTTATTTACTTCTATATTTTTGTACTTTTTTTTGGCTTTAGTACACCAAGGTCCTAGATAAATGCACTCTATTAAATTGTGTTGAGATTTATGCAGCAATTCTGATCAGTGAGAAATGCAAAGGAACAACAAAGTTGCACATCGCTTTTCCAACTGCAGTCGATCATAATTTGTCTTTGAGCATAATTTGACATAATACATATTTCCTGCGTTGATGCAGTCACACTAGAACTGAGTTATTAGCCAAGTATTTCTAGTGCGTGGAAAGTAACATTACTGTTGATCAGTTGCTCAAACTTTCTGCAATGCTGTAATTTGAGAGTTTCTGTGGGAATGTGACCTGCTCTGTGTGCTCATGCGTTGCAGGTAAGTGCTCTTGATTTGTCTAGGGTACTGCCTATGACGAGCAGTATCCTGAAAGAAGTTATTTGGCTTTGCTGTGAAAATGCACGATTACTGATCATGTTTCTTGGAGCAAATGGTGTCATGGGTGCTTTTTTAAATTCAGTTTCTAAAAAAAAAATTAACATTTTGTTGTACCTGTGTTCAAATGTCTTTATATGGTTTGAAGAGCTAAGGGTTTTATGCACAAAGTGGGACATCCTGTGTGCTAATGATTTTGGTGAACTGGCTTGGAGGAGCGCACGTGCATTTTAAAAAAGAATAAAGGCAGTCATTTCCTACTGAGGTCAAGTACAGGTTGCTGTTGGTGAGGGAAGTTTGCATATTGACCTGGAACCTGAAACTTGGAGTACTTGACTTCACTAACAGTTAACTTGTAATTAATCTCTAGACCACTTTCCCCAGGGTGTTCTTGAGCAGTGGCTTTATACGGACCCCAGACTACCTTTGAGCAAAAATGGGAGATTTATTTTTGAAGAAAGGAATCAACAATGTAAAGTTTGATCTTTTCCTTACTCCACCCCACCCCCAACATAAAAAATCTTTACAAGAGATGTAAAATGGTTGCTGTTTCTCCCATTTGCCTGATCTAACTGATGGAAGACTTGAAAGGAAGCATGATGGTAGTGTTTTTGTACTTCCCATAACTTTGTGACTGAAGTTAGTAACTCAGCTTGTGAACCATCTCAGGCACCAGCTTCTCCCCTACCACTCTGAAGTAGTGCATTATGATTACAACGTGTATTTCCACCCAGAGTAATTTGTTTGCATTAAGTGTGATTTAAAAAATGCAGCTAGATTAGATTTTAAAATAATGAAGTACATAGTGAAGTTATGAAGTATGTAAATACAATGCCTTGATTCATTGCAGGGTGCTGCAAATGACTCTGAAACTAAGGCAACGGAACTCACCAGAGCAGTTGAGGAGCTTCATAGTCTACTGAAACAAGCAAATGAAGGTCAGATTACTTCAGCAAAAGTTGTGTTGCATTACATGTAGCATGTGTTTTTAGTTGTAAATTGCTCTGAAAATTAAGCACTTGTTGCCATTATTGCTTGTTTCAGCCCATAAATTAACTGAAGATCGACTGGCTGAGACCGAGGCCTGCAAAACAAGAGCAGCTGCTGAGCTGAATGAAAGGATCATCAAACTTGAAAAGGAATTGGAAAATGCTAACCATCTCCTTTCAGCTACCAAGCGTAAAGGTGCACATATTAGTTTGATGCTGAAGGATTATTCAGTAGCAGCATGAGTGTTTGCTTTATTATCTAACTGTTTTTCATGATAGGAGTGGCTACACTCTCTGAAGAGGAGCTGGCAGCTATGTCGCCCACTGCAGCAGCTGTTGCTAAGATTGTAAAGCCTGGAATGAAGCTTACGGAGGTACGATGCTAGTGTCAGTCAAGTAATGTTTGTTTCAAAGTATCTTTCCTGTAGAAGTACATTTTCATTGAATCCAAATATTCAAAAAAAATTACTGAAAAGTTGTTCTCTCGCTGGCTTTCCATACCTGTAGATCATTTGTTAGCTTTTTGACAAGTTACAACATTCTTTATTTCTGGGGTAGCATGCATGTTGCAGAACATTAAGCTGCAAACTGTGTTTGACACCAATTTTCTCTTACACAGTTCTAACACTGGGAACAGAACATTGAAAGTGTTTTAAGAGATGCTCACGTGGAATACCTTCAGAGAGCTTTTTTAGTGTTGAGTCTGGGATTATTACATTAAGATTCAAAATGAATTACTTTGCTTTGTACTATACTTCATATGGGGGTGGAGGGAAGTCCTAACATATTTTCAGTTGAGCAGCACTGACATTTTAATATTGAAATGTTTTTCTAGCATCTCTAGCAGAGCCTTCTAGCTGCCAACTTACAAGGAAAATGAGCTGATAAGTAGTTTGGTATTATAACTAAACCAGACTCACCCTTTTCTTGAGCTCCAGTGGTAGTTCCTTTTATCGTTGAGGCTTTGATCAAGAGGGTACCTACTAGGTTTCAATTTGTGCTGCCAGGCAGGAAACTTCCTGGAGCTGCAACAGCCTCCAGTAAGCTGAATTTTATTGTAACTACAGCTGCATTACCTTTTTTATTTGCTCCTACTTTGACTACAGTATGCAATATGATCTTATTGGTGATACTGTTGAAAGCTGATGACTAATTTATACTGGAAGTATACTGCAACAAATTCACAACCGTGTATATTGATTTTGAGACAGTTAACCTTGATAGAGCTAAGTAAATGCTGTTGTAATGAAACTGGGTAGGTTGTTTTCCTTCTTCATATCTTTGCTAAATATTTTGGTGGTCTTTGGAATGGTGATACGCAATATGCACAAATGTAAGTTTGGACAAAGTTAAAATACTTTTTATAATCTTTTATCCTGCCTGTACAGTTATATAATGGATATGTGGAAGCCCAAGATCAGTTGCTAGTGGCAAAACAGGAAAATAAGAGGGTAAACAAATACTTGGATGAAATTGTGAAAGAAGTGGAGATGAAGGCTCCACTTTTGAAGCGTCAGCGGGAAGAATATGAACGTGTGCAAAAGGCTGTGGCAAATCTCTCGGCTAAATTAGAAGATTCCATGAAGGTAATTTTTTTTTGTTTAAACTGTGGTTAACCTCTAATTCTTTTTAACCCCCTTGAGCCAGACTGCTGTACCAGCCATTATGTCTTGGAGCACTGTGACTGGTTATAAGAACTGGCTTCTCTCATTCAGGTAGTTTATTCCCCATTGCCTCCATAACCGTGACTGCACTTCAAAAGTAATTAATTCACTGTAAAGCACTTTGAAAGACACTACATAAATGTAAGTTCATTCATTGTTTTGTCTCGTCTCATAATCCAGTTGTTCGCTATCTACTACTATAACAATGAATACATCCTGTATTCTGTGTCTTGGGCTAACCTGGTGGAGTAATCAGCTTGGAAAGTTTTCTTTAATTAGTGAACTTGTGTTCTGCATACAGTGTTGGTGTGCAATTAGACAAAATGAGAATAACAACCTCAACTTTTTGCTAATATAGAATCAACAAAATCTAAAAGCAGCAAGAAAGTTTGACACAAGTATGACCACAGTTACTGTTGTGTGCCTGCACTCCTACATTATGCTTTATGTAACTCAAAAAGCATATGGCTCGACCATGTTAACAATAGTTTACTGAAGATTCTGCAGAACCCCTTCCTTCATTGTGTTTATAATCTTGAAGCATATTGTGTATTTTGTTTTTGGAAGCATTTCTCAAAGTATACTATAAAAGGTTTGGATTTTTTAAACAAATGATACAATGGATGACTTCAGCTTATTTAGAAGGATCACTGCATTATGTGATTCACCATATTGATAAAGCCTTTCTTTCTTCGCAGGAAATTCGCAGATTACAAAAAAGTACTGATGAGGCGAATAAGCATTCTTCAATGCTCGGCAGGGAGAACCAGAGATTAAAAATGCAAGTGTCAGACCTCTCACAGCAGGTTGGTAATTGGAGATTGCATGTTTTGCTTTCATATACATGTTGTAAAAAAAAAAATGGATCACCACACTTTTTCCCCAGCTGCTGTTAAAATGGAGCGGAGGGAGTGAAGTGCATAACTAAGCTAAATGGACCAGGAAGGTTTCCGGTTTGATTTCCTCAGTCTCTTGCATTAGCTGATCTCAGCTGGGCTATTATCAGTAGCTGCACTACATTGTCTGCAATATTGCATAATCATTTACACTTGGTCGCCTTTTGCAGTTAACTTTTTACTGTACTGAAAACTTTACTGAGGGAAATTTTAAATTTTGAGAATGTGTGATTCAGTTTGCCCATGTGCATCTGCTATGGTGTACTTTTGATCTGCTTACCATTTTTCCTCTATTATTTGCATGTACTTGTACCTTCTCTATTGTTTAAAATACTCATTTATCAAAACACGTACCATAACAGCTGTTGTCTCATTATTGAACCACTAATTGCTCCACATCTGACCTAAGTATGTAATAGCTAAGTCTCTTTGTTTGTGATTGTGTGATTCAGAATAGAGTTCTTTTGATGGAACTAGAGGATGCACGTGGGAACCATATTTTGCGTGAAGATGAAGTTAGTTCTGCTGACATAAGCAGTTCCTCTGAAGTCATTACACAGCACTTGGTAACCTATCGTAACGTTGAGGAGCTGCAACAACAGAATCAACAGCTACTGGTGGCCATTCGTGAACTTGCTGATAAGCAGGAACGGGAAGAGCAGGAAAAAACCTCTTCACGGTAAATGCTAGAACTTGATCAATTTGAGATCCTTTTGACTTTTTTTGTTTTTTTTCTTTAAAATGTTAGCTGCAGATCTGATCATCAGTCTTTCTCACATACACTTCTCAAGTGGTTGCTGGTTTCCTTCTCTCTTCCCTTTCCCCATCCCATAGATTTATCTTTACGCATATGTGTCTGTTCCTCTCCTTTCTACTCTGGGTGAAGAAGATTAATTTCCTGTACAAGTAACTGATTCTACCTGCCATATTCTGAATGATGTGGCACTTCACGAACCTAATGCCATCTTTCTCTGTTTCTACGAGCACCTGCATGCTTCTGGCGCTACCTGACATGATTCTATCAATGTTCCCAGCCTTGCACCTTGGTGCATATTTTGAGCTTCTTGTTAACTCGGCGCTGTCTTTAACTCTACATCCAATTTGATGCCTAGACCAAATTTTTGCACTTCAATTATTCTCTGTCTCCCTCTTCCTCTCTCTCTCTCTCTCTCTCTCTCTCTCTCTGTCTGTGTCTCTGTCTGTGTGTGTCTCTGTCTGTGTGTGTCTCTGTCTGTGTGTGTCTCTGTCTGTGTGTCTCTGTCTGTGTGTCTCTGTCTGTGTGTCTCTCTGTCTGTGTGTGTCTCTGTCTGTGTGTGTGTCTCTCTCTCTGTCTGTGTGTGTGTGGGTCTCTCTCTGTGTGTGTGTGTGTGTGTGTGTGTGTGTGTGTGTGTGGGTGTCTCTCTTTCTGTCTCTCTGTCTCTGTCAGCATGTACCCCCCCATCGGTCTTGCGTCTGCACACCTCGTGCTCTATTCCCTCCCTCACTAGTCAAGAGGTAGCATTGTATTAAATTTAAAATCAAGGTTGATTATGGTTCTGATATAAGAATCATTCAACAGAGCAAATCTCTTTGAATTCTAGAATTTCTGAGCTTCAGTTGAATCTTTCGGAAGCTTTGAGTGAACTTGAACGACTTCGTGAAGCACGGACTCACCAGATGCAACTAGTGGAATCAATTGTACGGCAGCGTGATATGTACCGCATACTACTTGCACAGATGACTGGAGTGACCATTCCAATCCAGGGTAAGGAGTGATACACCAGATGTAATTTAATTCAGAGGAATGTTTATTATAGAATGGTTACAGCACAGAAGGAGGCCGTTCGAGTCTGTACCAGCTCTTTGCAAGAGCACTTAAGCTAGTCCCACTCCCCCACTCGCTGCGTAAAAAAAGTTTTTCCTCATGTCGCCATTGGTTTTTCTGCCAATCACCTTAAATCTGTGTTCTTTGGTTCTCGACGCTTCCGCCAACGGGAACAGTTTCTCTCTATCTACTCTGTATAGAGCCCTCATGATTTTGAATGCCTCTATCAAATCTCCTCTCGACCTTCTCTGCTCCAAGGAGAACAACCCCAGCTTTTCCCGTCTATCCAGTCTATCTATTATGAATGTTATCTCTTGGTGGAACAAATTAGGAGCCCATTCCTTTTTAAGAGTGATTTACCCTTCTATAGAGTAGGTTTGGCTTAACCAGATCCTTGAACAGTTGTTACTCTAATCTGACTCTGAAAGGCCCAATACATATCAAACAAAATTTGACTTGCTGTTCAACACAGAATGGTAATTGCACTTTTAAACCCTACAACTACTTTTTAAAGAGAGTTAACTTAAGGTAATCAATGCAGGCCTATTTGATTCATGAACGCATTAAAAGAATAGCCATAATTTGTATTTATATGGTGCCTCTGACATACAAATCTATCCAAAAGTACTTGACGGGCATAAGGGGGGAAAAAAAATGGACATCAAACCAATGATGGGAGATATTGGGCGTGACCAGAAGCTTGGTCAAATTGTGGTTTTTAAGGGGGGGCCTTTAAAGGAGGTGCAGGGGTTTAACGAGGGAATTCTAGAACATGGGGCCTAGGCAATTGAAGATATTGCTGTTAATGGTAGAGTCAGGGGATGGTGAAGCATTGGGAGACCGGAAGCTAATTTCAGACTGTGAGAACATGGGTAATGGGCAAGTAGGATTTGGTGCTGGATAGGATACAGGCAGTAGAGTATTACGGAGCGTGGAGGATGAGAGGCCAACCAGAAGAAGATTGGAGCAATTGGAGGTAACAAAGGCATGAATGAGGTTTCAGCTGCAAATGGGCTAATTATGGGGCAGAGGTAGAAGTAGGCAGTCCTTGTGATGGAGAGGATATGAGGTTTGGAAGCGCCCCATGGGGTCGAACCAGATATATTACAATGCTCTCAAGTTTTCATTTGTAAAATTTAAGCTGTCGATTCTTGCAAAGTGACAAGTTTTATAACTGGTTGTCTTGTTTCAGCTGACACTCTGCATTGGTTGAGTGCATTGTCTTCCTTTCTGCTCCTCTTAGTGATACAAGTTCCCTAGTTAGTTTTTTTCATTATTTTTGAAGCTTTTTTGAAAGCTAGAAGATATCAGAAATATGCAAGTACTATAAGCGTTTGCCATCTTCCTCCAGGTGCAGCAACAGAAGATGTATCTTTAATCTCATCCACTCCAAAACGGTCTCCAGGGCAAACAAAAAAAATGCCACAAATGACCTCCACACCAGCTCCAATTCCTTCAGTGGAGTCCACAGAGCTTGTGCAATCAAGGACAGCACTTAAACAGGTAGAAAGGATAAAGTGTATTATATTTTACTGTTTCAAAATATAATTTATCTTCAAAACCCCACAAAAGGTTTTGAATTGCATAACACAGCAGTGAAGCGTGTAAGTTGTTAAAATTTCTAAAGGAACAATTTGCTCCTGAAACTTGCTAATGTTTGGGAGAACCTACATTGGTTAGTCGTTTTAGATGTCTTAAACAAAGTCTTGCGTATGGCACATATTTCCTGTACACGTTAACTGTACTTTGTCATGATTTTTATAATGGGACCAGTGTGTCAACATGGCACAATGGAAAAACCTTAATGTAAATATTTATAATGTGGAAAATCCAATATCAACATGTTAAATTTCACCATTGCATATTATTGATGTGCCAATTGAGTTGCTCAGTAGTTTTTCAAGAAAATTTCAGCCACCTTTTTTGTGGTGCCTGAGGGTCCAGAGAAGGCTGCTGATAGGCAGGAACAGAGTCGGGGTGGCACTTGAGATCTCATCCTGGCTCCCAACACCCACAAAACTGCTCGATCCCAATATTGTCAGATCCTCGCAACTCCCTATTGTTGCCAGACTCTTCTCTTTTCTTTCCCCTCCTCTCCCCCACCCCATGTTCCAGCACCCACTCAAAGTACTGTTGGAACTGGAGATTCCATCCCAGTATTGCCAAACTGTTGGCTCCCTTTTCTGTGCTTCCAGACTCCAGGGCCATCCCAAATGTTGCACGTCAGTGTCCCTGGAAATATACGTGTAACATTTCTGACTCTCTTTGCCCCAGTGTGGTGAATACAGCTCAAAAATAAAACTGATAAAACATACATATTTCAGAATAGCATAATTACATTTATCTGTAAAGTTCTTTTTTCGTGTATGTTTCAGTAGCTTCACTAATGTTTTTACTTTTAAGGCTTCAGCCTCGCTCTGAAAAGCCATGTTCTTGGTTTCAGGGAGAGCGTACAATCTGAGCATGTGCACAATTTCCCATTGTGCATCAGTAGGATTTTGTCAGGGCAATTGGGAGGTAGATTGACTCAAGTGGAAAGGTGGAACTCCTCCATGGTGTAAAAGGATTTTTTTCCAGTATCTTTTGTGTTGGAAAAGCTGTCAGCAGAATTAATTTTTAACTGAAGTTTATCAACTATTAAAGCTCAGACATTTGACTCCGATGCACAGGTGCATAGTGAGATTGTGTCTTTCCTTTTAAGTTACATTGCTTTGTTTTTAGATTTAAAAAAAAAAATCAACTTTTGAATTAGTGGCAGCTGTGCTAAAGAGAGAAAAAGGCTGACCGTTCTTGGGGCGCTACATAGAAACATAGAAACATAGAATCTAGGAGCAGGAGTAGGCCATTCGGCCCGTCGAGCCTTTAGTGTTGTAGTTGGCAGCTATGTACACACAGTTGGCAAATAGAATATTGGAACGAAATGCACTTTAAAACTATCTTTAGGCTGGAACTCAGAAATACTGGTGGGATGGTGGATAGTTTGGTTTCATTCTCTTGAGGTACAGCCCCCCCTTGTTCTGACACACCCATTGATCCTCCCAAATGCTCTAGATCTTTGTACTTTTCCCAGGGCTGCTGCATCCTATTGCCCCTCCCTACTTTTTTTTATTAGATCCTGGGATGTGGGCGTCACTGGCAAGGCCAGCAGTTACTGCCCATCTCTAAACTACTGCTGATGGACCTGTTGCCCCCTCCTTAGTGCTGACAGACCCCTTGTCACCTCTCAACTTCACCGACTTTGGGAATTTCTTTACCTCTCCCCCACCATTTCTGTCGAACTTGGACAGCTTCTGCACTTAAAAATCCCAGAAGTCGGCCAACATTTCTCCCCCTCTCCCAGTGCTATAAAACCCCAGGATTTTCATACACAGTGCTGCAATATTTTAGAATTATTTCCCAATAAAGTCAAAGGCCAGCATTTCCCCTGTAACTGATGCTAATCGCTACATTCAATGTGCTACAGGTTACCTGCCAACCTTCGTGTATTCAGGGCTTTGCAAGAGATGGCAAAAATTAAGTACACAAAGAAGCCTAATCAAGAATTTATGATTTCCATAGGAAAAATAGTTACACAATTTGATCCTCAAAACAGCGATGAAAATCTGCAGTACTATCTAACAAAAACTGAATTTGTCTTATTTAGTACAAAGGCAAAATACTGTGGATGCTGGAAATCTGAAATAAAAACAGAAAATGCTGGAAATACTCAGGTCAGGCAGCATCTGGGGAGAGAAAAGAGTTAACGTTTCCGGTCAATGACCCTTCATCAGAACTGGAAAAAGTTGGAGATGTAACAGGTTTTTAAGCAAGTGGAGGGGAGGAGAGGAAAGAACAAAAGGGAAGGTCTGTGATAGGATGGAAGGCAGGAGAGATTGAGACAAAAGGGATGATGGTGCAAAGCAAAAGGAGATGGTAATGGGACAAGTTAAGAAACAAAAGGTGACTCTAGATGAAGTGTAAATGGCAATGGCAAAATGATCGACAGCTGCCTTGTGAGAGGAAAAAAAAAATAGGGGCAGAGGTTATGGTCTGAAATTGTTGAACTCTGAGTCCAGAAGGCTGTAAAGTGCCTAATCGAAAGATGAGGTGCTGTTCCTCGCGCTTACGTTGAGCTTCATTGGAACAGTGCAATAGGCCGAGGAGGAGAGGTCAGAGTGGGAGTGGAGCGGAGAATTAAAGAAACAGCGATTTACTTGTATTTCTTGCAGTTTAGTATACTGTATTCGCCGCTCACGATGCGGTCTCCTCTACATTGGGGAGGCCAAATGCAGATTGGGTGACCGCTTTGCGGAACACCTCTGTTCAGTCCGTATGGGTGACCCCGAGCTTCCGGTCAACATACTTTTGCTGACTACTGTACAACAATATCTTGGATTTATGTAAGCGCCTTTAACATAGTAAAACATCCAAGGTACTTCACAGGAATGTTATTGGATAAAAATTGACGCTGAGCCAAAGAAAGGAGACATTAGGGCAGTTGACCAAAAGCTTGGTCAAAGAAATGGGTTTTAAGGAGCATCTTAAAGGAGGAGGGAGAAATGGCGAGGCAGAGAAGTTTGGTGAGGGAATTCCAGAGCTTGGGGCCTCAAACTGAAGTTGCGGCTGCCAGTAATTGGATGATGGCAAGGCCAGAATTGGAGGAATGCAGAGGGCGGGAGCAGGTTGGAGATGAGGAGGGACGAAGCCATGCAGGGATTTGAACACTGGGATGAGAATTTTAAATTTGAGGCCACCGTAGGTCAGTGAGCACGGGGTCATAGTCTCAGGATAAGGTGATGGTCATTTAGGACTGAGATGAAGAGAAATTTCTTCACTCAGTGTATTTTTGTGAATCTTTGGAATTCTCTACCACAGAGGGCTCTGGATGTTGAGTATATTCAAGACAGACATTGATTAGAATTTTGGACACTAAGGGAATCAAGGGATATGGAGATCAGGTGAGAAAGTAGATTTGATTTAGAAGTTCAGCCATGATCTTGTTGAATGGCAGTGCAGGCTCAAGGAGCCATATGGCCTCCTATTTCTTGTGTTCTAATGTGATGGGTGAATGGGTCTTGGTGCATTCTCACAAGGTAAAAATCTCTGGCTCACAACTAAACCTACATTGGTTTTGTCTTCTGTTTTATATAAATGCATTGATAGGACAATGCCATCTGCCTTACTTTATTGGTAGTGACCTGAGTAACTCACGTGTACTTTCTCAACAAAACCGTCTATTGTGTGGTTTTTAGCCAAAGCTCTTGCCATCTATGCATTTACAATATTTTTAGAAAGTAATATTCCTAGAGATTAAATTAATTTAAATGTTGGGGTGTGTGTGTGTGTATATAGAACACATTTAGCCCACCCCATTGTACTGTTGGAGGTTGAGGTTCTGACGTCTCTGTAAATTCCTCTTGATTGGCCCATCAGAAAGGATACTTAATCAGTATATGAAGGCTTCTTTCATGCCAGGTGGTCAGATGGCAAATGATAAACCTGGTACCCAGGTCAGCAGGTAAATATTGCTTGTGATTGGATTGAAACTCTTGCATCTTAATCAGTAGTGAAATAACCTAATCTAGCTACCTGGCTGCTGAAGGGTAGGATTATAAATTGATCTGGAGTAATATACTCCAAGTAGAAATTCATGAAGGGAAAGGAATTTGTTGTGAAAATTACGAAATGTAAAACTATTGGTTAATTGTGTAAGCGAAGCCAAAAAATACATCCATGCAGGGGGTGCTAACATTTTAAGATGCATCATATTTAGAAAATTACTTTATTTCAGCTCCAGTTACACTTTGAAACATATAAGAAGGAAAAGGCAGAGAATGACAAAATGTTAAATGAGCAAAATGAGAAACTTCAGGATCAGCTGACACAACTGCGAACTCAAAGCACAAAACTGTCTACACAGCTGGAATTTGCTTCGAAACGGTATGATTTGAGAATCAAGGCTATAGATTTTAGGAGATAGATATTTAGAAACTGTATGTGATGATCATAGTACTCCACTAGATTAGATAAATGTCTAATGTCGTGATGTAAGTATCCTGTCCCCTTTTTTTAAATGAAGCTTAATTTGTAATCCTCTATAACTGACTATAAACTTTCACCATTTCAGAAACCTTCAATTCAATAAAGGCTTAATTTTTTTTTTAAACTTAGGTATGAGATGCTGCAGAACAATGTAGATGGATTCCGGCGTGAAATAGCATCCTTACGTGACAGGTGTCAGAAGCTCACCACAACTGTTCAGAAACAGGAGCACATAATTAGCAGCATGACTCAAGATTTGCGAGCATCAAATGAAAAGTTGGCTATAGAGGAGGTGAGAGAACTTTACATATATTTTTTAAAAACTCTGGTTTTCTGGAGACACAGTAAACCTAGAAACAGAGAAAATATCAAGGCTGGAAGAGACCAGAGGTGCATATAGCCTGCGTTCCAATAGTTGCATCCGATAATGTGCATCTCCAAGCTTTTTCGCGGGGTTTTTTTTTGCCTTGAAGTGATCTAACTCCTTGCCCCTATAATCTCCCTTGGTGAAGTATTCCACAGATTGTGGTGTGTGGAGGATGCATATTATTTGAGGACTGAAGAAATTCGACCAAATTCTTGTTTATCTAAAGAGATCTAATAATGGGTTTCTTACCAGGATGGTTTGCATATAGGATTATATTAAGCTTTACATTATTTTAACTTGCTTCTCAAATGTTTTCAGCAGATTAATGTCTATGGAAAGGATCCATTTCATTGAAATCAGTTGGGAGTTGCTATAGTTTTAGAAAGCAGCGACATTGAACAGTTTTTGAATTTTCTTTTACTTACTCTAACCCCCTTCCCACAGACTCGAGTAGAAAATTTGAGGAAAGAGAAAGATATGTTGAAGATGGTGGAAGTACGTCTTACCCAAGAGCGGGATTCAAAATTCGCTGAGCATAGGGGACAAAGCTTGCTGTTAACAAATCTGCAATCTATTCAGGTACACTGTGCAAGATTGTGACTTTTAATGCTTTCAGTCTCTGCCTGAGTGTGTGAAATCTAACAAAGCAATGTTGCCAGCATAAAACCGCTGAAGCTTGACCTCTTTGGGCAGAATTTGTGGTCTTGGATCCGGTATGAAAATGGAAAAGTCGTGGATAGTTCAGCTCGATGTCACTGAGATAAGAATAACTATTGAGTTATGTTGATACACAGATGAGAGGTTCAACCATCTTATTTTATTTTCTAACGAGCACTGGTTACTTTGGCTACAACCTTTTAAAGAGTATTTGTATTTCTAAAATCTTTTCCAATGTACCATAGCATAAACATTCTGTATTGGTGGTGAGCATATATATTTAAAATTTAATTTGTATTTAAAAGTATGCATAATCTTGGAATGCAGTCTTGGAGTAGGTTTGGGACTATTTTCTTATGGAATACTTAGTAATCAATTCTTTTTAAAAACCTGCTGGTGTTCAGTTCTTTGGTTAAAGGAATTTTGTGTTAATATACAATTCTTTTAATATGTAGTTGAGTCTGGAACGTGCAGAAACTGAGACCAGGCAACGTTTAAACAGCCAGATTGAAAAACAAGAGCGCGAAATAGAGAAGCTGAAAAAGAAATTTGAATATGAAGTGGATCAGCGGCATTTACTTGGCAGAAACCAAGAAGTAAGTATATAAAAAAATTAACCCAATGATACAGGATATGTAATTAGTGATGTTGATCATGGTGGGTCATGTTTGAAGTTGCTCAAAGGATCAGAAAACTGGGGTTGGGTGTGGCGGGGGGTGGTGGTGGTGGGAGCAGAAAGAGTAGGGAGTGGAAGGAAGGTAAGACACAAATTTGTGTACAAGTTGGAGAGTCAGAATGGAGGGTCCTGTAAGGTATGTTATGTACTGATTTAGGAGACAGGTCTGCTTTAGTAGTATAATGCTTGCATCAGTACAGTTTAAGTAAAGAGCAAACTGCTCCATACATCAGTTCTATGAAATTACTCTCTTTGAGCTGTCTATTAATTAGTGTTTTTTTTAACTTGTGAAGATTCAACTTATGGAAGTCAAGAAGCAGCTTGAAACTGAATCTAATCTTCACGTGAAGACAAAGGAACTCCTGAAAAATGCAGAGAAAGAAATTAGCACTTTGAAGCTACATCTTAACAATGTTGAAACTAAACTGGCAGAGACTAAGGAAGGTGATTCCAAAGGTAAACCATATTTTTGAGCATGGCTTGTATATTAAGTTGATCTAGAGTTCTTCTGCCGTTCCTTCCCCAACTGCCATCCGTAGGGAAGAGTTGATTGGAATCTTCCACTTATGGGTCACTTAAGATTGTGAAATTTGCCTGTACCAAATTGTATGCCATTGCTTCATAGCAACTGTTTTCTATGGGTGGAGGTGTATGTGCATTTTTAGCTGTGTGCAATGTTCCCTCTAATTTTTTTCTGGGCCGCGTGGCTCCTTTAAGCGGGTTAAAAGCCAGTGAGCCGGCGACGCAGGAGCTCCAAACGGCTGCGCAGCTTAAAGGGAACATTGGTTGGTTGTGTGCAACTTTTAATATTTTTTTCTGATGCTTCAGTTATGCTGATCTTATAATTACTTTTCAATTAAGAGACAGAACCACATAAAAACGTCTTTGATGCAATATATACTCAAATGGCCTCAAGTCATGCTTTACTGGTGACCCGGCATGTGTTCAACTTGGTAAACACACACAAAAGTGGGAAAATCCACATAAGTTAGGCAAGTTTTCTTAAGATGTTTGCTTACCAAATATTCTCTTCCCCCAGCTTTACTTTTGAGCATGACTTGTATATTCTGGCCCCCATTTGTAACTAAACTTTGTGGTGAAGCCCCTTTTAGAGAATCATTAGGATGTCATGTTTACATGATGAACCCTGAAGGAACTGTTTATATGAAGAAATTAGCTCTTGCAGGATGTGGAATTATTGTTCATTGAAATTTTAGATAGCCATATACAGCTCTGATCTATTTCCAGGGGAATCTAATATAGAAGAAGATGTTGATAACCTCCGGTCACGGCTCCGACAGGCTGAAGAGCAGGCAAATGACTTGAGAGAGCGTCTCAAGACTACTACAAACAATGTGGAACAATACAGAGACCTAGTCCTTAGTCTGGAGGAGTCCCTCAGTAAGGAGAAGCAGGTGGGCAACTTGCGTGTGCAGCACATCAAGGAGCTAGAATGTTTCCTATTTGCTTTTAAAAGGGGAACTAGTAAAAGACTATTGCTGTTCCTGCTCTTGCTATGGAAAGTCGTGGATTTAGTAGTCATTTTTAATATGCCACTAAGACATGAATTGGATGGCATGCCAACTATATTCTGCATTGGAGAAGTTGTGTTATAATACCCTGTTGTCTGTGGACATGGAGTGGTTTATAATTGGAACAGTTATGAACTGATGGCTGATGTCTTCCTTTTTTCTTCCTGTCTATCATTTGATGCAGTTCTACAGTCATGCTACCTTGAATACATGACGAGTCGTAACAAGTGTTCAGGTTGCCACATCTGCAAAATGCTTTCTTTCCTACTCGGTAATTCAGGAAGTGCTGATGTGACAATAGTCTAACATATCCCTTCAATTTGCACATTTAATTTACAAGTTAACACATCATCCCAACTGATCCTCCAGTTCTGTCATTTGAGCTGTGTACCTGTTAAATTGCAGTGGAACAGGAATGACTGCATTTTATATGCCATGTAATGTTCCAATAAAAATCTGCTTTCTTACCGAGCCAACACAAGCGAGTTCTGCACAAAACTAGTACTTGAGACTGAACTTGCTGTTACGTAGCATTCTGTGGGAACAGTGACTGGGATTGAAGATAATCTACCACCCATTTAAATGATCGAAATGGTGAGAATAATTGAAATGTTATCTGGATCCATTATTACAATTATCCATTCTCAGGTGACGGAAGAGGTACGTTCTGCTGTAGAATCTCGCCTCAAAGAGTCTGCAGAGTACCAGGGGCAGTTAGAAAAGCGTATGTTGGAAGCCGAGAATGAAAAACAAGCTCTCACTGATGAGAAGCACAAAGCTATAGAAAATTTGGAACAGCAGGTAATGGTTCTTTATTGGAAATGGCAGACATAACCTTTGAAATTAGTTGACAAATGCAATAAAAATACTATAAATTGCTACATGAGTGCCTATTCATGGATCCGTACATATTTTAAAGAGGGAGAAACATGGTTTTAATTCCTAACTGGGTGAGTTTGTTTGAGTATTCAGATTATTTTGCTCCTTGCTTTCCTGACTGAATATGTTGACTTCTGAAAAATGGGAGTGTTAGGCTATATTTAAATAGCAATGGTACAGAAATGTAACCAGATCCATTTTTTTTTTTAAATTGGGTGGATTATGAAAATGAATAAGGTTTCTCTTTTAAATCCATGATCTGTCATAAGTCATAACGGCACAGAAGGAGGCCATTCAGCCTATCGAGTCCGTGCCAGCTCTCTGTAGAGCAATCCAGTCAGTCCCATTCCCCTGCTCTATCCCTGTAGCCCTGCAAGTTTATAGAGACTTAAACTTAAAACATTTTAACCAAAGTTTCTATAAAGAGAATAACATTTTGCTGTAAGCTTTAAAATTGAGTTGGGGTCTATGCAGGATGTGTACAACTTTACAAATAACGTAACAAATTTATGTTAATGTGTCGTCATAATGAGCATCGCAAGTTAATTAAATGTTCAACCCTGTCTTGTTTAACTGAGTTGGTCAACCATTGAGTTGAGTTTTATTGGGCCCAGCCCAAAACTGGACAGCAACAGGCTGTATTTCTTCTAAACACTGAACATGAGCAATATTATTCCTTTATAAACAGCAAAAGCAGACTAGAAGTCAGTCACCCTAAGTTATTCATATATTTGTGATTTAACTTTTTAATTAGCATGGCTTGATTAAGCAATAAAGGGGTTATCCTAATCTGCAGGAGAGAGAATATTGGGTTGGTTCTCTGGGGCCGGATTTTGCGACCCTTACGGGTACGTATGCGCCCATAGGGGCTGCGCAAGTGCCGGTTTCAGGCATGTGAAGTGCATGCGCTGAAAACCGGCACTTGCGATCTATCAAGAATTCTCTTGACAGATCATCCGCATGCACAAGAAAAGTGCCTCTGTGGGTGGAGAGTTGCGCTTTTTGCACATCCTCCGCCTGCTGAATGACGGTCAAATTCTTACGCCTGGTAAAAGCAGGCATAAGGCCTGCTTTTACCAGCTTGAGTTAAAAAAAAAAATGAAATATAACGACTCATAAGTTAAAAATACTCTTCAAATAGGTAAATATTTTTAGCCCCGTTAAAAAAAATTAATTTTTGGTTTAAAATAATTAATTAAATAGCATTTTAATTAATTTTAAATATTTAATTCTTTTTAAATGTGATCCCCATTCATACTTTTGACAGTTCTGTGGGTACGGAACTGTCAAAAGTATGAAGGGGGGGGATTCCCTTCTATTGGTTAGGCTGGCCCACGTGATTCTAGAGGTACTTGCAAACCGCATGCGCCCTTGGGATACGTGGGCCTCTGTGCATTTCGAAGAGGAGAGGCCCAGGATCGCAAGCCTCGGGACCTACGGAACCAGTTCGTAGATTTTTTCCGATCGCAGGCATCCTCCCGCAGGAAACCTCCAATCGGAAATTCAGGTCCATTGTCACATGAGCCCAAGAGTGTAAATTTGCCTTGAAGTTGTACCCACTGGTGTTTTATATATTTTAAGATATACAGAAGCTTGCGTATGTATTTGAGGTTTTTTAAAGACACCTGCTCCATGATCACACTGTAGACTTGATCATGCAAACTCTACCACTAGAAGATTCTTAGATCTGCTAGAAAAGTTGATATAACTTTGTTCTGATGCATTATTAATCATGGTTTAAAAAAAATAAATTGCAGACATCTGAACTAAGGAGGAATTTGAACAGTCTCCAGGCAGAGCTTCAGGATGCTGTTCAGCGAGCAGCTGCTGCTGCGACCAACGAACAGCAAGCAAAGGCTGACTGTCAAGAACAGGTATGTATAACAATAATGGAGGTAATAAATTTATAGTGTATACTGTGTTTCATTGTTTTGTATTAGTGGATGATTAACACCAAGAATTCTTACACAGTCGGTCAGTACAATACCTTGTAACTTTTGGACCTGCTTTGAGTGACCTCGAATCTCTAAGGGTCAGACTTGTCAAAAGTGGTTAATGCAGCATAATAGTTTAAAAAAAAAAGTATGATGAAATGTTTGAAAATGTGAATTTCATAGTTATATGAGAAATTATTAAATAAAAACTTGGCAACACGGTGGCATAGTGGTTAGCACTGGTGCCTCACAGCGCCAGAGACCCGGGTTCGAATCTGACCTCGGGTGACTGTCTGTGTGGAGTTTGCACATTCTCCCCGTGTCTGCGTGGGTTTCCTCCGGGTGCTCCGGTTTCCTCCCACAGTCCAAAAATGTGTGGGTTAGGTTGATTTTGGCTATGAATAAATTGACCCTTAGTGTTAGGGGGGATTAAATATGTGGGGTTATGGGGATAGGATGGGATATGTTAGGGGGAATTAAATACGTGGGGTTACAGGGGTAGGGTGGGATATGTGTACTGTGGGGATTAAAGTAGGGACAGGGTACTGGATTTGGATGATCAGCCATGATCGTATTGAATGGCGGAGCAGGCTCGACGGGCCGAATGGCCTACTCCTGCTCCTAGATTCTATGTTTCTATGTTTCTATGTTAAACTGTTTTAATTGAAATTGATGAGACCTGCCACTTTCATTAGTGTAAATTTTAAAACATCATACTAGTCTCCGTTTCCTCTTTTAGGCACGGGTGGCCTCTGAAGCTCAGAATAAGTATGAGCGTGAGCTAATGCTGCATGCTGCTGATGTGGAAGCACTGCAGATTGCCAAAGAGCAAGTAAGCATGAACTCCCAGGTACGGCAGAAGTTGGAAGATGCTGCTCAGAAGGCCGAGGCACAGATGTTGGAGTGCAAGACGGCCAAGGCTGAAATTGAAAAAATATTGAAGGTAGCTATATTTGACAGTTATGTGTAAATTCTAATTCTGTGTATCTTTGAAGAAAGCTTCAAGGTTCTCTTTCTTCTATCTCCCCCCCACCCCCTCCCAAATTCTCCCTTTTTTTGTTTCCGAAAGGGAACATCTAAAAAATGTAGTCCTGAACAATACCTATTGAACTTGGATCTAGTTTGTGTGAGTGTGTGCATGTATGTTGAATCTCGCATTGACTTTACTCAACCCTCAGCCGTATTCTCCCCTTTGCTCCATTTATCCTATCCGTATGAAGATTCAATATAATTTAATTTCATCTGAAGTCTATCCCCTTTAGGCGTAACCTTCCCTTGTTCTTGCTCTAATGCCCCAAGACTGTAATTTCTTCCCTTCTGCATAAGCCCCACTGCCACACATTGGCCTAACTCTGCATGTGACACATCAAAGGCTATGGGCCCCGACAGTATTCCAGCTGTGCTGCTGAAGACCTGTGCTGCAGAACAACAACAGCGACAACACTGGCATCTACCCCAGTGATTCTCAAACTGGAGTCCGTAGAGACTTTCCAGGGGTCTGCGACTGGAGGTAATTTCAAACCTGCTCTCTTTATAAAACCGACACTGATTCATTTCTTGGAATTATTCTCAACGGTTGGGCCCGCCTCCTCAGAGGCCGATGCTCTAACTCTCTTTGCAACGAGCGCTCCCTGCCGATCAAGCCGATTCCTCTCCCTGGAGCCACGACCCTGTGCCATCCTCCTGACACGTGATCAGAGCGCCTGCGGGGCCCTTCAAACACGTGCTTGAATGTGTTCACGCAAACACGAACAATCCCACATTGCAGCTGTTGCAGAACATGCCACTAAGGCAGTATATGGTGGTGAGTCATGCTTTAAGCAGCATCCCAGTATCCGCATGAGTGCTCGTGCCCTCACTCACCTTGGCCAGCCTGCTGACGGCTTAAAAAATTGTCCCGCACTAATTGGCTAATAGTGACCATCTATTGCTGCGGAGTACCCAGAATTGGTGTGAGAAGCAGGCACACCCATCTCCCTGATACCTGTAAGTAAATACCTGTTTTCTTAAAAGCATTATTAAAACACTCTACTTTCATATGAGTATTGTATAGTATAATTTAGACGCGGGGGTCCATGATGACTAATCCATTTGCAAAGGGGTCCTTCAATCAAAAAAGTTTAAGAACCACTGATCTACCCGACAACGTGGAAAATTGCCCAGGTATGTCCTGTCCACAAAAAGCTGGACAAATCCAACTCTGCCAGTTACCGTCCCATTAACCTACTCTCAAGCATCAATGCTCCGTTTGAGTTCTGCCAGAACCACTTGACTCGAGACCTAATTACAGCCTTGATCCAAACATGGGTACAAGCTGAATTCCAGAGGTGAGGTGAGAGTGATGACTGCCTTTGACATCAAGGCAGCATTTGACTGAGGCTGGTACCAAGGAGCCCAAGTAAAACTGGTAAATGGGGATCCAGGGAATACACTGCAGTGGCTGCCATCGTACCTGGCACAAAGGAAGATGGTTGTGGTCGTTGGTGGATAATCATCCCAGCCCAGGACAACGCTGCAGGAGATCCTCAGGGCAGCAACCTAAGCCCAACTATTTTCAGCTGATTTGTCAATGACCTTCCCTCCATCATAAGGTCAGTTCGCTCCATTGGCAAACCCTCAGATAATGAAGCAGTCCATGCCCACATGAAGCAAGACCTGGACAACATCCAGCGTTGGGCTGATAAGTGGCAAGTAACTTTTACGCCTCGTGTCAGGCAATGGCCATTTCCTACGAGAGAGAGCATAACTACCGGCCCTTGACATTCAATGGCTTTACCATCACCGAGTCCCCCACCAACATCCTGGGGTTCGCCATTGACCAGAAACTGAACTGAACCAACCATGTTAATTGCCACGGCTACTGGAGCAGGTTAGAGGCTGGGTATTGAGTGGTGAGTGGCTCACCTCCTGACTGCACAAAGCCCTCTATCGTGGCTGCAGTGTACACTATCTACAGGATGCACTGCAGCAACTCGAAGGCTTCTTTGGCAGTCCAAATCCATCGAGAAGGACAAGGGCAGCAGGTGCATGTGAACACCGTGACCTCCCAAGTTTTCCTCCAAATTACACACCATCCTGATTTGGACATATATCGCCATTCCTTCATTATCACTGGGTCTCCTGGAAATCCCTACCAGCATTATTCACCACACGGTTTGCAGCAGTTCATGAAGACCCACCACCACCTTCTGAAGGGCAACTAGGGATGTGCAATAAATGCCAACCTAGCTGTGACGTCCACATTCTGAAAGTGAATTTTCTTTGCAAGTATTAATTATACAAAAAGGTCACTTATCAGTCCTGGCTTTGTTGCTTCAGGAGGAATGTCCCTTTAGTGCCCATTCCTGAATAGGACTAAAAACAGATACATTTTCTTTGTGTTCAGAATAACTCCCTACGCAAATTATTCTATTTGGGCATTGAGTGTTGTGAAAAAATTCCAGCATTCATCCAATAAGAATAACCCATAGTGTTCTCTATATTTAGTGAAAGTGGGACTATTACATTTGAGAATGGTGAAGAATGTATAAACTGCACACTATATAAAAGGCTAAGTTGAGTGAAACTGGAGAATGTAAGTCTCTGTTAAAAGGTATCTTAATCTAAAACAATATTTTGAATAGGATGAAGTTTCTCAACTGACAACGCGTTGTGAGGATCTGCAGAAACAGAACAAACTGTTGCTTGAGCAGGTGGAGAATCTTAGTAATAAGATGGTGACCACAGTGCAAGAAGCAAGCCAAAGCTGCTTAAATATCTCTTACAATGAGGAGGGAAAATCCCAGGAACAGCTTCTTGAAATTTTGAGGTAACTAAAGTAGTAGTGTTAGCATATTCATTGAAATGGTAATTCCAGGAATGTGTAGGAACTTGTTCCACTGCTTGCATTTCATTTAAATTTAGGATGCTAGTTGCCTTTGCGCCCCATGTTGTTCACAATTAATTCATATGGACTTTGGAGGAAGCTTCCTTAGCCGAAGGGGTGAGGTTGTGGAGAGGGGGCGGGGTGAATGCGAATTGACACCACTGTTTCAGTGGCACTTTTGCAACTTTTTGCACTTTTATGATTTTATCTTAAAACAACCCTTGATCTTTTCATGCCATTTAAAGTGACAGTTGTCCTGAGATTAGGTGGGTGAAACAGTGTCTGCTTGACACTTACAAATATTTGTCTGTTTTACAATTACTGGACAGCAGATCTGTGTTTTATTTAATATGCAGTTATCCCAGTTCTGTTTCGTTGTGCTCTAAGTAACAATCGGGTTCCCTGTGTACGCTAACGATGCCCGGTTAAACATTGGGAAGACTGAATCCAACGTGTTTAGCCCCTGCCACAAACCATGTACCCGTGGCACTGATTCCATTCCCTCCCTGGCCATTGGCTCAGGCTGAACCAGGCTGTACATATTCTTGGGGTCCTATTCCATTCTGACCTGATTATATTCGTCGCAAAGACCACCTACTTCCACCTCCGTAATGTCCCCCGGCCCTGCCACAGCCCATCTGCCGCTGAAGCCCTTATCTACACCTTTGTCGCCTCCAGTTTTAACCATTCCCACATTCTCCTGGTCGGCCTCCCATCATCCACTTTCCAACTTGAGCTCATAACTAAACTCTGCTGCCCGTATCCTATATTGCACCAAATTCTACTTGTCTGTCACCCCTGTGCTTGCTGGTCTAGAACATAAGAAACTAAGAAATAGGAGTAGGCCATACCCAGCCCCTCAAGCCTGCTCCGCTATTCAATAAGATCATGGCAGATCATCGACCTCAACTCCACTTTCCTGCCCGATCTCCATATCCCTTGATTCCCCATCAGTCCAAAAATCTATCGATCTCAGCCTTGAATATACTCAACGACTCAGCATTCACAGCCCTCTGGGGCAGAGAATGCCAAAGATTCACAACTCTGAGTGAAGAAATTCCTCCTTATCGCTGTCTTAAATGGCCTACCCCTTATCTTAGTTCTAGACACTCCAGCCAGGGGAAACAACCTCAAAGCATCTACCCTGTAAATCCCCTTCGGAATCCTGTATGTTTCAATAAGATCACCTCTCATTCTTCTGAACTCCAGAGAGTATAGGCCCATTCTACACAATCTCTCATCATAGGACAGCCCTCTCATCCCAGGAATCAATCTAGTGAACCTTTGTTGCACCACCTCCAAGGCAAGTATATCCTTCCTTAGATAAGGAGACCAAAACTGTGCACAGTACTCCAGGTGTGGTCTTACTAAGGCCCTGTACAATTGTAGCAAGACTGCCTTACTCTTGGCCCTTATTACAAGGGGGTTGGAATATAACAGGCCATTTGCCTTCCTTATTGCTTGCTGTACCTGCATGTTAGCTTTGAATTTCTTGCACGAGGACACCCAAATCTCTCTGAATATCAACATTTTAAAAGTTTCTGACCATTTAAAAATGTTCTGGTTTTTCTATTCTTCCTACCAAAGTGAATAACCTCACATTTCCCTACATTGTACTCAATCTGCCACCTTACTGCCCACTCACTTAGTCTATCTATATCCCTTTGCAGACTTTGTGTTCTCCTCACAGAATACTGTCCCACCTAGCTTTGTATCGTCAGCAAACTTGGATACATTGCACCCAGCCCCTTCATCTAGGTCATTAATATAGATTGTAAATAGTTGAGCACTGATCCTTGCGGCACCCCACTAGTTACAGCCTGCCAACCTGAAAAGACCCGTTTATCCTACTGTTTTCTGTCCGTTAACCAATCTTCTATCCATGCTACTATATTACCCCCAACCCTGTGAGCCCTTATCTTGTGTAATAACCTTTTATGTGGCACCTTATCGAATGCCTTTTAGAAATCCAAATATACTACATCCTCTGGTTCCCCTTTATTTACCCTGCTAGTTACAGCCTCAAAAAACTCTAATAAATTTGTCAAACACGATTTACCTTTCATAAAACCATGTGGACTCTGCCTAATCATGTTATGATTTTCTAAGTGCCCTGATACCACTTCCTTAACAATGGATTCCAGCATTTTCCCAACGACTAATGTCAGGCTAACTGGCCTGTAGTTCCCTGTTTTCTCTCTTGCCTCCTTTCTTGAATTGCGGTGTTACATTTGCTACCTTCCAATCCGCTGGGACTGTTCTAGAATCTAGGGAATGTTGGAAGATCAAAACCAATGCATCCACTATCTCTGCAGCCACCTCTTTTTGAACCCTAGGATGTAGGCCGTCTGGTCCAAGGAATTTGTCGGCTTTTAGTCTACCTCCCGCTCCCCTAATACCTCCGATTTAAAATTCTCAACTTCCGGTTTAAATCTCTCTGTAGCCTTGCCCCCTCCCTATCTTCTACCTCCACCAGCCCGACAACAACCCCACCCTGCCCTTCACAAACTCCCAGTTCCTTCTGATTCTGGCCTCTGTGCCCTGCCATTTAAACGTTGCCTTCAGCTGACTGGAATTCACAAGAACATAAGAAATAGGAGCAGGAATAGGCCACTTGGCCCCTCGAGCCTGCTCCATCCCTAAACCTCTCTCCTTAAAACCCACCTATTTGAACAAATATTTGGTCAACCTTGCTAATATCTCCTTTTTGTCTTGGTTTCCATTTTTAGCTGATTATGTATCTGAAATGCCTTGGGACATTGTTCTGTGTTAAAGGTGCTACATAAATGCAATTTGTTCTTTATGCATGGGGTTAATATTTTTTGAAAAGTCAGTATGTGGATTACTGTAACAGATACTTCAATTTTAAAAGTTAAAGAATTTTAATATTGAAGTCGTTCAGAGAATGATCCAAAGAGAATTGATGTTTTTAAAAATCTGCATGTGTTTTACAAGGCTCTGTGTCCCCTACAAACAAGAGCCCTGTATGTGAACCTCTGCTTCCCCCACAGGTGCTCTTCCAATTTCACCCCCGCTCTTCTGACCTCTCGCCTACTCTCCCTCGCATGATAACTTATTTAATGGTCTAGTTACACTATTTGAGAATTCTGCTTCAGATTGCCTTTGACATTACTGAACATTTACTTGGAACCATCAGCTTTTGTGGAATGTCAAGCAGGTTTTAAGTTGGTATTGCTGCAGCAGCTGGATTTTGCCAGTAGTTGCATACAGTTACCATGCATCTACCTAAAAATCTACAATGGAGGATAAAACGTGCTAAAGAAAAGTCTACACTTGAAAGGAATTTTAAATGTTTAATGTTTTTTCCAATTGTGCATGCCATAGATTTGTGCGACGAGAAAGAGAGATTGCAGAAACCAGGTTTGAAGTTGCCCAAGTTGAGTCACTGCGATATCGCCAGCGAGCGGAGAATTTAGAGAGAGAACTGAAGGAAGTGCAAGATAGTCTCCACTCCGAAAGGGAAAAGGTGCAGGTAAATATACTAAGTTTAATTGCAATACTGGGTCTACCTCTTAATAAGATGTTGATCTAAAGAATGGGGATCTAGAATTTAGGCAAAAAAATGGGTGGAATTACTTTGAATCCTGGTTGTAAACCATGAAGATTGAAATTATTGCCGAGCACTTCATATTCCAGATGTCATGCTGATAAATTTAGCTAATTATTCAGTAAGTGTACTTAATTGAAATGTACATTCATACAAATTTACGATTACTTCTTGTGGTGGTCCGTAAGATTAGATACAGCAATATAAATGTAATCAGTTTTTAACTACTGACCTTGAAATCATCTAGTTGGTTTTTAAATAGTTTCTTTTTTTATATTTTTAACACCGGGGGGGGGGTTAGTATTTGTTGATCAGATGTTCAGTTGTTGGCTTGATTTCCTTACAGGTAACTGCCAAAACACTGGCACAACATGATGAGCTGATGAAGAAGACTGAGACTATGAATGTTCTAATTGAGACCAATAAGATGCTGAGAGATGAGAAAGAAAGGTTGGAGCAAGAACTCCAGCAATCACGGGCAAAGGTCAGTATCCTTTCCAGTCTAAAGGATCAACCACATTTTGTAGTGTAACAATATGGGAATCGACGGGATAATTGTTAAATTTATGGTAATTTTGAAGTCAATGGAAAGTTAAATGGGACCGTGTGTAAAACGGGCGGTCAATCCAATCCTGCCGTGCGGGTTTGATTTAAAAAAAAAAAAAAATCCCCCCCCCCCCCGCAAACTTTGTTTGTACTGACTTGATGTTTATGACAAAAGATTAAGTTTGAGTAAATGCTTTCACTTTAAATGGACCAAACATTTTCCAGCACACGTCGTAACAGGGCAATTTTTATGCAGCAGAATATTTGCTTGCACACTGGTTGACATTGCTGTCCACCTGTTGTGATTTTTCCAACCAAAAGGCAACTGTGTAGCTATGAATATGAAAAGCATTCTAGGTGTGAATGTAATCGTTTGATTTGTTGAATATATAGCAGTTCTGATCTAGATTGTGTTTTGTTAATTATTTTGTGCAACTCCGCTCTTGCTGTGCACTTCAGCCTCACCTGCAAGGCCTATTAATTTTATTTGTTCAGAGCTTTGAAGCACATTGTAGCAGTATTGTAATGGGCACAGCAAAGCGTTTGAGGTAAGCTGGAGAACGAATGCAGGCATGTAACAATTTGTCACTGTCAATCATCACGATTTGTAAAATTACTTTTGAATCAGTTAAGGTGCAAAAGGAAAGAACTTGCATTTGTAGAAAGCCTTATCAAGTTCTTAGGATGTCCCCAAAATGCTTCATATTCAAACAAGCCGTCCATCTTGTGCACAGCAACCAGCAAATAACGTGAATGGTCAATTAAGCTCTCTTTTGGTGGTATTAAGAGGAATGTTGGCCAGGGCAGAGAGAGAACTTCCTGCTACTTTTCAAATAGTGCCCTGATATCTTTTGCGTCCATGTGAGCAGCTAGATGGGGCCTCATTTAATGTCTGTCAATACAGCACTTTTTCAGTACTGCACTGAAGCATCATAGATTGTGTTCATCCAAGAGTGGAGTTTGAATCTGCAACCTTCTGAATCAGACCCAAGAATGCAATTAACTGAGTACATTGTTAGATTTATTAGTAGTCCAAAATTTCATCTAAACTTTTTTTTTGGAGTCCAGTTTCAGTGCTTTGTGTAAAACTGGAAACTCAATCAGAAACTTCCACAAGTATTGTATGCTGTATTTACTTACACCATACTGGATGGTGAGAAAGTATAGTGTGGTATTTTATAGGATTGGGCAGGTAGACCACAGTGGTCTTCTCTAGTCCTGCATACTACTTTATTCTTACCTATAATCATTTCAACATCTGTTCATTTACGCTAACCAATTCTTTGGGGCGAGAGCACTAACAGGCCTTTCAATAGTATGATATGACATTTCATTTCACTGATGTGCTGTAAGTCTGCTAGATCTCTAAGTTAGCTTGTGTGTTTCTTGTAAAACTTCACTAGAGAAATGGTATTTGCTTTTAAGTATGCAATCTGGCAACTTGAATATCCAATTTTTTTTGTTAGCTGAAATTTGTTCACTGTGTTGATGTTGTCTGATTCTTAGATTCGTAAGCTGGAGTCTGATATCCTGCCTCTTCAGGAGTCCAATACTGAACTCAGTGAGAAAAGTGGCATGTTGCAAGCAGAGAAGAAATTGCTGGATGAGGATCTCAAGCGCTGGAAGGCCCGTGCTCAGGTATGATGGGGCAGATTTCCCTAAATTTTACTTTGTATGCTCATTGCACTTCCAAACTCAGTGTATTATTTCCATTTTTCAGCCATTTGTGGAGCCTCTTTGGCTGAGTCAGCCAATTTAGCAGCAATTGGTGCTAAATTTGACATTTTCTGGAACTAAACTGAGACCAACCAAACTCCTTTCACTTGGGACTTTTGCAGTTGCCACAGAAAGACTTCTGGGCCTGAATCTATGGCTCTGAAGTAAAATAAATGGTCCTATCCATCTATGCTATGCAGTTATCTGTAATGATTTTCTTTCCAAGTGCTCTTTAACTTTGTTTCCCCTCAATGTTCTTGGGGATTAACCTATGCTACTTAGTTTAACTGCCTGCTTCTCCATTTCAGATTTTTTTCTTTCTATAAATATATGGTCCAATTCATAATTACATTATTTACTCAAAGATAAACTAGATATTCAAGTTACCAGAAACTAACAAACTGTTGATGCTTTTGAAATAATTAAAGCTCTCTCTTGTAACACAAACATCTGTATACAACAGAACTTGCACTAATGATTGTATTACTGAAAGCAATATTCCAGTTACTTTTGTATTCTAGCAATTAATCAGCCAGCAGAAGGAGACTGATCCTGATGAGTATAAGAAGCTACTGTCAGAGAAAGATACAAATACCAAACGCATTCAACAACTGACTGAAGAAACTGGGAAGCTGAAGACTGAAGTTGCTAGGTAAACAAATATGCCATGTATATGTGGTGTTGAAGCAAACCTGATTGCAATACTTTATACCCCTTCAAGTGAAGACTTTTGATGCCTTATTGGCTGCTCCAATTACTTAAACAAAACAAGTGAATAAACATGTGGAGATTAATGAAAAGGCTTAGTAATGCACCCAAAAAGCAAAATATCACAAGCTGGAAGTCTATAAATGGACAAAGCTGGAAATACTCAATAGGTCAGGCAGCATCTGTGGAGAGCCAGAAGTCGGTCAACATTTCCTGCCTTGAATATTTCCAGTTTTTTTTTGTTTCCCTCCTCGTAATGCAGCCACATTGCCAATTGCGCCAGTGGCCAGACTTGATGGCCATTTGTAGTTTTTCAGCTTAAATTTTAAGCAACTTCACCGAAAGAACAAATGTCTTTTTAATTATTTAGTGGATTTCATTGTAAGCCTGTTAATTGTTTTAAGAGATTTGAATTGTTGTATTCTGTAATGTGAGGACAGCTGAATGAAATAGATCAAAAATCCTTGTGTGCAAAATTTTCTAGATTTCATTTGGTGACTAGCTTGTATTTATATTTGTTTTGATGTTGATAAAACAAGTGGAGTTCTTTGGTTTATGATTAGGAATTATTTCTGTCTGTATTAGACAAAGTTTTTTGTTCTGTTTTCTCACATTCAATGCTGGCCAGTCTCTTGCGTTGATAGTAAAGATTGGTACAGAGTTTGAAGTTAATAGCATATGTTCACATACCACAATATGGTGTTTACATTGAATGTTAAGGTGTTTTTGTACCACTGCTGAAACTATTCTGTAATGTTCCTGCACGTCTCTGCAGCTTTGTTCGTCTCTGTTCCCTGCTTGGGCACAATTTCTCTGGCTGCTTCTCTTACTCCAAATTGGCTTTTGTTTTTCATCCCTCTTTCCCCCGCCCCGCTCTAACTTCCATATTATGAAATTCTCAGACATTATTGTGCAGATCTCGACACTCTCCGACCGCCACCCCCACCCCCCAACAGACTACAGATCACAGTATCACCAGCCCTGCAACCATAGAAAGTAACACTTGTTTTCCCAATGAAAGCAGGACCAGATTAAAAAATACATCTTAGATTGACATTGTGTTACAAAAATAAACTTGGTTCTGCTGCTTGCAAATTATGTGGTTATGTTCCACTTAACAGTTTGCAGGAATACATTCCTGTTAGATTTACAAAGGATGCTAAAGACATCTGGGTAAGCCATTACTGGATAAACTTTTTTCCTCAGGTTTATTTGAATCTCATCTCGAATATTTTTGAATCTCATCTCGAATATGAGAATAGCCTCGTGTATAGTTATTAAATTCAAAATTTTCAGCTGTATGTCAGTGCTGTACTGCAGCTGAATCTGGACAGGACAATTTTAATGCAGTTGTAACATTTTTAAAGTAGCTCATTATTTGATGCTGTTTTGTTTACAGACTGAATGCGTCATCCTCTGTATCACAGCGTGATGTGCAGACTTTGAAGACTGAACTCACTAGAGTGACTGTTGATCGTGATAAGCTGAAACAAGAGATGTTGGCAAGGGTGGCAGATATCCAGGAAAAGAACAAAACTATCACCCAGGTTAAAAAGATTGGCCGTAGATACAAGACTCAGTATGAGGAGCTGAAGGCGCAATATGATAAGGTAATGTGTGCCAAACTACTTGAATAGAGCAAATGTTTTTCCAGGGTGGGGTCGTAAATACTTGGAATTTTTGAAACTCTGGTTTGTTCTGCCTATTATTAAAGATAAGTGTGTTTTCTGTTTTATTTTATTTTTAAAGTCAGATATTTTGATTACGTTGGTCACATCACTTTGAGCACACCAGCACATTAGTTGCATGCCCCCAAAGTTAGGATGAACTGTTACTAACTCACTGTATTTTATTAAATAAAAGCTTATTTTGCAGGAACAGTTGATTTCTTTGACCTATAACCATTAGTCTTGCTCAAAAAGATCATAGAAGGAAAATAAAATATGGCCTCGCATGCCATCTTGTAATCTTTTTATGCTGGGTTGTTTTACACCTCTGCTCTAACCCTGCCCCCAAACCCAATTTTGATCACCTCCCCTAACTTTGCTACTGCTTGGCACCAGTTTTTACCATTATGAAACACTTTTTAGGGCAGCTTATTACATTAAAAGCACAAATGCAAGTTGTTGTTTAAGTGGAGCATGCTCAATCTTTTATTCCATAGTTGATTTTTATTCAAGCTCTTTTCTTTCACAGATGGTTGCTGAGACATCCTCTCAACGTACAGCAGAGCAGCAAGCAGAGCAGTCCTCTGCTCAAGCCACTCAGGAATTGCAAGAAACACTGTCCCAGTCTGAATCCAGAGCGAAGGCACTTGAGTCTCAGGCTGAAGCCCTGCAGAAGGTGAGGTCACAAAGTATAATGATTCAACTAAAAAACAATTGTAAATACAAAATTTGATTGTTTTGCTTTCCATTCCTTCCCCTCTTTCTCTCTACTTATCTCTTCCCTGTAAGTTTAAACTTTGCTTTAGTACCAAATGGTACTAAATAACCTATTGTAAATTTCATGTACCTTTTTTTTAAACTCTTAACATTCCTGCCTGTGCCTCCTGAGTCTCCCTATAAGTGGGACCCACATTCTGAAAACTGGTTTGACATTTTTTTTTAGGCAATCAAGGCCCAGAAGTGTCCAGATATGATCTGTTCTGTGACGAGTGTTATGGCCCAAATAGATTTGAAAATGACATACCAAGAATAAATTGCAGTGCAGTATCTTTCTTTACCATGACAACCAGATAGTTGCATTGTAAATCTGAAATGATTTAATTGCACAAAAGTATTGGAAATACCTGAAGGGAACAACTTTAAAACAAAACTCTAGCTACCAATTATTTTTATTGCTTCAACAATCATGTTTGAGATGGCTGACCTGACTATCCTTTAGTGTACAGTATGTACTTGCAAAATGGGTCTTTTTTACATTAATGCTGTTTGACCAGGAACCCCTCATTGCTACATTAAGAAAGTTTGTACATTTGAACTCAAGTTGAATAAGATAAGCTGCGGGAGGATGTAAATATATTTGGGAACTGGACAGACAGATGCAAAAATCCCAAGTGCTTCATATGCGGACAAAAAAAAACCCAGGAAGAAGGACTATTGCTTAAATAGAGAACAATGTGCATGGAAAATGAAAGATCTAGGTCCTGGTTGATAAATTGAAGCTATCGCAACAATGCTTGGTGGCAGTGAGTAAGGCAAATCAAATGTATTCAGGCCAGTATTGAGGCAAAATAGTTTATAAATCATTGGTGGGACTGCACTTGGAATACTATGTACAGTTCTGGTCGCTGCAGTACGAGTAATTTGAGACATGCTGAAGTGGAACAGGTGACTGCGGACCGACAGTTCCCACCATTGTGGGGGCTTCCTCGCCTCATGTCTGAGTTTGTTGTAGAATAATTGATAAAGCTTTATTGCCATGATTGGTCAACTACTCCATTGGCGTTGTATCATTTATTTAATCTAGCAATTCATGTGTTCTTAACCAATACAGCCCAGAATTTCATGCGGGTGGTTACATACAACTAGCATCTAATTTAAATAAGTAAAACTTCTGCATCAGTAATTGTTTTTCTTTTTTATAGTCTGTTAATGAGAAGGAATCTGAGGTGAAAAAATTGCAAGATGAATTATCCCAATTGCAAGGTGAACTTTCCCGCTTGCGCCAGGAACTGCAGGAAAAATCAAACCTTGAAGAACAGCTTCGACAGCAGATTCTGGAGAAGGAAGAGAAGACCAAGAAAGCAATATTGGTAGCCAAACAGAAGATAACACAGCTAGCTGGTCAGCCATTTGTATTTTCACAAATCCATTATAATGAGTGAAAATAATTGCAGAACAGATATTTAGAATTTAAGCTTGTACCTAAGATTGTTCATTGTCCAGTTCTGCACATCTCCAGTCCAGAAAATGTCCACATTCTGCTATGGTGTGGAATTGTTGGTGGTGGTTTTTTTAATTGAATTTAGGAACCAACTTTTAATGGTTACCAAATTTAACTGTGAAATTCGAAACTAAGTACAGGAAACTCTTTATTAACCGGCACCGACGGGACCGGCGTGGTGCCGGTTAATCAAAAGGTCCGGATAACGGAGAGTTATATCTCCCAACGTACGAGAGCCCCGTACACAATGACATGCGCCTGCATTTGGAGCTCCGTCTCCCCGGGGACCGCCAGCTGACCATCTATCGTGTCCGCTGCCTACTCGGGCTGCACAGTCTCCTCCCAATCTACACGCTCCGATACAAGGCAAACGCCTCGATTTTTTTTAAAGTTAATTTTAAACGAGAGATGAAGGAAAACCCCGGTTACCTACTTAAGAATTTTGCCGGTTAAGAGAGATTTCCGGATATTTGGGTGCCGGTTAATAAAGAGTTTCCTGTACTAACGTCAGCAATTTCCTTTTTATTTTTTTAACAAAGTACTAATCATTTTTTTAATAGTTCTTTGTTTCTTGGGTGAGTTTTTTCCTCCCCTCTTCCTCAGTTTGTATCCTTGTCATGTAGAGTACTTTTTGAAATAAAAACAGAAAATGCTGGAAATACTCAACAGGTCAGGCAGCATCTGTGGAGAGAGGAACAGTTAACGTTTCAGGTCGATGACTTTTTGTCAGAACTGGAAAAAGTTAGAGATGTAACAGATTTTAAGCAGGGGCAGGGAAACGTGGGAGGGGAGGCAAGAACAAAAGGGAACGTCTGTGATTGGGTGGAAGGCAGGAGTGATTAAATAACAAGGTATGAAAGTACAAAGCAAAAGGAGATGGTAATGGGACAAGTAAAGAATCAAAAGATGAGTCTAGAAGAGGTGTAAATGGGAATGGTAGAATCAACAACAGCTGCCATGTGGAAAAAAAATAGGGGCAGAGGTTATGGTCTGAAATTGTTGAACTCGATGTTGAGTCTAGAAGGCTGTAATATGCCTAATCGAAAGATGAGGTGCTGATCCTCGTTACGTTGAGCTTCATTGGCACAGTGTAAGAGGCTGAGGACGGAGAAGTTAGAGTGGGAGTGGAGAGGCTGAGGAGGGAGAGGTTAGAGTGGGAGTGGAGCGGTGAATTCAGGTGACAGGTGACTGGAAGCTCGGGGTCACGCTTACAGACTGAACGGAGGTGTTCCGCAAAATGATCACCCAATCTGCGTTTCCTCTTCCAAATGTAGAGGAGACCGCATCGTGAGCAGCGAATACAGTATACTAAATTGCAAGAAGTACAAGTAAATCGCTGTTTCACCTGGAAGGAGTGTTTGGGGCACTGGACAGTGGGAAGGGAGGAGGTAAAAGGGCAGATGTTACAACTTTTTGAGCTTGTCTGCTGTACTTGTAGATTTAGACTGGTGCAGGGAGTACCCTAGTGTTAGAGTGGAAAATTTTGTGTAGATGAAATTTAAAGGGAAGTGGCAGAATAGAAGGTCATAACTTCTTTTAGCCTCTTAAACAGCATCTTGACCTATTGGCAGCTTTTGCTGTAGCTGAAGTAGGAAAAGATTGCGATGTGATGAGTAAAAATGAAGGCAAAAGAAACTTAATGCGCAGGCAAGAGTCTGCAGGAAAGTAATGAACCAACTCAGATTTTTGTTAGGTGGGGATATTGAGGGATATGGAGAAAATGCAGGTAAAGTTGAGTTGGAGATCAGGTTCGAGGAGCTGAATGGTCTACTTCTGTTCCTGTGGCAAAGGGGTCAAGCTGCAGTCTTCTCACTTGACGAAGAATTGCATTCTGCATGTTGATCAAGTTAAAAGAATGCAATTCTAAGTTTTTAAAAACTTTGTGAAATATTTCAGAAATATTCCGCCCTTGCAATGTATGACTCCAGCCAAGAAAAGAGGCAAAAGACTTGCTCCAAGGCCTCTACTATTGTAGCAAGTGATGGAGTCACTTCTTTCCATTCTGTAGGGAAGCTGACCAGCCTCTCTGGTGTCTCCCCTGACATTACAGCCAGAATTGAGAACTTGGGGAATAAATGTAAACCCATGCTCAAATATTTGTACATCACTTGATCAGTAACCTCAAAAGTTATTTCAATATAAAAGCTAATTCTTTTAATTAAATAAAGCACTAATGGTTGAATTAGCAATCGTACTGTCAATAGTTAGTGTACTGCTCCTCTAAGAATTCTGTGAAAACAGTTCTACCAGTGTGATTGTTTGTTTTTAAGTATATACATCACTTTTTAAAGCGCTTTTTCCTGATGCCCATACCTGAGTTTTTTTTAGACCAACAAGAATGTGAGGTAATACGAGTCAAACAGATTTTATTGAATTTCCAGGAATTTAGTTGGATGCAGAATTTATACTAGTTGGGTTGTTTTTGTCTTAGGTTTGAAGGAGCAATTGGCACAAGAGAATGAGGAGTTGAAACAGCACAATGAAGAGTTTAAGCAACGCGTCACTAGTTTAGATCAGCAGAGAGAGGAGCTGGAAGTGCGCATGAGTGCACTGAAATCACAGTATGACGGTCACATTACTCGACTTAAACGAGAGCTGAAAGAACACCACGATCGACAACATGAACAGCGTGAAGAACCACAGGAACTAACCATCAAGGTATGTGGAAGGATCTTGTGATGGAATTAGAAAACCCTGAATTTTTGAGTATTTTTAGTAAAGATAATTTGAAGTGCAAATTTGATGCTTGATTACTTCATACTGCATTATGTGATCTGTAAGCCTTTCCAAGATAATTAACATAAGAACTTGGAGAATATTATTGTAGTGAAGCCCTGAATTCCATGGATGAAGTGGTAATCTACTTGCAACTGTCTATTTTGCTTCTTGTAATTGTTTCCCAGCTATCATGCAGCTGATATTTATTTAGACACTAGGATTTTGTGATTTTCACCATTCACTATTTTGGGTAATATTCCTGGTCTCTGACTTTATCTCGGATATTGAAATTGAAGTAATCGGGTCAATTTTTTTAATGGGAACTGAATCCTCTATTAGATCATTTACCTCAACTTGTTAACAAGGAAGCTACCATAGCACTACTCTTTGATTTAAAATTACTGACCACTGAGTACTCTGGGAAAGAGTAATAAGAAATAGCTGAGAAAATTTAAATGGAGAAAATAAGGAAGGTCTGAATTCACCACTAAAGGTTGGTATTTGCACGTGAGAAGCTGATTTTAGGAAATACATAAACTGGTTTGGGTAAACACACTTCAGCCCTTTTCTGTAAGGCAAATGGGACAGTTTAATCTCATCCAAGGGGGCGTGGCTCCTCTGAGAATGGGTTTCAATCCAGATTATTTGCTTAAACCCTAAATTATTCTGACCCGAGAGGAGAGAGCTACCAATTTAGCCAAGCTGGCCTTCAAAATGAAGTACTTTTAAATTTTGATTATATAGTTAAACTCAGTGCAGTGACATCCCCAAGAACATGCACATTGCCAGAAGCAATATCACTTAGTGTTCAGCTAAATCTGACCTGGAGGTCCAAGCAGTTTAACATTGTAAATTATTTTCATCTGTGCAATCTGCACATAATTGTTGTGACTGCCTCAGTAGACATTTATTGAGATGACTGCTTCATGCAAATTCATCTGGGATTAGTTTTAATTGTGTAGTGAAAATCTACCTTCATAGGCCATAAAGATGTATAACCGGAAAAAAATAATTTTACAGATACATTGGAGTCAAGTACATTGGTTTAGACAAATTGTCTAGGCGATGCAGAGGTATTGTTGCATCTTAGCAGTGTTGTATTTCTGGATGCTTGATAAAGTGGATGAGGAATTTACTTTTTCAGATTGTGTTGAGCTGCTAAGAAAGTACAGTGTAGACATGTATTGCTTCCTGCATTTTTTTATTGGACGCATTTGATTTTCTCCAGATTATCAAATGTTTGAATGAAACGTAGCAATCAAAAGTAGACCTTTGTGACTCTTTTCCCCCCCCCCCCCCACCCCATGCAGTGGCAAAATCTTCATTTTTACATAACTAAAATAGTATTAAAGAATATTGAAAAATTGAGCTTGATTAATTTATTATTGCTCTGTTTTTGCACCAGGCTTCTGAACCACAGAGACAACTAGATCAACCAAGGCAGATTACCCTGAAACAAACGCCAGCATCTGCAGACAGAGGAAGGTAAGCATTATTCATTGCTTCTATGCCCTTTTTTAACTAGCTAAATATTGATTTTTTTTAAATTAAAAGTCAAAGTTCTCCAGTTTAACCTATTAAAGACTCAGTGATTTTTGTCTTTCTTTTAAGCAATGAGAATTAGTAATATCAAAGATAGAGGCAGGTATTTAACTCTTCCGTTCAAAGGAGAGAATCTTGGTGTTTATAGACAAAAAGCTTCCAATGAAGACTGCAACATTAACAATGCCAGAACATTCCAGTGGAGTTGTTTTACTGCCATAATTGGTCCATTTATTGTTTGTAAACTGTTCAGTTGCTTGTACGTTTTATATGGGTGAAAACCTCTATTTTACGATGGACTTTGCCTTCTGGACATGAAAGAAAAGCTACATTGATGTTTTTTTATTTGTGTATAGTTCGAGCACATCTGATCCTCCAACAGCCAATATAAAGCCAACCCCTCTTGTGGCAACACCCAGTAAGGTAGCTGCTGGGCCAGTACCTGGCAGTAAGTCTACACCAAGAGCCAGTATTCGTCCAATGGTTACTCCAGCGACAGTCACTGGACCCGCTACAACACCAACTGCAACAGTAATGCCAACAACACAGGTGGAAACCCAAGAAGGTAAGAAACAGTTTATTTGAATTACAGCCTACTATCTTGCAGTTTGAAACTACCTCCTGTAATGCTTACGTTTGATAGTTTTTTTTTTAAGTTCTATTTTAATTTCAGTTAGTATTTTGTTTGAGACGCAACATCCAGTGTGGTAGTCTTTTGTCTTTATGTTTGCTTTCTCCTTTATTCAGCAGCCATACAGTCAGAAGGACCAGTTGAACACGTAACAGTTTTTGGTAGCACAAGTGGAACAGTGCGTTCAACAAGTCCAAATATCCCAAACTTGTCGCAGCCTATTTTAACAGTGCAACAGCAGCAGACACAGGCCACTGCCTTTGTACAACCCACTCAACAGACACTTCAGCAGGTAGAGCCATCAAATCAGGAGCCTTCAGCAAACATGGTAGATGTCGTGCAGAGCTCCCAAATAGAACGACCTTCCACTTCTACATCTGTGTTTGGAACAGGTTAGTTTATGTTGTACGGTGAAATCGACTTTTTTAAAAGACAATTTTCTCTTGAACTGAAAATTTTCATTTCAATCTTTGATAACATTGAGATTTTGGAACAGGAGTAGGCCATTCAGCCCCTCAAGTCTGTTCCACCATTCAGTGAGAGCATGGCCATGATCTGTGCCTCAATCCCCATTTACCTGCCTTTGCTCCATATCCCTTGATATTGGTAAATAACACACATCTCATCGATCTCCGTCTTGAAAGCTTCAATTGATTCAGCATCCACAGCTTTTTGGGGGAGAGAATTCCATATTTCTACTACCCTCTGTGTAAAGAAGTGCTTCTGAAGTTCACCCCTGAATGAACATGCTCTAATTTTAAGATTATGCCTGCTTGTTCTGGATTCCCCCACCAGAAAAATAGTTTCTCATCATTCTTAAAAACCTCCATTAGGTCACCCATCAACCTTCTAAACTCAAGGGACAACAAGCCACATTCATGCAGCCTGTCTTCATAATTTAACCCTTTTAACCCCGGTATCACACTTGTGAATCTACACTGCACCCCCCAGGCCAGTATATCCTTCTCGAGGTACGGTGCTCAGACTGAACACACTGCTCTAGATGGAGTCTGACCAAGGTCCTATACAACTGAAGCATAACTTCCTCTCCTTGAGTTAAAGGCCAACATTCCATGAGTCTTTTTGATTGCTTTTTGTGCCTGTCCACTAGCTTATAGTGCCTTGACACCCAAATCTCTTGTTACTCACAGTTTCTAGTTTCTGACCCTATAGAAAATACTCCCAATGTCTTTCTTGGATCCAAAGTGGATGATCTTGCACTTCCCCACATTGAACATTTGCCACAGTTTGCCCGTTCACTTAATCTGTCCTTTGTAACTTGCTGTTCCTATCTACGCTACTTACTGTGCCTCCCAATTTAGTGTATTCTGCAAACTTAGATATACAATTTTCAACTCCTTCATCCAAAACATTAATGTGGTGAAAAGCTGAGGCCCTGGGAGCACTGCTTGTCACATCATGCCAATCAGAGTACAGAGGCACTGGCAAAAGTGGATGATACCAGAATTGAGTGATTATAACTATCAGATAAGATTGAACTGGCTGGGGCTCTTATCTGTAGAAAAGAGAAGGCTGAGGGGTGACCTAATAGAGGTCTTTAAAATTATGAAGGGTAGGGTAGCCATAGAGAAAATGTTTCCGCTTGTGGGGTAATTTAAAACCTGGGTCATAAATATAAGGTAGTTACAAATAAATCCGATAAGGAATTCAGCAGAAACTTCTTTACCCTCAGAGTGGTTAGAATGTGAAACTTTCTACCGCATGGCGTAGTTGAGATGAATAGCATAGATGTATTTAAGGGGAAGCTAGATAAGTACATCAGAGAGAAAGGAATCAATGGTTATGATAATGGGGTTAGATGAAATAGGGTGGGAAGAGGCTCGTGGAGCATAAACACTGCCATAGACCAGTTGGGCCGAATGACATGTTTCTGTGCTGTTAATTCTATGTACACTTTATCCCTACACTTTTTCCTACCTCCCAACCCATGCCGCAAGGTTGACTCCAATTCTATGGATTTTCATTTTTGCGAATAATCTCTTGTAGGGAACCATCTCAAATACCTTATGGAAGTCCCTATAGATAACATTCACCATGTTCGTGACCTCAAAAAAATTCAAGATTAGTCACCTGCCCTTCATAAATCCGTGCTGACTCTCTCTGATCAGCTCAAATTTGTCCAAATGCTCAGTCACTTTAATGACAGATTCTAATAATTTCTCCACAACTGATATTAGACTGACAGGTCTGTAATTACCTGGTTTCTCTCTAACCACCTTAAATAATGGAGAGACAGTTGCAATTTTCCAATCCTACAGCACAGTTCCTAAATCAAGAGTTTTGGAAGATTGTTACTAATGCACCTGCAATTTCCTCCTCATCTTTTAATACCCTGGAGATTTGTCTATAGTCTCATTATTTTTTCCATTAACTTTATTAAAAAAAAATTTTAAAAATTGTATCAAATCCAACATGTTCTTTCCCTTGGTTTTTGTTTTTAGTTCTCCTTGTACTGCTGGTATTTTGCCATCTTCCTCTACTGTGAAAACAGTTGTGAAGTATTCCAAGATTTTGAATGGCTGTTAAAAATTCTAGAGTCAAACTTGATCTTTGAAGCCCTCCAAAGTCTTGTTATATTCTGCAAAAATGCTTTAATCCAGTGGTACCTCACAGTCTAGGGGTATTTGTATGTGGCTCCATTTCACATCTACTTACTAAATGCGTCACTGAGCCTTGATTTATGGTCTGTGAAGATGGTGACCAAGCTGTGATTAAGTACTTTATCTGCTCCTTATTTTGTGTTTCTGTAAAAGAATGCAAGACACATTATTCCCAGCTTCCATTATAAAGTGAAAAGTAGTGTCTTTATTTCTACCTGTGGCGAAGTGCCTGCTCTCCACCTTGACTCCTATGTTCAAGATCATGACTGAAATTGGAGACTTGTGTGGGGAATTTAATTTGAAGACCTAAGCCCCCATCGCTCCATGATGCAACTTGCTAACATTCTGGAGAGTGGCCCCTGAGCAAGAGATTGGGATTATGACTCTTCATTTTTTTTAAAAAGTGAATAAGTAATACTGCTTTAAACTATAGGGCTCTCCCCTCCCTGCAATTTGGTGAGTTTGTAGCTTGCTTGCTCGACCCAACGACCTCTACGGTATCTGGTTGTCTTTATTGGACCATTCTTATGCCCTGATTGTCCCTGATGCAGGTTTTTTTTTAGTGTGCTGAATTTCATTTGATGCTTTTAAAAACTTTTTTGAATTTGAAGTAATTGTCTAATAAATTGTCGTCTTTCAGTTTCAGCCTCTACTTCTATGTCCAAGCGTCAGCGTGAAGATGATGATGAGACCAGTGCAGAAAATGCATCTCATGGCCAGGACGAGTCTCTGGAACATCAGTCTAAGAAATTGAGAATTGTCAGAGTGGTACGTAAGGCATTTTTTAACATATTGATGATGTAATTGGGGGAAAGATAGGAGACAGAGATAAAGGGGATGCTCTCTGACTGGTGATTTATGACAAGTGGTGATCCCCTAGCTTCTCTAATGTGGCCGCAGTTTTCCATCATCTATATCAATGACTTGGATGAAGCAAATAGTGTTGTGTATTCAAGTTGCAGGTGACACTAAGAAAGGTGGCAAAACTGTGGCAGATTCAGTTCAATGTGGGGAAAGTGTGAGCTCATCCACACTATATCTGAGAAAAAAAAATCAGAATACTTAATTGTGAGAGACTAGGAACAGTGGCGGTGGTTTAGGTGTCCGGTTGTACAAATCACTAAAAGCTAGTGCACAGGTACAAAAAGCAATCATAAAGGCTGTTAGAAAGTTGTCCTTTATCTCGAAGGAGGTTGGAAAGTGAACTAATGCTTCAGATGGGGTCCGACCAAGTCCTCTGTACAACTGAAGTACTGTATTCAGTTTTGGGCATCAAACCTCAGAAAGATGTATTAGCCTTGTAAAAAGTACAGTACAGATTCACCAAAATGACACCAGGACTTAAACGGTTAAATTATGAGGACAGTTTGCATAAACCTGGCTTGAATTCCCTTGAATCTAGAAGGTTGAGGGGTAACGTAATAGAGTTGATTAAAATGATAAAGGAATTCAATGGAGTAGATACTAATACTATATTCAGAACAAAGGGGCATAATAAAATTAGCCACGCCATTTCGGAATGAAATCAGGAAAGCACTTTTTCCCAGGGTAGTGGAAATCTGGGCTATGGGTGCAGGGGTCAGTTGAAATTTTCAAGACCGATCAACAGTTTTTTTTTTAAAATTGGGTAAGGGTATCAAGGGATATGGAGCAAAGATGGGTAAATGGCGTTGAGGTACTGATCCAATTGAATGGCGGAACATGCTTGAGGGATTGAATGGTCTGTTCCTATATCGAGTATGTTAATGAATGGCATATAGCTTGAAGTTCCTGAACTCCACTGCATAATATTGAGTAAGTGTGCACAGTTGGAAACAGTTCAGAGATGTTGAGTCGTGTGTTGCATACATGCCTGCATACATATGCTGGTGATTCAAAGTTTGGAGGGAATAGAGTCCCCAGTGTTTGCGATCACTATAATCTGTTTTTTTCGGTATTATCCCTTTTATGATTGAAATGCCCATTTTGTAATTTAATTTTTTGAATTGCTCTTTATTTAATTCTCCGTTGTGTTAAGTTGCAAGTCAAAGTAGTGTTATACTGCAGTTATCAGTCTATTTAGATGATCGACATTAACTGCTTTAATTGTAGCACTGCAGCATAGCATCTGGTTACAGCTCAGCCAAATTTTGAATCTGTCTTCAGTGTTGCATGTATTAGATGATCCTTAGCATGCCATGTTTCCCCAAGTTCTTATCTCGGCTCCAAATTGAGCAACTTATGATGTGTGTGGAGGAGGGGAGGAGAAAGAAGGAACTCTTACACCAGTCCTGTATTACATTCCATATGACACATCCAATGACAGAGCAGCATCAGTAGTGACTATGGCATTTGTAGGTTGCATTTTTCCAACTGTCCACTGCAAGAAAGAAAGAAATTTACTGGTGGAAGGCAGAAGTTAAATCAGTTTTAAAAAGGAAAAATTCATAATTCAAAACCCTCCTAGTACCATTGTGGGAGCACCATCACCGCAAGGACTGCAGTGGTTCAAGAAGGCCCACCACAACCTTCTCCGATCAGTTTGGCTTGTGAAGTAAATAGGGCCGTGCTAATGTTGGCCCATCCCAAGAACAAATAATAAAAATAAAAATGACTCTGCATTGTTCCCCACAATTTTTGCTCCAGAGCTGTCCAGTGGAACTAGTTTCTGAATTACATTTCGCTTTTGTAGAATTAGTGTTTGTATGCTTACAATATTTGAAACAGTGGCACTAAATGTTGTATTGCAACTTTAGGAAGAACATATGCAGGAGGTAGAAGAAAATGCAGAAACAGACACTGAAATGCAGATGCAGTCAGAGAACCTGGATTCACAAGACTCTATCACACAGGTTAGTTATGCCATAGAAATTTTGTGTAATATTTATCTTCTGTTTGTGTATCTCTTTTGGCGTTGCACCCGGGAGTCTCAGTCAAGGAAGGTTAGAGGGTGGATTTGGACCAGGGCTGAGAAAGGACATTAAAGATAGTGGGCAAGAACTGGGCACAGGGCAGGTACAATGGGTCAGCGCAAGAGGGTGGTGGGGCAGGATCGGGGGGGGGGGTGGGGGGGAGAAAGAGGAGAGAGTAAGGTAAGAGCAGAGTTGGAGGTGGGGGGATGATGATGTATAGCGAGAGGCAGCACTATTGGAACCAACAACACAAGCACTTTTAAGAGGTAGAGAAGTTGGGAGGGGATGGATAGGACAAGGAGAGGAGGAACAGGATTAGGTAGTCACTTTAATAAAAAAAAAAATTGTGATTTATTAATATAAAGCAGCAGAATGGGGAGAAATGGCAACAAAAAATGAAAAAGATAGCAACAATTGGGGATAAATTAATTAAATAGGGGTTTAAATGTACAAAATTAACTAAAGATGGGGGGTTAATAAATTGGAAGAACCCTTGCATATCAGCAACATTAAAGATTCGGGCTACAGTAAACAAAAAATAAGAATTGGAGCTTCACTGCTGGAAATTAAACAAGGATCAGGCTATTCTGGAGGCAGTGAATTAAAATAAATATCCAGACCGTTATGGGGCTGATTGGCGGGGATCAGAAGATGCAGCACCAACTGGCTTTTCCCTCTGGTTAACATAAGACTATTGGGGGGGGCAGTGACCAGAGTACTGCAAGATGGGCACAATGACCAGGCAGCCATTTAACAAATACTGGCGGGAAAGAGGCATAGTAGCAGCAATACTGCAGTTAAATAGAAGGAGCTGGCACGGGAGTAGAACCCATGCTACTCCACAAAACAGGAACAGGGCAATATGTAGAAACACTGATTACTGTGGCCCTGGGGTGAGAACAGTGGAATTGCTATTACAGTACTTATCTTTAGCAAGGTATCTCCTGTTCTCTGGGAAATGCATTCCTACAGCACCATCCTGTGGTGAATTGTAAGTACTTGAGTTAGAATTGACAAAGGGCTTGAGTCCCGTTGGTTGTCACATAACTTTAGGTGGCATAATGTTATGCTCACAACACGATTGAAGGTGTGATATCATTAGAATGTTGAGATCATTCATTGTTTTTAATATATATAATAGATATGGAAAATGTAAAAAACCTGGGCCAGCTGGCTCACCAAGTAGCTCTCTAGTATCCCAGAGATTGTGGAGAGGCTAGGGCAGGGCGAGTTGTGGGGGGGTGGTCGTTGATGAGCTAAAGTCTGTCTTTACCACTTTGCTTACCTGACATGAGATTTATTCTTTGCATGATGCTCTTTCTGGTACCTGCTCAAAATTTAATTTTCACTCGTATGAACTTGACACCTCTCGTTTTATTAACCTGCCTTATTTTGAAGTAATGCAGTCAGAATTTATCACGCAAGTGCTTTAATATTTTATACACAGTACTCCCTTAATAGCTCTGTTAAAATCAGTATTTAACAAATGGCATGAATTTTAAAATTCACTATTTAAAAAAAAACTAATGCATAATCCAGTCACTGGAGATGTTGCCATCTCCTTTCAAAATTGCTGTTTCCGATTTAGAGTTTTGCAGTATAATGGACTTGTATAAAACCGTTGGGGAAACTTCATAATTTAAAAATGTTTCTTGACCAAGCGGTATTAACTGACCACCATCTCCAAATGTAGCCCCGAAATGGTTGAGAAAATGATGCACTGCACTCACACAATGTTGTAGCAGTAAGAACGTTTAATGAGCTAAATTCACTCAACTTCCTTGCAATCTAATTGTAAAATTATGGAATGGCTTGATTTGCTGCATTTTCTGGTTGGGTGTTGTGATGAAAATGTGGCCCTCGGGAAGGATGGGAAGAGAGCCACTATCATGCGTGCTTTTCCCACCCCCTCATTCCCATCACTATCCCTTCACCACCTTATTACCCTCTTCACTTCCATCACTACCTGACAAAACCATTGAAGCTGCATTCCTTGCTATCTGGGACAAGAGATTGGGGGGTGGGGGGGGGGGGTCGTTCCCTTGTCTGAGGTCCTGGAAAAAAAAATCCCCACCTACTGTTGAGCCTGCCCAATTTATTTGAACTCCGCATGGACCAGTTGCCAGTGTAGTCTGGTGAGTATCTGCTTTTCTTGGGAGTTTTGGTTGGCGGGGGGAGGGTGTAACCGCTTGATTGTCAGCTTTACTGACCAATTCCTAGGAAGGGTAGGGATTAGGAACCAAGACCTACTTCCTGTACAGAGAAGCACAAAATACATGACCAGGCAATTTGCAACAAAAGCTTTGAGAGGCAGGCCTTGCTTTTTACAGCTGGGGGCTGACTAGAAAGGACGGAAAGTTCACTAGGTGTATTCCGCCCGTAATATGGTTTTGTTTTTTGCCACAGGAGCTTTATAGAAGAAGTTAAACTATGGAAATTATCCTGTCCAGTCACGTGGTTTTTGCACCTAAACCAACTTCACCATTTTACACTGCCCTAATCTCACCCGGGTGTTTGTGTTGCCCATTGGAAGATTAGGGGAAGTGCACACGAGGACTTGTATGAAAGACTTGGTATATCTTGTTATTACAAGTTAGTAGATTGTTGCATCCCTCACCATATGCTATTGTATAATTAGGTTTTAGGAAGTGAGAGTTAGCTCTGGAAGCCCAAAGCTTTATTTCATTGCGCAATGTGTCTGATGCATTTTAAATATATGTGCATGGTGCCAATCTGATTTATTTATGACTGTGTTCTAAATGTAAAACATATTAATTGCATGGTGTCGGCCTGATTTTCCAGACTATGGAGGGCAGGGCACTACTTTCATTGGGCTTGTAGATTTGCTGTGATCTGTTTGTGGTGAGTTATTGAAATCCTTCACAGACTCCCTGCTGATCACCGCTTCTTACTGAGATGGTGACTCCCAACTGTGTCTCCAATCCTTTTTACATTTTAAAAAATGAGAACGGGTTGCAGAATAGCCAAGGACAGCCAGTGGAAGTTGCCAACAGGGAGAAGTAGTGGTGACCAACAAGGAGAAAGTAAAGTCCTCTTTGATGAGCAGCATGGTGCTGCACAGCTTTCTGGAGGAAAAATTGGGGTGGCTGGAGGGAAGAAGTAAAGTGGGTGTGCAACGTAGAGTGCAGGAGGCCTAATGGGGGCTGAGACAGTTGGGAGCAGGGCCGGAGGGGGAACATCTTTTTTGGAACAGAACAGTGGGAGTTCCATAAAGATGCATTATTTAAAAAATGAAATTAATGGTAGAAATGGGATCTGAGTCATACAAAACACTAAAGTAAAATATGCACTTGTGAGAAATGGCTTTCACAACTGGCACCAGTACTGGGGCAGGAGGGAGCTGTTCCGTTGGGACGGGCTTCACTTGGCCAGTGCTGGGACTAGAGTCCTGGCGGATCATATAACTAGGGCTGTAGAGAGGGCTTTAAACTAACTAGTGGGGGGGAGGTTCCTAGAGAGCAAATAATAAAAATGACAACAGAGAAGGTCATAGACTTAGGTAGCAGTGGGGAAATTAAAAACCAGAGTGTGTCAGGAAGGGGCAGAAGGTATGGAGTAAAAGGTAAAGTAATAAAAAGGGCAAAAGCAGGAACTAAGTGTCACAACATATTTTGAAAGTTCTCTCTCTGAATGCACGTAGCATTCGTAACAAAATAGACGAGTTAATGGCACAAATAACTACATATGGATATGATCTTGTGGCCATTACAGAAACATGGCTGCAGGGTGGCAATGCCTGGGAATTAAACATACCAAGTTATTTAACGATCAGGAAGGACAGGCAGGAAGGAATCACTGTAATACAGAGAAATGATATTGGGTCAAAAGATCAGGATAATGAAACAGTTTGGGTGGAGATGAGGAATAATAAGGGGAAAAAAACACTAGTGGGCGTAGTCTATAGGCCTCCGAACAGTTGCAACTCTGTTGGACGGAGTATCAATCAGGAAATAGTTGAGGCTTGTAATAAGGGAACATCTATAATTATGGGGGATTTTAACTATCATATTAATTGGACAAATCAAATTGGGCAGGGCTGCCTTGAGGATGAGTTCATTGAGTGTATTAGGGATGGGTTTCTTGAGCAGTATGTAACTGAACCGACCAGGGGGCAAGCAACCTTAGATCTGGTCCTGTGTAACGAGACAGGATTAATTAAAAATGTCCTAGTAAAGGATCCCCTTGGAATGAGTGACCATAACATGGTTGAATTCCATATTCAATTAGAGGGTGAGAAGGTTGGATCTCAAACAAGCGTGCTAAGCTTGAATAAAGGAGACTATGAAGGTATGCGAGTGGAATTGAGTAGCGTGGATTGGGAAAATAGATTAAAGGGTAAGATGATACATGATCAGTGGTGTACATTTAAGGAGTTATTTTACAACTTCCAAAAAATATATATTCCACTGAGAAGAAAAGGGTGTAAAAGAAAAGACAGTCATCCGTGGCTAAGTAAAGAAATTAAGGATAGTATTCGACTAAAAACAAGGGCTTATAAGGTAGCCAAATCTAGTGGGAGGATAGAGGATTGGGAAAACTTTAAAAGGCAGCAAAAAATAACAAAAAGATTGATTAAGAAAGGGAAGATAGATTATGAAAGTAAATTAGCAAAAAATATAAAAACAGATAGTAAGAGTTTTTATAGTTATATAAAAAGAAAAAGGGTGGCTAAAGTCAATGTTGGTCCCTTAGAGGATGAGACCGGGAAATTAATGGTGGGAAATATGGAGATGGCAAATACACAATGAATATTTTGTATCAGTCTTTACAGTAGAGGAAACTAAGAATATCCCAACACTGGATAAACAGGGGGCTATAGGGGGGGAGGAGCTAAACACGATCAAAATCACTAAGGAAGTGGTACTCGGTAAAATAATGGGACTCAAGGCGGATAAATCACCTGGACCTGATGGCTTACATCCTAGGGTCTTGAGGGAAGTGGCGGTAAGGATTGTGGATGCATTGGTAATTTTCCAAAACTCCCTGGACTCAGCAAAGATCCCGGCAGACTGGAAAACTGCTAATGTAACACCCTTATTTAAAAAGGGCAGTAGACAGAAGGCTGGAAACTATAGACCGGTTAGCCTAACATCTGTGGTAGGTAAAATTTTGGAGTCCATTATTAAGGAGACAGTAACGGGACATTTGGATAATCATAATTTAATAGGACAAAGTCAGCATGGTTTTATGAAGGGGAAGTCATGTTTGACAAATTTGCTGGAGTTCTTTGAGGAAGTAACACACAGGGTGGATAAAGGGGAACCAGTGGATGTGGTGTATTTAGACTTCCAAAAGGCATTTGACAAGGTGCCACACAAAAGATTATTGCTTAAGATAAAAAATCACGGGATTGGGGGTAATATTCTGGCACGGATAGAGGATTGGCTATCTAACAGAAGGCAGAGAGTTGGGATAAATGGTTCATTCTCAGACTGGCAATCAGTAACTAGTGGTGTTCCGCAGGGGTCAGTGCTGGGTCCCCAATCTATATTAACGATTTGGAGGAGGGGACCGAGTGTAACATATCAAAGTTTGCAGATGATACTAAGATGGGAGGGAAAGTAGTGAGTGAGGAGGACATAAAAAAATCTGCAAGGGGACATCGACAGGCTAAGTGGGCAGAGATTTGGCAGATGGAATACAATACTGGAAAGTGTGAGGTTATGCACTTTGGCAGGAAAAATAGTAGAGCAAGTTATTATCTAAATGGCAAGAAACTGGAAAGTACTGAAGTACAAAGGGATCTGGGGGTCCTGGTGCACGAAACTCAAAAGGTTAGTATGCAGGTGCAGCAAGTGACGAAGAAGGCCAATGGAATGTTGGCTTTCATTGCTAGGAGGATAGAATATAAAAATAGGGAGGTATTGCTTCAGTTGTACAAGGTTTTGGTGAGACCGCACCTGGAATACTGCATACAGTTTTGGTGTCCATACTTAAGAAAAGACATACTTGCTCTCGAGTCAGTACAAAGAAGGTTCACTCGGTTAATCCCAGGGATGAGGGGATGGACATATGAGGAGAGGTTGGGTAGATTGGGACTCTACTCATTGGAGTTCAGAAGAATCAGAGGCGATCTTATTGAAACATATAAGATTGTGAAGGGGTTGGATCGGGTGGATGCGGGGAGGATGTTCCCATTGATGGGTGAAACTAGAACTAGGGGGCATAGTCTTAGAATAAGGGGCTGCTCTTTTAAAACTGAGATGAGAAGGAACTACTTCACTCAGAGGGTGGTAGGTCCATGGAATATGCTGCCCCAAAAAGCTGTAGAAGCTACATCACTACATAAATTTAAAACAGAAATAGACAGTTTCCAAGAAGTAAAGGGCATTAAGGGTTACGGGGAGCGGGCAGGAATTTGGACATGAGTCTAGGTTCGGATCATGGCCCTGTGGGTAGCGTAGCGGGCCCAGGGGCCGTGTAGCCTGATCCTGCTCCTATTTCGTGTGTCCAATTCTGTTAGGTTCAGGAGATGGTTCTGTGATAGTAGATTGGCGGTTAGGATCAGATCAGCCATGATCTTATTGAATGGTGGAGCAGGCTCGAGGGGCCAATTGGCCTACTCCTGCTCCTATTTCTTATGTTAATGGCACAGAAACCAAGATGGCATCCAGGCTGGGCGAAACAATTCAGTGATTTGACATCTGCTATTCGCCTCAGCCACCCCATGTCGTTGTGAGTTGGATATTCTCACCACTGAATGAAGAATTTGAACCTAAGAATTTATAATGGGAGACGTTGATGCACAAGTGTGATAGGTGACAATGGGAAGTAAGAGTTTGTAGAGAATGCACTTGTATGTAAAAATTTTAATAAGGTAATAGAACACTCCTTCCAATGAAACTTCAGTAGTAATTTGCACAATAACAAATAGATTGTTATCTGTGACATTCTGTTTGTTGTAGGTGGTGATTGAAGAGTATCCCCCTTCTCAACTAATGGAGGACAATGAAGAGACATCTCATTCGTTGGATTTGGTGCCTCAACCGCCTGAACATCAGCAGAATACCCAGTCATCACAGAATTCTCAGACACAAACTGAATATATTATAATAGAGAGCGATGAAGATGCAGAAAATGAAGAGGATCAAGAGCAGGTAAAAATTCTAAAGGTGGGTTTGAGTCCATATTGTACTCTGCCCACACCTCTGAATAGTACCTGTGCTGAATATCATTATCAATGATATTTGATAGTATGACTGTTTTGGTGAGAGAATGGGAGATAGACTACATTACATAGAATAAACTGCACAGAAACAGGCCAGTCCATGCTGATGTTTATGATCCACTCGATCCTCCTCCTAACTTACTCTTATTACCGTAACCCTCTTCCCTTCTCTCACATATATGGTTATCTAGCCTCCCCTTAAATGCATTTATACTATGCCTCAACCACTACCTGTGGTAGCAAGTTCCACACTCTCACCACTCTCTGGGTAAAGAGGTTTCTTCTGAATTCCCTATTTGATTTCTTGGTGACTATCTTATATTGATGGCCTCTAGTTATGCTCTTCCCAACAAGTGGAAACACTCTGTCTACTCTATCAAAACCTTTCATAATTTTAAAGACCTCTATTAGGTCATCCCTCAGCCTTCCCTTTCCAAGAGAAAAGAGACTCAGCCTGTTCATCCTTTCTGGTATCATCCTTGTAAATCCTTTTTGCACCCTCTCCAGTGCCTCTATATCCTTTTTATAATATAGTGACTAGAATTGTACACAGTACTCCAAGTGTGGTGTAACCAAGGTTCGATACAAGTTTAGCATAACTCCACTACTTTTCAATTCTATCCCTCCAGAAATAAGAGAGTGCTTGGTTTGTCTATTTTAATGTGTTATTAACCTGCAATGCTAATTTTAGTGACTTGTGTATTTTGTACTCCCAGATACCTTTGCTTTTCTACCCCATTTAGATTCTTATTTTCTAAGTGATAGATGACATTTTTCTTACCAAAATGTAATACCTCACATTTATGTGTTGAAATTCATTTGCCAATTATATGCCCATTCTGCAAGTTTATTAATGTTGTCTTGTAATTTGTTGCGGTCCTCCTCGGTATTGATTACCGCCCCCGCCCCACCCCCTAAATTTGGTGTCAGCCACAAATTTAGAAATTGTATTTTTGATTCCAAAGTCTAAATCGTTAATATAAATTGTGAACAGTGGTCCCAGCACTGACCCTTGTGGGACCCCACTTTCCATTTTCTGCCCCTCTGAATAGCTACCCTTTACCCCTACTCTCTGCTTTCTGTCTTGCAGCCAGCTAGCTATACATTCTGCTACTTGTCCCCTGACTCCGCATGCTCTGACCTTATTCATTAGTCTATTATGTGGTACGTTATCGAAGCCCTTTCGGAAGTCTAGATAAATTACATCTACTGCATTACGCTTGTCTACTCTCTTCACCTCTGTTACCTCTTCAAAGAATTCAGTGACGTTGGGCAAACAAGATTTTCCCTTTTGAAATTCATGCTGACTATTCATTGTTATATTTTTGATTTTTAGATGTTTTTTTCTATTTTCTCCTTTAGTAGGGATTCCATTACTTTTACTACCACTGATGTTATGCTGACTGGTCTATAGGTCCCTGGACATGTTCTATCTTGCTGCTTAAAGATATAACATTAACTATCCGCCAATCCTCTGACACTACACCTTTTCTAATGAATTATTAAATATGTGTAAGGGTACTTCTGCTATCTCTTCTCTCGATTCTTTTAAAATGTGTGGATGCACTCTGTCCACACCAGGGGTTTTATCCTGAGTTTGATTAGTTTATTTAATATTTCTCCATTTTAAATGCAGTTATATAATTTACAATCTCCTCTTCCGATGTCATGTCCACCTGATCTGTTTCCTTGGTAAATACTGAAGCAGAGTAATTATTTAATATGTTGCTGAACTTTAATGGTACTGTTGTGTGGAATTTATGTATTTAAATACTAAAGAACTATAGGCCACCAACTAATGGGAAGGATATAGAGGGGGAAATTAGAGAGATGCAAGAACTATAGAGTAGTGATAATGGGCAACTTCAACTATCCTAATATAGACTGGGATAGTAATAGTGTAAAGGGCGTGGGGGAGGAAGAATTTCTGAAGTGTGTTCAGGAGAACTTTCTTGATCAGTATGTTTCCAGCCCAGTGAGGAAGGGGCCATTGCTGGTTCTGGGGAATGCGGTGGGTCAGTGAAGCAAGTGCCAGTAGGGGAACATTTAGGGAACAGTGATCATAGTATCATAAAGTTTAGATTAGCTATGGAAAAGGACAGGGAGCAATCTAGAGTAAAAATACTTAATTGGAGGAAGGCCAATTTCAGTGGGATGAGAATGGATCTGGCCCGGGTAAATAAGAATCAAAGATTGGCAGGCAAAACTGTAATCAAACAATGGATTGCCTTAAAGAGGGGATGGTTCGGATACAGTCGAGGTACATTCCCACGAGAGGGAAAGGTAGGGCAACCAAAGTCAGAGTTCCCTAGATGACAAAAGAGAGAGAGTAAGATGAAGCAGAAAAAGGGGGCGTATGACAGATGTCAGGTTGAGAATACAAGTGCGAACCAGGCTGAATATAGAAAGTTCAGAGGGGAAGTGAAAAAAAAATGGGCAAAGAGAGAGTATGAGAATAAATTGGTAGCTAACATAAGAGAATCCAAAAGTCTTCCATAGGCATATAAATAGTATAAGGGCAGTAAGAGGAGGGGTGGGACTGATTAGGAACTAAAAAGGAGGCAGAGGGCATGGCTGAGGTACTAAATGATTACTTTGCATCTGTCTTTACCAAGGAAGATGCTGCTGCCAAAGTCATAATGAAAGAGGAGGTAGTTGAGATACTGGATGGGATAAAAATTAATAGAGGAGCTACTAGAAAGGCTGGCTGTACTTCAAGTAGATAAGTCGCCAGGACCGGATAGGATGCATCCTAGGATGCTGAGGGAAGTTGAGGTGGAAATTGCGGAGGTACTGACCATAATCTTCCAATCCTCTTTAGATACTGGGGGTGGTGCCAGAGGACTGGAGAATTGCAAGTGTTACACCCTTTTTTGAACAAGTGTGTAAGGATAAACCCAGCAACTACAGACCAGTCAGTTTAACCTTGGTAGTGGGGAAGCTTTTAGAAATGATAATCAGGGGCAAAATTAAGTCACTTGGACAAGTGGGGATTAATTAAGGAAAGATTTGTTAAAGGCAAATCGTGTTTAACTAACTTCAGTTTTTTGATGAGGTAACAGAGGGTAGATGTTGTGTACATGGACTTCCAAAAGGTGTTTGATAAAGTGCCACATAATAGGCTTGACAGCAAAGTTGAAGCCCATGGAATAATAGGGGCAGTGGCAGCATGGGTATGGAATTGGCTATGTGACAGGAAACAGAGTAGTGGTGAACGGTTGTTTTTCGGTCTGGAGGAAGGTATATAGTGCGGTTCCCCCATGGGCCCGGTACTAGGACCCCAACTTTACATGGTATATATTAATGACTTGGACTTGGGTGTACAGGGCACAGTTTCAAAATTAGCAGACGACAAAACTTGGGAGTATAGTGAACAGTGAGGAGGATAGTGATGGACTTCAAGACGACATAGACAGGCTGGTGGAATGGGTGGACACATGGCAGCTGAAATTTAACGCAGAAGTGATCCATTTTGATAGGAAAAAACGAGGAGAGGCAATATAAACTAAAGGTTACAATTCTAAAGGGGGTGCATGAGCAGAGAAACCTGGTGGTATATGTGCACAAATGGTTGAAGATGGCAGGGCAGGTTGAGAAAGCGGTTAAAAAAGCATACGGGATCCTGGGCTTCATAAACCGAGGCTTAGCGTACAAAAGCAAGGAAGTTATGATGAACCTTTATTAAACACTGGTTCGGCCTCAACTGAAGTATTGTGTCCAATTCTGGGCACCAAACTTTAGGAAGGATGTGAAGGCCTTGGAGAGGGTGCAGATAAAATTGTACGAGAATGGTTCCAGGGATGAGGGAATTCAGTTACGTGGATAGACTGGAGAAGCTGGGGTTGTTCTCCTTGGAGCAGAGAAGGTTGAGAGGAGATTTGATAGAGGTGTTCAAAATCATGAGGGGTCCAGACAGAGTAGATAGAGAAACTGTTCCCATTGGCGGAAAGGTCGAGAACCAGAGGACACTGATTTAAGGTGACTGGCAGAAGAACCAAAGACGACATGAGGAAAAACTTTGTTACGCAGTGAGTGGTTAGGATCTGGAATGCACTGCCTGAAAGGGTGGTGGAGGCAGATTCAATCATGGCTTTCAAAAGGGAATTGGATAAGTACCTGAAGGAAAAAAATTTGCAGGGCTACAGGGAAAGGGGGGGTGAGTGTGACTAGCTGAAGTGCTCTTGAAGGGAACCAGCACTGGCTCGACGGGCCGAATTGCCGCCTCATGTGCTGTAATCATTCTATGATTCTCACATAAGGTACTAGCCTTTTAAAACCTGCCATGATCTTTTAAAGTTGTGATCTGAGCATTTTTGGCAAGTTTATCTCTTCTAGAACTGAGAGAGCAGTACAAGGGAGGACTAAGTAATTGGTTAATCATTGTTACTTGTCCCTAGACCAATGCAATTTTACTCAAATGGCTATCTTTTGGGTTATTGCTACTATTTCATAATCATGGCAGCCAATTTTCACACAGCAAGATCCCACAAACCGTAATCAAATAAATAACAAGATCATCTGTTTTAGATGTTTGAGGGATAAATGTTGGCCAGCACACTGGGAGAAGTCTACTACTTTTCTTTGCAGAGTACTGAGGAATCTTTTACATCACGAGGGGGTGGACGGGGCCTCGCTTTAACGTCTCATCTGAAAGACGGGCCCTCTTACAGTGCAGCACTCCTCAGTAATGCACTCAAGTGTCAGCCTAGATTATATGCTCAAGTCTCTGGAGTGGGGTTTGAACCCACAACCTTCTGACTTGGGCGAGGGTGGTAACAGTGAGCTGAGACTGATTTCAGTCATAAATTTAGCAAAGACCCATTTTGCTTCTGATTTGGCTTGTGTGTTGGGTGAAGAAAACAGTGTTAAAGATTTAAATTTACCCCCCCCCCTTTCAAATTGATTTATATAATTCATTCAGATGTAGCCATGACCATAATTGATTGTGTTCAGTATGTTCAGTCGTATAGTTGTTCGGTCCTTTGGAAGCCACATTTTTATTTCACCATTTGTTATGGCCAGTATGAAGTATGTTGCATTTAAATGCTTACTACCACACAAGCTAAGATACCATGAAAAGCTTTTCAATTTGTGGTTTGAGGTTTTTTTGGTGAGCTTATCTTGGTGTAATAAAAGTATTTGAGTAAATATGACCCAAGAAGGATAAACTTTCAGTGCTCAATTGGATAAGTGGCCAGTAGTTGTCATTGGGCTGAATTAGAAACATAGCCATTAGCAGCTGAACGAAGTCTGAAAGAGAATTTAGTACATAAATTGATGTTATCTTGCCTGATTGGTAATCTAATTTTGCTCATTGATTAGATCACTATTTCTGTTTATAAAACAGAAAGCCTTATTACTCTGCATGTAATATCCCCTGCCAGTTGTCACCTCCTAACTGATATTTTGCCAGCTTCCCAGATGTAGAGCTTGAGACCAGCCATTTTGCAAGTAGAAGCTTGCAAATTTTGTGGGATGCAGAAAGGAAAGAAAATGTTATGAAGAAGTTTACTTGGAAATTTATATTTTAGCCTTCCAGAGGTGAGAACTGATGATTCTGACCCCGTTAACTGCTTTTGATCCTTATAGGAGGAATATGAAGAGGATGAGGAGGATGATGATACTGGAATTGAGGATGGTGATGGTGAAGATAGTAATGAAGGTAGTCCTAATGGAGAAGATAATTATGATGGTGGCGATGCAGAGGTACGCAAAGAGTTTGCGGTCTGGAGATCTTTCAGTAGCAGCCAAGGCTAGGGAATATAGTTATGGGTGAAGTGAGGTAAAATGCCATGATCAGAATTTTTCATTGTGTTTCTGGAAGAGACACTCAATCTTTTTTTTAAAAAAAGTTAGTTTCCTCATGTCCAATAATGATGAGACCAAGAAATCAGTTGGGTGAATGCTGATTGGAGCTATGTGCATGATTTTAATGCATCTATTCCAAATGCTTAGATTTGAGCACCCTGCACTCCAGATACTAGGTTAGTTTTGTGTGCTATGCTGTTCACCACGATGGGTACAGGAGTAGGCCATTCAACCCTTCAAGCATGTTCCGCTATTCAATTAGATAATTGCTGATCTGCACCTCAATTACATTTACCCACCTGTGCTCCATATCCCTTGATACCCTTATCCAACAAAAATCTTATCCCAAGTAATGAAAATTTCAATTGACCCAGCATCCACAATCTGTGTGGGAGTGGAGTTCCAGGGTTTCATTAGCCATTATCTGGGGGGGGGAAAATGCTGCTTGATTTCCTCTCTCCAGAGGATATAGTTTCTCTGTCTCTACCCGATTAAATCCCTTGATCATTTTAAGCGCCTCAATTAGGTCACCCTTCAACCTTCTAAACCCTAGGGAATACAAGCCAAGTTTAGGCAAGCTGTCCTCAATTTAACACTAAGTCCTGGTGCCATTCTGGTGAACTTGTGCTGCATCTTCTCCAAAGCCAATATATCTTTCCTGAGGTTTGGTGACTAAAACTGAATTCTGTACTCCAGATGGGGTGTGACTAAGGCTCTGTACAACTGAAGCATCACTTTTGAATTCCAACCCCCCTTGAGAGAAATCAATATTCCATTAGCCTTTTTGATTATTTTTTGTACCTATGCACTAACTTTGTGATTGTGTACCTGGACAAACCAATCTTTTTGATTGTCCACATCTCCTAGCCTCAACATTAAGAAAGTATACTGATTTGTATTTCTCCGATCCAAAGTGGATGACCGTACACAGCCTCACATTGAACTCATCTGCCAGAGTTTTTCACACTCTCTTAGTCTGTCTTTTTTTCCCTTTGTAACTTTCTGCTCCCATCTACACAACTTACTGTTCCTCCTAACTTGTATACCCAAGTTTACAGATGATACAACTCTCTCTCCCTTCATTTGAAGTCATGATGTTTGTAAAGAGTACCAGGTACCTGCTGATCAGCTAGCAAGAACTCAAACCTGTGATTGACCAATTAGTGACTATTCTCCTTGTGGGGTGTGTTAGTGGGAACTCTTTGGGGTTGAGGTGGCATTTAAGGTTGTAAAATTGGAACATTTAACTCTGTAGCAGGCTTGGTATAATCCAACACCTGATGCGGACATGTCTGCTGTCAATGATTGACCAGCCATCTTGCTAATTAATGGGAGCAAAGGGTTTGACTTGTGGGAACTGGTATTTTACAGCTGCTGCACATCCAGTTAGTATCCAGTCTATTAGGGCCCTGGTTTGCAGTTAACCCACTGGCCAGTATCCGAACCGTTTAAAACGGTCCTATCTGTACAGACAGTGGGAAGACTTATCAATGATTTGTGATGATGGCTGTCTACCTGCACCTAAGCTCTTGGACTTGCGTGTGTCCCTCCCACAGGGGGACACACAGGTAGAGTGTGCACCCCATATAAGACAGCAGAAAGCTTACTTGCGTTGAATTCTCAGTAGCTTTTATCAGGAACAAGTATCCACTTTCAGCCTGATGTCTGTTGTTTGAAGCTCCTTCCAATTTGGTGTAATCTACAAACTTATCTTTGTTTCTGCAGTGATTTTTTTTTTGAAAAACAAATTCTGAAAATGTAATCATATATTTGTATTGCCCTTTTTAAGTAATTGGCTTAATAGGCGCTCTGCTTAATTTTTGGTTCAGTAACCTTTTCTTGATGGTGTTGATGTCTCACTGGATTTTGAGTAATGTAACAGAGGTGGAACCTCTTAAATTTTGAAGTTTTTTTGGTATGAGGCAAGAGCCATAAAAAGATACCCTATCTGTAGGGTGCCATCGTTGAAAGTCCACATCCTTTTCTTCATCAAGCCTATTTCTCTCTCAGGGTGCTGATGGGACAGACCCTAGCACAGACAATGAGCAAAGTACCGGCACCTTTAAGGAAGGAGAAAGTACCCAAATGCCAGAAGACAATTGTAAGTATTAGTAAATGCCTTGCATAAAGAAGACTGAAGGGTAAAATTTAAAGTAGTCAATGTTCATTGGGGTTAAAATTGCACTGCAGTTTTGGTAACAAATGCCTTTGTGAAATTCCTTTTTCGCCTATTCTACAAAGGCATTAACTCATTTATTGAACCGTTGATGTTTTCATTAAAATACCAGACAGCGGAGTTTCATACGAACCATGAACATTTGTTAATATTGCATGACACTATTTCAGACCCTGTGTCTTGATGTAACTTGCAGTAGAATTCTGTATTGCACAATCCTTTAAGGTCAATGTAAGATCTGTGCACAACAGGATTGGTCATTGTGGTGTTGGAAGATCAGGTTGGTAGTGTATTCATTTTGCAACATTGCTGTCACTATTTTGTGTGATGTGCTTTTCTTAAAACTAGTACAATTGGTTATGCAACAGTAAACAAGATGACAGCAATGTTAGGGAATGGAGATGCTCGAGACATCCGCACAGTTGATGTTGGGGTGCATCGGCTTTCATCTCAACAGTTTACTTTAGATAAGTATATGTGCTTAATCAACTGACTAGTGATGGTGCTAGGAACTATATTTCCTTTTTGACTGTTCTGACAAGTAGGAGTTGGTAAATTGCTTCTGCATGAGGAGTTATAAGTTAGGCTTGCATGGAAATAGATTTGACATTTTTATAATTTAACATTTTTGTCAATGGAATTATGGCATTGGAGTCTTCAATTAAGTTTTGAGACCTAGAGGTCATGTGATTGTTGCGTGTTGGGGGAGGGAAGAACTGGGGCATTGAGGGAAGAACTGGGGCATTGAGGGAAAAAATGGGCGATTCAGTAGAAGTGGCAAACAAATAAGTGATGCAATGGACATATAAGGGATTAAAGAAGGAAGTTAGTTTTGTGCTGCATCTGATCTTGCATGCAATGGGAGATCATTTTATTTAACAGTTCCAAGTGCTTTTGGCACAGGTTTATATTCTTGCAGTTATGTCTGAAATTTCAGTTTGTAAAGTTTGCAATTTGTAAAATCTGTTCAGTTAGTTTATATTGTACTGTCCTAATGTTATAGAACAAAGTGCTGTATTGGGCCAAGGCTGCCTGGGAACTAGTATAATGGTTTATTTTTGTCAGCAGCTGGAGGTGAAGGTAGTGTTCCTACTACAGAGTCTTACACTCCAGAAACTCCAAGAGAGCAGCAGACCATAGCTGAAAGGCAGACTCCACGACCTCTACGATCACCAAGGAGACCACCACATCCTCTTCCTCCAAGGCTAACAATTCAGCCTCCAGCCCAAGAACTGGGACCACCTGCACAGGTGCTTAGAACTCAAGTGGACAAATAATGCTGTTTATCGTACCCTTTGACTGCAATCCCAAGCTTTGATGTGGGCAATAGTTCTTCAGTCACCCAAAGTAGCTTTCACTAGTGCCCATATATTGAAGTCAGTGGCAACATTTTGTTTAAAGCTTGAGGGCATGATTACATTTGCAATGACTGCAGATTTTGACCTGTAATTGAAATTCTGGATGCTTTTGCATCAGGAGTTTAGCAGTATAGCCATCAACTGCAATTTGTTTGTACAGTGTTGTATATTCACAAAACAGTTCTGTGTGTTATAAAATGAGTCTATAGCTTTTGTGGCTTCCCAGATTGGTTGCAATCGAGGGACAGGACCAGAAGATGTGTACGAGTGTACTATTCTGGTCTCTTACTCAGGCATTCATCTGACCGAGGGGGATGAAATCCATGGAGCTTCTGTGGCATGTTGCCAACTCGTGCCCTTCACTGCATATAGTGATTGCTGAAGTTCTTTTCCCCGATTTTCTTCCATTCTTAGATTATTTAGTGACCTAGAGCTCACTTCCTTGCCCTATTAGACTGAATTCTGCAGCAAAAAGGCAAATATAGTGTACAAGCCAGAGATATGTTTACAGATATCTTGATTTGTTGAGAATGGGTGGCACCAGAAGGCTAGCTGTCACTGAAGCTTGTTGGTTGCCCCTACTCCAAAGGAAATATTTTACTTGAATACAAGTGAGGTGGAATATGTCCATTAGTTGCTGTTTATGATCGGGACACTGTCTTTCCTAATCTCTACCATGCCTATGTAACCCGAATTCCTTCTGTGCAGTCGAGCGTGCATTTTCATTGTTGTTTCAGACCTGAGCCTGTTGCATCCATTTCCTTTTTTTCCCCCTCCTTCCCAGCTTGGTCCCTTCCCTCCTGTTCCCTTTCTGTCACCCAGTCATGCCATCTTTCATTTCTTTCTTGTTGGGTACTTTTTAACCCCAACCAACTCCAATCCCCACCCATCACTACTCTTCCTTCCTACTTTCCTGCTGCTGTCCCAAGTTTGAATCCTCCTTGGCCGACATTTACTGTCTTGTGCCTTTGCATTCTCCAAAGGGCCCATCAAGACACCTATCGCTACCTCCTTACGCACAGAAACCTTGACTCTCTTCCCGACCTCCCCACCCAACGTGCCCACTGGGACTAATTTTGCCAACTTCATTCCCACCTACTACTCCCTTGGACTGTGCCAATGGCTCAGTAATCACTGTCCTTCTCCGGATTTCCCTCCGGAATGTCTGTTCAGTTGTGAACAAGACCCTTGTCATCTACAACCTTGTTTTGGATGATTGCATTGGTATCATGGCTTTGACTGAAACTTGCCTGGCTATACTCTCCACTACCTGCCCCGCTCAAACAGTTGTGGTCTTGGTATGGCCCTTGTTACCTAATCACAACTTAAATTCTCCCTCTACTCTTCTTGACACCTTCTTACTCTCCAGGTACCTCCCCCTGTTCCACCTCTATCACCTTTCCTTTAAAATCTCTGTTCCCTACACCATCCCCAGTTTCTCCCAGATATCCTCCTTGTATTGGTGAAATCTTAATCCTTCACATCACAAACGTGGATTAAGCGTCAGTGGGATATTTGTAAGTCAGTGTGTGATCTATGGGCTCTGCCTGAGAATACAGTAAGTATCGAGCAGTCTGGACTCCCTTCCTGGAGAGCCACACAAGACAACTCTCTCAAATCTCTCAGCACATCCCTGCAGAGGAAGAAATGGGTTGATGCCAGACATGTACAGTAAGAATATAGCACCATTGATTCCTAGCTATATACAGAGATTGACCGAGCCAGTGATACCCTAGAAAAGGTAGGAAAACTACTGTCATTGCCCCTATCCCCCATGCCAGCCGGGAGTATGTTAAAATACTGTCAGTGTGCAACTATGCTGGCAGTGTGCCCGCTTGGAAACACAATGTAATTTGCATCTGAGTGAAAGCCAGTGTATGATTTTTCTCTTGGGAGAATTTTTTTTATACCTTGACTATTAAATGTTTGGTGATTTTTTTTTTTTCCTCTTTTGGTTTGTAACCTATTTGTAATGATTGACTTCATCAAATGAACATTTTTAAGGGGGAGGGAAGGAGGAGAAACACTTTTTAACAAGTATCTATGATAACTTAGAATTTCTTCGTCTAGAATATTACTGATTAATCTCCTGTGGTGTTGCTCACAGGCTGAGGTGGTGATCGGGCTGTGTGGTGGGATAGATGGGTCTGAGTGCGGGCCAGCTATAGTGAGGGTGGAGGCAGGTTGAAGATGGGGGTTTCCGGGGCTGAGTGGTGGGTTGACTTACAAAAACAGTTGAATAAAATTAAGGGCCTAAGTTGGGTCACCGAAAAAAAAACCACAGCCCTTGAGAGAGAAGAAAGTTGACCTGTAGGCTTCACATGCGCAAGGAATTTTATTATAAACTTGTGCAATTACTGTAATTTATTGTGTGCGTGTTCAACCTTTTACAATGCCTTTATTTAAAATCCCTGGTCATACTCTTGGCAGATTGATGAGCCAAAGCCTCAAATAGGATATTCCTTAGAGTTTTAAAAAGCTATATTTTTAAAGAGTGTACTGCATCAAAGCAGAATGGTGGTTCAGAAGAGTGTATTGGTCGCACAATAAGTCTCTCAACTTATCCTTGCCAACTGAGATTTAGAGCAAAGACAAGTGCCACTTCAACAGAGAGGCTGAAGGGAAAATTGTATGCTGTCAGTCGATTTTATGTAAAAATGGTATTTAGCCCAAGAACAGTTTCTCATAGTTGTAATGGGTACCTTCTAAAATCAAAGTAGAAATATGGCCTGTCTCATTAGTTTTGAATGATATAGATATCTATAATTTGACATTTGTACATCTTTGTTTGAGGAATGCAGTCTTTCACGCCATTTTTAGGAATAATTGTCTTTCTGTTGTTCAGCGATTCCCACCAGCTAGGCGGCCTTCTTCGAGCCGAGGAGGAATCCAGCTTACTCCAGGCATTGGTGGTGTGGTAAGTAACTGAATTGTTGAGATGCACCCTAATAAAATTATGCACCGTCATATATATGAGCTTATTGTTTGCAAGGCTGTTATCCCCTCTCCAAAAAGCATACTTTAAAGCTTCTCCCTTTCACTGGCCATTTGGTCAATAGTTTTCAAAAATTAAGCTTCCCACTATAGATGCTTCAAGTTAATTAAATTTGGCAACACTTGCATTTATATAGTGCTTAATTACACACCCATTACATACCAAAACATATCACATCCAATGAATGACATGCAATGCACTCACTGTTTTATAGGCATTACAAATCAGCCAATTTGTGCACAGCAAGCACGAGTTGACCAGTTAGTCTGTTTTTGATGGTGTTGGCCAAGGAAGGACTGTTGGCCAGAACACAGAATTTCCTTCTCTTTGAATAGTGCCAGTAGATCCTTTGCCTGCACCAGCATGAGGCCCCCGTTAGCTTCTCATCTGAAGGACAGCAGCACCTCTGACGATGCAGCGTAACCTCAGTCTTGTATTGAAATATCAGCTTAGACTATGATCAATTTCTGGAGTGGCTTTAAACCTACAACCATCTGACTCAGGTGATAGTACAGCAAACTGACAGTTAAACAAAAGTTTTCATTTAGTAACACAAAATGAAACTGGGAACTAATCTGATTTTTATCAGAATGTTATTTTGGATAGCACTATTTTAGCAACACTAATTTTGAGATTCTGGTAACATTTGTAATTTTGTATTTTAACATCTTGAGATTTGAAATGCAATGTAGTCATTTGAGAATGTAACGCAAAGTTCCTGATCAGATGATGCGATAAGTTTCAGTTGCTGCCATTTGTTTTTTGTTTTCTATCCATACTGTGTGATCCTCTGATCTGTCTTGTCTTTATTCAGCAGCAACACTTCTTTGATGAAGATGACAGGATGGTGCCAAGTACACCAACTCTTGTTGTGCCCCACCGATCAGATGGGTTTGCAGAAGCCATTCAGTAAGTAGGTTTCTGGATTGTATCAGATAGAATGTACAGTGGTTCATAAACCACCAAAATGAAGACTTGAAGTTTCAAGTTGGATATCTTTTGTCCAGTAGATAACTTTCACCTGTGAGTAATACTGCAAATCCTGAAATTAGGCACTTCTAATTCCAAAATGCATTCGGTGGCAAAAGGCATGTTACTGCACAGTAAGATCACAAGTAAAATTCTGAGTGGTGTAGATTCAAGGCTCTGGCTTTTTGTATTCTGGTAGAAACAAAGTTCTGAATTTGTATTGAAGTTCGTCCAGTGCATTTTGAAGTTAGAGGTGCCAAATACCAGAAGTTCTCGGTGGCCTTTTCTAAATTTCTTAAACTTCAAACGAGTGTCAGGGAAGCTGACTTTTTTTTCTTAATTTATTTATTTTGCATTCATATGTTTATTGAAATAACAACTTAAAAAGCTAAGCAACCAGCTATTCAATATTAGGATATAAATACATTACTAAGTGTTTTGACAAATGTGGTGCATGGAGAACTTTAGGTAGCAGATATAGTTTTGTACAGCTCTTTTGCGTGACTCGGATTAGAAACTCACGTTGGAAGCTGTGATTAGTTCTCCCCAGGTTACTGGAGTCCCTCGGTTCAGGTTTGGACCCCCCGAAGATATGTCTCAAACCAGTTCAAGTCAGTCAGACCTTGGACAGCTGGCATCACAAGGAGGTAATATTTTTACAAAGATTTCAAAATCTCTTTTGAACACCAGTGGAAACTTGCAATTTATGCTCAAAGGGGGAAAGTACATGAGATAATTGGGAGTAAATTTCACTGACATTTGATGTTGCATTAATCAGTGCTTCCATTTGTATTGGGTAAATCGTTCTGAGCGTCAATAACTATTTAGGTGTTTTTCACAATACTTGTAATATATTTGTTTTTCATGTGGAAAAACCTGGTTTTACTGAATATTTATAACCTGTCCTTTTTATAGAGTAGTGCTTTTCTTTTTGATCATTCTTTGGTGTATAATTCTTTGACTGGTTTGATGCACTAAACTGAAGTCTTTCATGTCACAAAAGTGACCCTGAAAACGGTTATCAAATGAATGCCGTAGCAACCTGGGCTACTTGCCCCATAGTGCTGTACTGTAGCTGTGGTGGCATTTAACATCGAGCAGCACTAAATATCACTCCATCTCCATTAGAGAGCACCCAAGTAAAATGTTTACTCCAAAAATGAAATGCTGTAAGAGGTTCTTCAAAAAGAAAAGGATTGTGTGGTCTGAAGTGCTGCTGTTTACTGACTCTTTAATGACATGAAGAAAACAATGCAGCTTGGGTATGAAATAATTCAGACTCGCTCACAGCCTTAATGCTTGAGATCAGGTCACTTGTGGGAAATTTGCTTATTCTGCTGATTTCTTGCTGAATTGCGTTGTGCTAGTAACTTGTCTTGTCTTGTCTTGTCTCTATAGGGCTAGGAATGTACGAGACTCCCATTTACCTTGCAGCTGTTCATGAAGATGAATCTGGAGGCCGCAGTGTACCTACTACACCACTGCAGGTTCATGCACCAGGTATGGATTGTTCAGTCTGTCCTAATGGGAAGAAGAGCAACTACACTTCTGGGAGAGTAGCCGTACTGTGCTGGTGTTATTATACTAATACTTAAAAGGATGAGTTTCTCTTGGTTCTTTTGCCCATACTGTGCAATTTTGGGCAGTTGGTTTTTGTAGTAGAATTTCTAGGAACAGGAATTGCCATCTTCCCATGTGAAATTGCATCATTTAACCTAACTTTCCACAGTTAACCTCCATGAAGGAAGATCTGCAGAATAAAAGTAGTGTCATGAATGTGTTTTGTATTTGTTGTGAGTTGTAATATGTGGCAGTGTTAGCAATAATTCCTTTTTAAAATGCTGGATCTATCCTTGCCCCCCCTCCTATTTCCCATCTACATGCTGCCCTTGGCAACATCATCTGAAAACACGACGGGCCAGATTTTGCTCTGTGGTGAATGAATCGCACACTCCGTTCCTTAAACTTACACGTGCCCACAGACTGAGATTTTTGCATTGGAACTTGCTGTAATTAGAGAGCCATTTTGGCGTGGTGTCCTCCACAGAGCATCTGGGACCTGTGTGAACAGGGCAAGCAACTGAGTATCTCCTTGATCAATCAGATTGAAGAATCGTTTGATGAGCAGCGCAGAGACTGAACCATGAAGATCAGTTAGATTGAACTTCAATTACCTGAATTCAATGTCAACTCAGGTACAGAAATGAAAACAGAGGGAAAGAAAGATGGGATTGAGAGAGATAAGAGACGGAGTAAAAAATTTTTAAATTTTTTTTTAAATCTCCTACAATAATTAAAATTTGAAGGAATGAAACTTCACACTTAAAAGTAAATTTTCAGTACCAGAGAGGTTGATTGGCAGTCACTAAGACTTATCACAGCATTAAAAAAAGTACTTACACTGGAATGGACAAGCCGTAACTTTTTCAGGCGAGTTTAGTGGATATATATCTGGTAAGTACGGCAACATCACACCGTTCTATGTATTTCAATGCCAAGCCCCTCGGTGCGATACCGGTATAGCGTTGCTTCTGGAGGAGCAGGGCACCCCGGACAGCAACTTCCTGATAGCCACGTTGACCTGCACATGTGACCGCCGGAAGTTGCTATCTGATTTACAGTTTAATAACGGTGAGCGCTGATAACCTCGCTGTTATTTCTACATGTACATTGACGACACCCAGCTCTACCTCACCACGACCCCTCCGCTGCCTCTGTTGTCAGAATGCTTGTTGGTCCCAGATGAGCTGAAATTTCATCCAGTTAAACATTGGGAAGGCCAAAGCTTTTATCTTCAGTCCCCACCGCAAATTCAGTTGTCTAGCCACTGATTCCATTCCCTTCCCTGGCCACTGTCTCGGGGTGAATCAGATGACTTGCAACCTTGGCATTCTATTTGACCCTGAGCTTGAGCTTCTGACATATCCTTTCCAGAGATATTAGGAAAATGAGCAAAATCTTGGTTAAATAGATAGGTTTTAAGGAGCATTGTAAAGGAGGTTTCCATCTTAAAGACTGCCTACTTCCACCTCCGTAACATCACCTGGCTCTGCCCCTGCCTCAGCCCATCTGCTGCTGAAACCCTCATCCATGCCTTTATTAACTCTAAATTCAACAATTCCAATGCTTTCCTGGCTGTCCTTTCATCTTCCACTTTGCATAAACTTGCGCTCATCCAAAACACTGCTGCCTGTATCCTAACTCATTGTGTTCAAATCCCTCCATGACTTCACCTCTCTCGCTTGTCTGCGTTCCTCCAACTCTGGTCTCTTGTGCATTCCCCACTTCCTTCACCAGACCATTTGTGGCTGTACCTTCAGCCGTCAAGGCCCTTAGCTCTGGAATTCCCTCCCTAAACCTCTGCACATTTCTCTCCTTTTTAAAATGCTCCTTAAAACCTATCTATTTAACCAAGATTTTGCTCATTTTCCTAATCTCTGGGTTGGTGTCAAATTTTGTCTGATAACACTCCTATAAAACACCTTGGGATGTTTTACTATGTTAAAGTGAAAGGATAGTTACTTGTCCTAGCCCCTTTGGGACTATCCCGGATCAGGCGTATTTCTCAGATGTTCACTTTCAACTAAAAGTTGAGGTAGCTGAATCCTAAAGTCGCTTAACTGGGTCTAAAGGTCCGGTCTATCTCCCTAAAGGAAAGGAGCAACCCGAGAATGTTGCCATCCTCCAGATAGCACTTTTAATAAGTTTAGCCAGACTAACGTCCTGGATATTATAAGGGTCTGGAGATCTCCTCTCAGAAATGTACCTCTCCACCAAAGAGTATATAGAGATTGGGTTCGCGAGTTATTGATACAGAAGACTTATGAGACAATTCTAAAAAAGTATATAGATTTATTAAAAGACCCGACATGCAATTTACAGTTGGTGAATCAGTCAATTGCAACGTTAATAGTTCTAAAGAGGGGGAAAAAAAGATATTTTTAACAGAGAATCTTACTTTTAAATCTTAACTTCACTACAGTATTACAGTTCTTAAAATTTTCTGTACAGGATATCCATCAATTATCAAATTACCTTCAGTCCCTGAGGTACAAAGAGTGGAAGACTACAGAGCCGCCCCTGTAGTCGAGAATCACTTTGCCCAATTAAAGCGAGTCTGATATCTCATTCGAGACCTCCAATATTTATACCCTTTTTCAGTTGTATTTCATAAGATTTCTGTTGATCCAAGTTAATTATCACTAATCATCTTTTAGTTGACCTACAATTCTTACTGCCACATCAGCAATAGTTATTGGGAGTTTACCATATATGTGCAAAGGGCAGATGTCCCTTACCTCATGTGTCATCCTTAAGAGGTTTAATCAAGATCATTTATCCAGGGTTGACCATTGTTCTGTTTTAATAAAGTTACCCATTCGGGGCCACCCATTCTTCTGTTTTAATAAGGTTACTTGTTCAGGGTCAACAACTTGTCCTGTTTCAATAGCCAGAATTCTTTCATAGCTATTTCATAGTTAGGTTTCTAAATTTCCAAACCCAGTTTGTCATGTTTTAAAGAATTTATAAGGTAGAGCTCCTACTTTTCAGGGTCAACCACTGTCTTATCTCAACAAGGCCAGAATTCTTTCATAAGGTAGTGTATTTTTCTAAAAAGGCTATACGGTAGAATTCCTTCACAAAAGGTGCTGTATAATTACAAGTTGTTATTGAGAACTGCTGTTCTGTCAGGAGTCTGAATTCATTTGGTGCTGAATGACAGATCTTTGAAAAATAGATGTCTGCTGAATTGTGAAATAATCCAAAATGAAAATATTTGCACACTAACCAGTGTTGCCATATTTTATGTTTCAAAACTTTGTCCAGCACATCTAATGCAGAGATACTGTATAGAACTGTTCTGTTGTGGTATTATGAGTGAATGGTTAACTTAACAGTTACAGGTGTGTCTCACTTTTCTAACCTTCAGCATAAAGCTTTGTTTAAATAAAAACTATAGATTTTTGTGGGGCACAAATTGTTTTTCATCTTATGGGGAAGAAAATACCACTAACCATTTATTTTGCAGTGTTTTCAGTTTGGTTTGATTTCCCCCCCCCCCCCCCCCGAACTGTGTTGTAACCCAATTTTAAATGGAACAAAATTGAGGTATTTGTGCTGTTTTTCTAATTTAAAAAAAAAAATATATAGAAGGATATGTTGATGGTAGTTGAAGACTGGTAGTAAGAGGCTCAAGTGGAGCATAAAACACCAACCTGTTGGGCCGAATGGCCTGTTTCAATAACTGCTTATTTTTGTGGTAACTGATATATAATGCAAATTGCCTTCTTGCAATTGTGCTGCTTATACCTGGAAAATCTCTGAAGAAGCCAGAACTGATTCTAAGCATCTCCTGGTTAATTACATTTAAAGTTTTACAGAATTGCATGTTAGTGGAATGCTGATTGAGCTACAGTCTGAATATTTGATCCTTACGGTTTTAAAATTGAATAACCTGTTTTCCTTCACTCATTGATTCTTTCTAAAGTGGTTGTCTTGTTCCAAAAATTTGCAAATCCTCTTGCTAATTTTTTTAATAGTACAGATCCAGTTCTTGGACTGTAGTGATACCCGAGACTCGTTTTGTGTTCGAGTGCTCAGTGGGTGCGTAGACCAGTGTTCAGATTTCTTCAATTATTCAGTGATTCCAAAGCTGGTTGAAGTCCCAGCCAGGACATGCATGTACTATGAGCATCAACAATGTGTACATTACAGCAAAAGCAAGTAGTGAAAGTGAAAATTTATTTGCTTAAAATATAGGTACAATACAATGACATTTTCAATATAATTTGTTACTGAGCTGCAGCACTGGATATGCTTCTGACCACATGAACTGGCTGTTGGGGGTTTCACTCTTGCTTTAGTGTAATATGGAGCCATGCCTGTTTAGTAATGTTCAGACAGAAGAGTTGTAGGCCTTACATTTTTTTAAAAACCTGCAGACAATGCCACTTGCTGGCATAATAAGATATGATTTTTAGCATTTTAGTGTGGCGCTGAGAATTCCGCTTGTTTTGGTAACTAAAGTTTTGTTACTTTTGTTTTCCTTCAGTAACTGTTTTCAATGAGGGTACCCAGTCAGATGTAACTGAGCATGCTTCCCAATCTGTCCCCATGGTTACAACATCCACAAGCAGTCTCTCCAACCCAGCTGAGTCTGGAGGTGGCGATGATGGTGATGAAGTATTTGTAGAAGGAGCAGACCAAGAGGGGTAAGATGAAAGACTAGTACTTTTCCAAATTTGGGCTCTAAGGAGTCATTTAAATGTATTAAATTAATTCAATTTTACAGTTGCTTTTATTTTCTGTTTGTTGCACTTATGAAAATTAATTACTCAGAAATGCTTCAAAATGGTTTCAGATAAATTTCAATTGATTTAGAATAGTAACTAAGTTCTGAATTGACTCAACATTAAAGATCTCAGTAAATTTATTTGACCAACTATGGTGAGTAATGTAGGACATTGTGGAATGTTAACACTATGAAAATATATGAAAAAAGGATGCCAAAAAACCATCAAGTCCATCCTATCCAGACATGATGCAGCCTTATGTGCCAATGACCCACGCTCTCCAGTCACGCAATCTCCTGGGAGGGGAAAAAGCTTGAAGCTCATTCAAGAAAAACAATGGGAAATTTGTTTGCAATTGCCTAAGGAAATTAAGTAAATTTCCGGGAGACTATGGCAATCCATAAAGCCTTCTAATCCCAGCTAACCAGCACTTTACCTCTGTTAGTGGAACTGACGATTTTCTGAAAAGAAGTACTTTCCAGATCTAACTTAATTCTTTTCCACAACTAACAATTTGCATTCATATAGTGGCTTTAATGTTGTAAGGATTTTATGCTTATGCCCCTTATTCCTCCCCTCCCCAATTCTCTTAAACTATCTAACTGGACAAAATCTAGTCTCCATTATTTTAAAAATCTCAATAATGTCTCCTCTAAGCCTGTGTTTCTCCAATGAAAGTAGCCTCAAATCCTTGATTCTATCCTGTTAACGAAGAGCCCAGGACCTGGTATCATTTTGGTTACCTATCTCATGCAAAGCCTTATTAACCCCTGGTGATAAGTGCTGTGCTTATCAATGTAATCCAATAATGCACAGCAGCTTAAACATTAACAAATTGGCGTGACATTTAGCTAGTACTTGAGCAACAGTTTGATTCTGTTTAGAGCTATAGGAGCAAAGGTGTAGAGCAGTGTATAAATGTCAGTAGGACCTTGAAATTAGAATTCACTCAAGCAGCTGTTAAATGCACCATCACTTGCTTGTGCTTTTTTCCCCATTCATTCTTCCATTGATATGTATCATGTACATTCAGTTTTACATTGCAAGAATTTTTGTATCTTCCTGGCTGAGGGGAGGGGGGAGAGGCTGTAATCATCTAGATCTTTGGCCTGTACTGTTGTATAATTGATGGGTTGGTGAAAAACTAGTGGCCTGGAATGACACTTGCTTATTTTGTTTTTTCTTCCCTCCTCCTTTCTCGATGGGGATGTGAATGGCTTGTATCAGGCATCTGTCCATAGTGGCACATTGGAAATTACTAAGTAAACATGTATGGAAATGCCGTTACATAGCAGCATTCTAGCACAGTCTATTGGTGCTCCAATGTATTTTTTTTAAACTTATTTACTGTTAATGTTATACAGCTTTTTATTAATTTTTGATCCCTTTCAATTACATTTTTCCCAATTACTTGTGTTTAATTGAGAAGTGCTTCACCCCTGTGAGTGAGTTGATTGACAAACCAAGCATACCTTATTTTTTCAGTCTTAGTTCAGATATTATGCTGGAAATTGAAGGGCATCAGGAGGAAGAATCTGCTCAGCCATCTGAAGAGGCAGATCTCCCATCCACTAGCCAGGATCCTCCTTCCAGTTCAGCAGGTATGTAATTTAAAAGCGCAGTGGTGGATTTGTGCATGTTTTCTTACTGTATTGTGCAAGTATACCAAGCCCCTGTGCCTAACGAGCATTAATAGTGATGCATTAATCCAGTGAATTAATACAAAGTGCTTCAACAAATGGATGAGGGCAGTATTAAGTTAGTTCTGTGAAATATAATGGAAAGCATTTTTGGTTTCTGTAAAATCTATAAAAATTGTACCTTCTCAGGAATGTGTGTATATATCTCCATTTGCTCAGAGTGGAAGTGAGTTGGTCCCAGGCCTCTGTCAATGCCTGTTTGAGTTAGTCTATGAGAAGGTGTACAAAATTGGTCTGATGTGAAATACGTGATCCCCATAGTAACTCTTGGTAACTCAGTGTGGTGGCATCACATCCCTCTGATCAATGTGTGGTCACTGTGCCACCCACTTTCTCTAATTCCTTAATGTTAGATTTTCAGTTATTGTATAAACCTGATTTTTTTTTTTTAGTACTTTTTTTTACAGCACCAAGATTTATCCTGGTCTAGCAGTAATGGGCCTTTAATAATCAACCATAACAGCCAGGATTCGTTGACATGCCATCACTGTTTTGTGTACTACTGTCTCTGGATTTTTTTTTAATTACTTTTTTTGATAGATGCCAGCATCAGTCAGCCTAAACCTTTGAGAAGAGTACGACTTTATCCACAGATGGGGAGAAATGTTGTTCGAGGGAGACAGTTCCTTAGCCGAAGAGGTAAGACCAAGGTTGCGCGGCCACGCAGCTCTCTGGTGGTCCCGTGCAGCCCGGGACCAGCTTTTCCAATGATAAATTTTGCACATGCGAGGAAACTGTGAATGAGCCACGCAGTCCCCTAAAGGGGTCGTGCACCCAAAAAAGTTTAGGGGGAAACATTGGGTTTAATTTATACAGCACTCCTTTTAAAAGCAAATCTTGAAATGCTTTACAAGGGGAGAGGTGAACACAAAGCAGGAAAAGGAGGAATTTAGGTTGGAGACTGAAGGCACAGTCCAAAAGATGAATTTTAAGATGTTTCTGAAGGATGTGAGAGGTAGCAAGGCAGAGATTTTGAGAGCAGGGGAGTGGTGACACAGACCTGCTATCTGTGGGTGGGGCAAGTGGAGACAGGCAACAAGCAATAAAACCAGTCTGATTCAAACTGGGAAGTAGGGCTGCAGGTGATTGCTTAGACTAGAGGAATTTTGAAATTAATTCACTGGGCATAAGGAGCCAGGGGGTTTAGCAAGGATGACCTTTGTGTAGATAGGATTTGGGCTCAGAGTTCTGGATTAGCTAATGAAGGATAACGGTTCGGATAGGCTACCAAGGAAAGCATTTGAGAAATCCATGCTTGGGGTAATGAAGGCACGGATTAGGGTTTTAGCAGCTGTATGTTCACTGCCGTTTAAAGTCTACATTTTGAAGTGTGCAAACCATAATGTACTTTTTTGTATAAAAAAGGCAGAGTATCTAGTTTATGCTTTTTTTTATTGTACAGGATTAGATTTTATTGTACAGCAATGAGGCAGCATTTCTGTTTTATAAAATAAAGTTGAATTAGAAATTACTATCTATATAGAAATTGTCTTTTTGAATGTTAACACAAATCAACATTAGACGATCTGTTCTGTATGGTGGAAACTACATGTATATTAAAGTTACCATTGCTAAAAAGCATTAAGAACAAACATTTAGTTACATGTATAGGACAAGGGTATTTTGTAAATTTTTTGGGAGAAGGCTAATTTGTACCCTTGTGGTAAAAGAATTCTATTTGATTTCCCAATATAACTTAAGTAGAATGGGAATATCTGTTGAAATGCAACCTTCCCTAGCCCCAACCCAAAGTGCACTTCAAGCTGTTTTTCAAAGTGGAGTCTGGTTTGTCGGACTTCTGGATTCTGTATGCTGCAGTTCAATTAATGTGTGCTTGTGATTGATCCGGTTCGGTAATGTGCATTCACATATAGGGAAGCTTGAACCCAAATTTATTCTGATTAAGCTTGCCCAGCTTCCAGGACTGGGTTGTAAATATTACTGTAATGTTCTGATTATCCTTCCTCTACTTCTGCATGTAACTCCAGTATTGCACATTCAAACAATCTAAAGTTTGTTAATGTACAAATCCTGATATATTTTTACAGAATCAACTGATTTTCATTCAGGTTGCAAAAATGTCCATGGGCAGGGGTTGAAGAAGGAAGTATGACGTCTAAAGAAAATGTGGAGTTTTTTGGTCATCAGTACATTACAACCTAACATTTATCACTTGGCATCTAGAAATATTTCAAAAGTTAAAGCAGCAGTATAGTTTTAGGTAGACCTTTCCCAGAACTCCAGGTTATTACTTGCATGTTTGTCATTATAGGTATGAGCCATTCAATGGGAGGAAGAGGAGGATTAAACAGAGGAAATCATAGTTGAAGTGCCTGTACCCATGTGAAGTGTATTGATCACTGGTTTGGCTCGTTGCTACAATAAAACTAAAATTTTTGATCTTCAAACATTTGTGGGTCCTCGTCACGATGTAATGTTTTTTCATTGAAAATAAAATGATTTCCTTTTACACCATGTTGATGCGTGAATTTTTCTTCTCAAAAGGTTGTTAATTGCATGCATACAAGTCCTTTGCTATGCTTTTCATATTAGTAGCTTTCTGGTTGACTGGATCAACGTTGTAGTACTTATCTAAATGGAGAGGAGTGAAACAAGGGGAAGATGTCAAACAAGTGCAGCATTTGGTTTTACTTAAAATTGAATTAAGAAGGTGCTTCCTCCTACTTTGAAAAAACTACTGTAAAGATATTGCTCAACTTTGGTTATGTTGTAATATCTTGAAGTGAAATGCCCAGACTACTAGATCATGAAGTTCAAGGATGCCTGGACCCAGTCTGCTTCAAGCCTTTGATATATTGTAAATGAGACTTTATAAAGTTAAAGAAAATGTTTCAAAATGATTAGATTAATGGGGAGGAAGGAGAAGTGAAGATCTTTAACACTGCCATTTGACAATTTCAATCTTTAATGCGAGGTTTTAAAACTAATTGTTTAAATTGAGCTGTTTCTTACCAGAGAGGGTTGATACTCTTCTAGTCAAAGTTAGGGATTCTCCTAGTGTAAAAACCAGCAATTTTTCTCTCTTCACTACTGATGGGATGATATCTATAGTAATTCCAAAATCCTATTTAAGATTGATTAAATTTAAATGAACAAGTAGGTTTACACTAGCTTCTGTGAACTTTCATTTTTTGTGAAAAACCATTGTATCCAATTTTGCTTCCTTTCTATTTTCAGACAATTATTGCAAACTATTGTTTTATAGGAACAGTAGGCCATACAGCCCCTCGAGCCTGTTCTGCCATTCTATTGTTACTGATCTGTACCCCAACTCCACTTATCTGCCTTTGTCCCATGTCTCTTGATACCCTTACCCAACAAAAATCTATTGATCTCCATCTTGAAAATTTCAGTTGTCCAGGCATCCACAGCCTTTTGGGGGAGAGGGTTCCAGATTTTCACTACCTTTTATGTGGAAAAAATGCTAACTCTAATTTGAAGATTCTGCCGCCTCGTTCTGGATTGCCGACCGCATTGAATCCCTTTTATCATTTTAAACCCTTCAATTCGATCACCGCTTAACCGTCTAAACTCAATGGCGCACAAGCCAAGCTTGTGCAACCTTGCGTCATAATTGAACCCTTTAAGCCGTGGTATTCAGGTGAATCAGCGCTGCACCCCCTCCAAGGTCAATATATCTTTCCTGAAATGTGGTGCCCAGAACTGAATGCAGTGCTCCAGATGGGGTCTGACCAAGTCTATGTACAACCAAAGCATCACTTCCTTTTGGAATTCCAACTCCCTTGCGATAAAGGTCAACATTCCCATTAGCTTTTATGATTACTTTTTGTACCTAGGCACTAGCTTTGTGTTTTGTGTACACAGACACTTAAATCCCTTTGCTCCTCCACAGTTCCTAATCTCACCATTTAAGAAAATTTTCTGATTCGTCTTTCTCTGATCCAAAGTGAATGACCTCACGCTTCCCCCACATTGAACTGCTTCGTCTGCCATAAGTTTTGCCAACTCAATCTTTTTTAATTTCCTGCTCCCATTTACACAACTTAATGTCTTAATGTCATCTGCAAACTTGAATATCCAACTTTTATTAATATATATGGTGAAATGCTGAAGCTCCAGTTTCGATGCCTGGGGAACAGCACTCGTCACATCCCGCCAATCCGAGAATGTTCCCATTATCCCTACTCTGTTTCCTACCTCCCAACCATGTTACAAGGTTACCTCCAATACTATGCACTCATTTTTGCTAATAAACCGCACTAAATTTTTCTGGAAGTACATGTAGACAACATGAATAGACACTCCCCTATCTGCCATGCTCGTGATCTCTTAAAATTAAGCATTATTAATCAGACATGACCTACCCTTCACACATCTCTGATCAGCTAATACTTGTTCAAGTGCTCAGTCACAGATTCCAGTAACTTCCCCACAATTGATGTAAACTGATGAGTCAGTAGTTACCTGCTTTCTCCCTCCTCTCCCTTGTTAAATAATGAAATAACATTTGCAATTTACCAATCCACAGGCACAATCTAGAGGTTTAGAAAATTATGACTAATCCATATGCAATTTCCTCACCCATTTCTTTTAATGTTAACTCTGTTTCTCTCGCCACGGATGCTGCCTGGCCTGCTGAGTTTTTCCAGCGTTTTCTTTTAATACCCTGTTGGCTGTGGTGTCCCCAAACCTAAATCAAGCTGAAACTTACCACCGGAAACGACATGGTACTCGTATCTGTCTGCGCGTTGAGGATTTGGAAATGAAATGGCCGATGTGATTCTTACAGGAAATCCACGCCAATTTTTTCTGACAGACATTTCCGCAGAAAGTTGCGCTGAAAGAAAGTTAACCAAGAATAATGCCTAAATTACAGTCGTGGAAAGTAAATGTAATTGATGTAAACCAGATAAACAAATTTCAGCTCTTGACCTATTACTTTGTAGCTGAAAAGCGATTAATGCAATTTCCTTTATTTTTCAGCTGAGCTGCCTCATTCCCCAGTTTCAGGGGCTTATTTGGTTTGGTGACCTGCCACTATGGAATTCACTCACTCACGTACGTGCTCGCTCGCGTGGTCACTACTGCGTGCACGTCTTGCAGAACTAGTTTCTAACCCGTGTTCCTATTATCTGCAGTGAGTGCAACCAGCTGGTACGGTGTCCTCCGCAAGGACACCAGAGGGAGTGTTCATTAGGTCTTCAGACCTTAGTGGTGTACCGGGGATTTGTGATCAACTGCAGGAATTTCAGTTAGACCAACACAGAACCCATCTTTCAATAACAGCCCATTTCAAGAAGAGGTGGCCTAGTTTCTCTCATCTGACAGGTTTGTGTGTTGCAGACAGAATACTCCATTCGAGCATGTTCAAGTTTCAGAATGCAGTATTATTTGCACATTCTACACCAAAAATGTTTGTATCTGTAGCAATGAATAAATAATAGCCATAAAGTTGCTGGCTGAGAACAAGCACTGTAAATTTGTCAAGTTATTTCTGTCCTACCTTGCAGGGGTATTATCACTGGAGTGAAAAGCTCCAGAGGCTAACTTAGTATAGAGGTGGCTGGCTGGCATCAGGTGAGCCACCCTCCAGATCTTGCCATTCGATTGCTCTTCAGTTGACTAAATCAAAACCTCCTCCAAAGAAACATAAGTTTCCTACTGTCTGCAATTATAATCCCATACAACATGTGCAAAGCCATTATCCAGTGACTACATAAATTACCTAGCGGGAGAGGGAGGGGTGGTTATTTTCACGTGCTTTGTGCAAAATTGCCCTGGTCTATGGAAGTAGTAAATGTATCTGATCCGATTTGCTATTATGTGACGATCACAATTTACAAAACTACTTCTGCATGATGGCCTACATAAGATGCATTTAAGTTTTAATTTTATATTTGCACAACTCAGTCATTTTGAGGAAAATAAAATTGCAATGTTAAATGAATAAAAATGTTTATTGACTTCTCAATTTTCCTTGAAAACCTTAACCTGGCTATTGAAAGAAAATACTCGGCTGAATGATTATTCGATTGGACATCAGCTACAAAACTTTAACTTTCAGAAAGTTGATATTAAGCTCAAGTTCCACAGATTGGCATTGCAAGACAACACTTCAAAACTCTCTGCTTTAGCTAGTGAATCTGCTAATAAGAAAATTGTACCTGTTCTCAATAGTTTAGTGGTTTTCTGTATAACTACCATTGTTTGCCGTTTGAAACGTCGGCTTACTGTCCGATAGGTGTAGGTAGCAGTGCGTCGTTGTGGGCAAGTTGTGGCGGTTCTTTGGTGATATACATATTTCTGGTATCGCCCACCTGGAGTAAACAATGTATTTTGGTTAATAAAGAAACTTTTGTCTCTGCATGGTTACATATTTCACTGAGAAAGTAACTGCGCAAGCGTGACTAGATGTCTCCGAACGGTGCTATGTTGCAACAATGAAGTGCGCCCTGAAGAGTTACGTATTTCTGATGCATAGTAAACATTTAATGTATTTTGCTATATAGAATTTAAGATGTTTATCACTTTGTAGATTACCCGTATGAATTCCTATCAAGCAGAACAAATATGAATAGAAAAGTCCTGTTGGAAAAGGAAACAAAAAGGAAATAACCAGTTTTGAAGAAGTACACTGTTTCAGGTCTGTTGTTGTACGCAGCCACCGAAAGAGCTGCCCTTATTTTCCCGTTCAACCCTGAAAAGCCACTTGCTATTGTTCGAGGATAGCCTCTGTCCATGGCCCCATTCTGAAATCGCCAGTACTGTTCGCCCTGTAAATAAAACAAGAATGGTAAGTGCAGACGCTGTTTTTGAAATGCAATGTGTAAATCGGCATGTTTACTCAACGAGGATGGAAATGCAAATTAAACACGTGACGTTAACTTGTCATTTTGATAACACATTTCAGTCAGTTCATTTTAAATTCATCCTATGCAAATGAGCGATTTGAAGGAACAGAAAAAAAGATAATGAGCTCCTTAACCCTTCACATTGCCCAGTATTTACAATATCTGAATTTGAGAGTACTGGCACACTTTACGTGACGGTGTTTTTACGCTGTGATTATTTGCACGAACATCCTTGCAGCCTCTGTGCCTGTGCACCGATCACCTGCGAATGCGCGCTGTTTGCCGAAGCACCCCACAGTTGTGGCCTGCGCCCAGGGTCACGCTTTCCTCAGCTCCGTAAGGTCGTTGGTGGTGGCTGGGGAAGAGAGAGGATCGAGGGGGGAGAAATCTGAGGGGGGAGAAGGGAGAGAGGGACCTGGGGGGGGGGGGGGGGAGGAGGGAGAGAGGGACCTGGGGGGGGGGGGGGGAGGAGGGAGAGAGGGACCTGGGGGGGGGGGGGGAAGGAGGGAGAGAGGGACCTGGGGGGGGGAGAGGAGGGAGAGAGGGACCTGGTGGGGGGAGGAGGGAGAGAGGGACCTGGTGGGGGGAGGAGGGAGAGGGACCTGGTGGGGGGAGGAGGGAGAGAGGGACCTGGGGGGGGAGGAGGGAGAGAGGGACCTGGGGGGGAGGAGGGAGAGAGGGACCTGGGGGGAGGAGGGAGAGAGGGACCTGGGGGGGGAGGGAGTGAGAGACTGTGGGGGGGGGGGGGGGGGGGGGGGGCGGAGGTGGGAGAGGGACTGTAGGGGGAGGGCGAGGAACTGTGGGGAGAGGGGCTGCTTCAGTTGCAGGTTGTGCTAGCCTCAACTGAATGCGGAGAGCCAATTGAATGAGATTGCAAATGCAGGGGCCCAGTTTCTTGCGCCTACAGGAAATGGCCTTAACCCAAAGGTGCACTTGTACACCTTATTTTCATGAGTTTAGGATGCTGTTCGCTCTCGGTCGGTTGCTGTCCAATTCAGATCTTCGTAGGACTTCTGAGCTGCACTTCTACATTAGTTGCATAAACCTGATTCCATCAAGCAGTCGGTCACCAGCCCCAAGGAACCTGATCTGGAATCCACGCTTGCAAGCGTGGTGGAAGCGGAATCAGTAGTAACTTTCAAAAGATAATTGGATAAATACTTGAAAAAGAAACATTTGCAGGGCCGTGAGGAAAAGAGCAGGGAAGTGGGACTAATTGGATTGCTCTTTCAAAGTGCCTGTACAGACACGATGGGCCAAATGACCGCTTCTGTGCTGTTTGATTCCATGAACCTTGATTTAGAACAGCAGCAGGAAGAAAGACCGGTGGAAAGTCTCGGTTTGAGGGCTTGGTCCCACTTTTAGAGTAAAATTTCTGAGGAAACGTTATGTCCACAACTGTTCTGTGTTACAGCAATTATCAACTCCATTAAATGCAATGTTATTTTGGTGTCAATTCGGTCCCTTCATCAGGTGAGCAACGGAAAAGAGGAACTGAAGTATACTTCAGAGATGTTTACCTTGAAGAAAAATGTTTTCCCATTGCAATTGCACCTTGTGAAGGCTGTATCTATTGGAGATGGAATTCCCCACACGTCGGAAATCCTACGAGGGTATCCTAATGCTTGTCTTTTCTGGTTTATCATCCAAAACAAATGACCTACAAACATACAAGCAAACTTCAGTTGATGCAGTGCATGCCGGTTTGTGAATAGCTCTGTCAAATGGAAAAATGACTGGTTGGTTTGTAGGGACAGTTTAGACTGGTTATTACTTTATAATTATGATTATTAGGATAATGATCCACAATGTGATCAGCAGTACGCATTTAATGCCGTGTTTCTTTATTGCCAAAGGCTGTTGGATTTGTATTCTAATTGACTAAATCCAATATTCCATTGGAAAACATTACGCAGCACCACCCAGTCTCCCCTGACAGTTTATTGATCTCCGTTGGAAAGGTGGTGAGCTGCAGCACTTTCCAGATCTATCAAAACTCACTCATTCGGAGTGGCATTCACTCACTTTGGTTTAAAAATATGAGCTACACTTAAAAACGAACACAGTTGTGTGTGTTAAATGGGCTTGTGATCTGTCCCACTATTTTTAATGATGTCTCTCTTCTGACATTCACCCAGAGTTGAGGATCTGGCACTTTCCCAGAGGTGGAGCTAAACTGCAATGTTATGTAACTTTCAGTGGGTGATTACTGAGTGGCACTGGCAGAACTTTGGTAACTTGCCACCGAGTTACCAATTCTCCTTTAGGGACCGATGTGACTAAAGACGTCTTATTGCAATTATATAGGGCCCTGGTGAGACCACACCTGGAGTATTGTGTACAGTTTTGGTCTCCTTACCTAAGGAAGGATATACTTGCCATAGAGGGAGTGCAATGAAGGTTTACCAGACTGGTTCCTGGGATTGGGGGGATTGTCCTATGAGGAGAGATCGAGTAGACTAGGCTTATATTCTCTAGAGTTTACAAGAATGAGAGGTGATCTCATTGAAACATACAAAATTCTTACAGGGCTCGACAGGGTAGATGCAGGGAGGATGTTTCCCCTGCTGGGGAGTCTAGAACCAGGGGTCACAGTCTCAGAATAAGGGGTCGGCCATTTAGTACTGAGATGAGAAAAAAGTTCTTCACTCAGAGGGTGGTGAATCTTTGGAATTCTCTACCCTAGAGGGCTGTGGAGGCTCAGTCGTATATTCAAGACAGAGATCGATAGATTTTTGAATATTAAGGGAATTAAGGGATATGGGGATAGTTCAGGAAAGTGGAGATGAGGTAGAAGATCAGCCTTGATCTTATTGAATGGCAGAGCAGGCTCGAAGGACCAAATGGCCTACTCCTACTCCTATTTCTTATGTACAGGGGACCCATGAAGAAAGTACTGCAGAATGGGCACAAAAATAATTACAACTGGTCGTTCTTAAGGATCTTTAAGTGCCATTTTCAGTGGGGCGTGCTTCCCAAGTGCCACTCAAAACAGTGGAAAATATTACTTAAAATTATGCCACAATGTTGGAACAAACAACCTGTGTACATATTGGTTATTGAGATGCGGGGAATACAGCAAGACAGTTTATTTATCCCGAGTTGCTTGACATTAAAAGTCAGCCGCATAGTGTGGGACTGGAGTCACGTGTAAGTCAGACCAGATATGGGTGTCGGGTCTCTTCACTAAAGAACATTAGTGACCAGTTAGGTTTTTACAACAATCCAGCAGCTTTCATGGTTTTTTTTTGTGCTAGCCCACAAATTACCAAATTTATTGAGCTCAGTTACATAACCTGTTACAGGGGGATTTGAACTCATTACCTCAGGGTTGCTCGTCCAGTATCATAACCATTAGACTACTCTAAACATGTATATATTACCACTAAAAAGAAGAAACTGCAAATGCGTGATATCTGAAATTAAAGCAGAAAAAGTTAGAACTACACCCGGTCTTGTCAGAATCTAAAGAGAAACGTTCAATGCTGAAGGTGTAGACCCCTTTGTCAAAACTGCATTTTATTACAAACAGCAATTATATTTACAAAAATTTGTTTCATAACTTACCTCTAAAAACATATGTAGTCCCATTGTGTAGCGTTGTCAAAGCATCTGAAGGCTTCTTATTACACAAATTGGGATCGTTAAGATGGTCTAAAATAGCAAGCGTTATGAATAATTGTGAGGCCCAAAACTTTAAAAGTTAAAGAAATTATCCACATTTCATTGACACAACGGTTAGCATTTTATAGTAACACATGTTATTTCACACTTAATTGGACAATACATTGACAGCTTCATGTTCAGGACAGTCAAACTTAATTGTTACAGGGTGGCCTGTGGTGCAATGTCTTAGAGCACCAATACTCTGTGCCACATTGGAAGCCATATATGTCGCACAACGCAGGATTTTGATGACTCCAATTTCATGACTTCAACGATAGCAAAATACTGCGGATGCTGGAAATCCGAAATAACATTCCGCCAGTGCATTTCACACTTCATCTAGCCTCAACCTGTCACATTACCACCTCCTCTCGCCTTGAATATCTCTTAATGTCTCTTAATCTCTCCTGCCTTCTCTGCTACCACTGACCTTCCCCTTTGTTCTTTCATCCCCTCCCCCTTTTCCCAGCATTATACTTGCTTTAAATCTATTTCATTTCCTGCTTTTTTCCAGTTCTGACGAAGGGTCTTCGACCTGAAACTTTAACTCTGTTTCTCTCTCCACGGATGCTGCCTGGCCTGCTGAGTTTTTCCAGCGTTTTCTGTTATTATTCATGACTTCAATGTTTGATTGTGTTGCCATGCTGTAGCATTCTCCCAGCCAGAGCATGCAATGAAAAATGTCACCACTAGGTAAAAATTGAAGATGTTTAAACAGTCTTTTCCAAATGATAAAGAATTGGGTGGATGTGGGAAAATTCTTTTTGAACCAACAAAATAGAACTGGGAAAGGGAAACCTCCCTATTATGACATATATAAATACATAGAATCATAGGAATTATATCACAAAAGGAGACCATTTAGCCCATCACACTTGTGCTAGTGTTGCCTCTTCAGTTGAAGCCATCTACACTGATTCCATTCCTCTTTATCCTTTTATATTCTTTCTTTTCAAATAATTATACAGTTCCTTTTAAAATGATTGTCTTTGCCTGTGTGACCATTTGTGATAAAACATTCCATTGTAATAACCCTCTGAAAACATTTTCTGTAATTTCCCCTTCAATCTTCCAAAGTCAATGTCTCCTTATCAATTTATTGTCCACTGGAAACAATTGCTACTCGCCCTCCTAAAGCCGTTCAGAATTTTGTAAACTTCCATTAGATTCCCCTTAACTCTGTTCCAGTGAAAGAAGCCCCAATATTTTGAATCATTCTTCATAACTATAACCCCTCATTCCTGGTATTCTAGTGAATCTTTGTATCCTTTCCTAGATTCTAACCTCTTTCCTACAGCGGAGTACCCAATACTGTGTACGTAAGACTTCAACTGTGGCCAACTCAGTCTTGCACAAATTTTACATTTGATTTTGTATCCAATGTCCCTTTAAATAAACCCCAGAATCTCCTTTGCCTTTTTGTGGCTTTTTCTATCTGTACTCCCACTACTAAAGATCTTTATGCCTCCTACATCCCTACATCTCTCAGTTCTTTTTCTGCTAAAACATATAATAATAAATCTTGCTGCTTAGAGTATACTTATGTGCTTTTTCTCAAAATGTATTGCTTCACATTTGTTTGCATTGAACTGTATCTGCAACTTACCCACCCAGTCAGCTGAGCTGCGTGACTTCTTCCTCACTGTTTCCTATGCCTCCTAATTTGGTAACAAATTTAAAAAAAAATTCTTCTAATGCCTATGTCTTAATTTATATAAATGGAAAACAAAACGGTTCCCAGCACAGATCACGGGGGTGCAATATCACCCACATCCTGCAACTTCAAAAAAGTAAATAAAATACAGTTAGCCCAACCCAAATCTATCCAGTCTGCTATATTTCCTTTAATATCATGTGCTTGGATTTTCGTAACATCGTCTGAAACACTTTCCGAAAAGCCATTTATACAGCATTCGCTACATTTCCATCTACACACTGTGATATGTTTGAAAAATTCAATTAAACTAGTCAAGTAATACCTGCCCTTTACAAATGAATGCTGACTGTCTCCAATTAACCTCTTATTTTTAAGCGTTCACTAATTTTATCCAGTATGATGAGCTTTTATTCACAACCAAGGTAAGATTAACTGGCCTACAATTTTCTTATCCTTCCATGAACAAGGGTGTAACACTGCCACCTTCCAGTTCTTCAGCATAATTACAATTTCCAAAGTTTTTTTGGGAAAATTAAATATTGAATTCACTATCTCGTCTTTGTTTTCAGGGCCTTGTAACTTTTCTCTTTTCATTCCCATTAACTTTTATGGTAAGTTTAAAAAAAAATCTTTATCTTTAGTAGTGGCCGTTCTCCATCCTTATTGGGTACTGCTACAGGCCTATTTTTCTTTTAATTTGTTTGCGGCATATGGGCGACACTGGCCTCATTTAATGCCCATCTCAAGTTGCCATGAGAAGGTGGTGGTGGGCCTTCTCCTTGAACTGCTCCAGAGGGCATTAAACATCAGCCACATAACGTGGGAGTGGATTCACATGTAGGCCAGGGCAAGTAGGGTTGAATGAACTGTTTGAGTTTCTACAAAAAGTAGCTTCCATGGTTATTCTTCTGGTGCAAACCCACAAAGTATTAGATTTATCGAATTCAGTTTCACTACTTGCCATGGAGCAATTTGAAATCAAGATATTTGGGTTGCTAGTCCATATCATAACCAATATGCTACAGGACCACCTTCTGTATATATAAAAAAAATTGAATTGCAGTAATCAGTAAGCATCACTCCCATTCCTTCACTCTCGAGCACAAGATGACATTTTTCATCTCTAAGTGATTTCATTCCTTTAATTTATTTTACTTCTTGCGTGCATCTAGAAGCCCTATCTGCCTTAAGCTTTTCTGTTCTTGATTCTGAAATAGATACCCTCACCATTAATTATCATGTTTGAATAATAATGATAGGCAATTAGTGAAAGAATCATGTGTGGAAAGGAATTTACCTGTAATCAGCACAGTAATCTGTGTATCAGATTACTTTATGATTGATGTGCAGCATAGATTTTCTCAATAACAACAGAAAACGCTGGGAATACTCAGCAGGCCAGGCAGCATCCGTGGAGAGAGAAACAGAGTTAACGTTTCAGGTCGATGACCTTTCGTCAGAACTGGAAAAAAGCAGGAAATGGAATAGATTTTAAATCGAGTTTAGGGGCTGGGAAAAGGGGGAGGGGATGAAAGAACAAAAGGAAAGGTCAGTGATAGGATAGAAAGCAGGAGAGATTAAGAGACATTGAGAGATATTCAAGGCAAGAGGAGGTGGTAATGGGACAGGTTAAGGAACAAAGGATGGCTCCAGATGAAGTGTGAATTGCGCTGGCAGAATGAAGGACAGCTGCCATGTGGGAGGGGGAAAAAAAAGGCCAAACAAAAGTGTGGATAAAAAAATAAATAAATAAATATATATATATATATGATCACATATATATTTTTATCCACACTTATGTTTGGCCTTTTTTTTCCCCCCCTCCCACATGGCAGCTGTCCTTCATTCTGCCAGCGCAATTCACACTTCATCTAGAGCCATCCTTTGTTCCTTAACCTGTCCCATTACCATCTCCTCTTGCCTTGAATGTCTCTTAATCTCTCTTGATCTCTCCTGCTTTCTATCCTATCACTGACCCTCCCTTTGTTCTTTCATCCCCTCCCCCTTTTCCCAGCCCCTACACTTGATTTAAAATCTATTCCATTTCCTGCTTTTTTCCAGTTCTGACGAAAGGTCTTTGACCTGAAACGTTAACTCTGTTTCTCTCTCCACGGATGCTACCTGGCCTGCTGAGTTTTTCCAGCATTTTCTGTTGTTATTTTGGATTTCCAGCATCCGCAGTATTTTGCTATAGATTTTCTCAATGTGTGCACAGTGCACCACAGCCAGTAAATTGTATGCCCTACCTTCATATGACAGGGTTTTCATAGTTGTTTGACTTCTGAGTGCTGGTGATGGTAATGTAACATTAGTTACCATATTATCATCACTGTCTTGGGGTACATTAGCAGGAGTGGTCACCTATGAAATGAAAGACATTTTAGTGCTTTTATCTAATGGAGGAGCAAGCTTTAATATATGCACTGCTGTGGATATAGTTTATTTGATTATATTAACTAAAATGGTGATCTTTTGCTGAGCTCACCTCCAATAACAAATGTGAGGAGCTCATGGACTTCTTTATCTCTAAGATTGAGACCATCCGTTCAGCTGCCTCTGCCACTTCCCTTCCTTCCCCTAGCCCACCGGGCCAAACTTCCTCCAAGGTTCCCCCCTGCCCTAGCCCTGAACTCGCATCTTTCTCCAGTTTCTCTCCGATCTCCCCTCATGACCTCTCCATGCTCATCTTGTCCATGAGACCCACTTCCTGCTCCCATCAAACTGCTGGCCAGCCAACTTCCTTTTCTGGCTCCCATATTAGCTGACATTGTTAACGGTTCTCTCCTCAGGTACTGTCCCCCTCTCCCTCAAATCTGCTGTCATCACCCCCTCCTCAAAAAACCAACCCTTGACCCCCTCCGTACTTGCAAACTACCGCCCCATCGCCAACCTCCCTTTCCTCTCCAAAGTCCTTGAACGTGTTGTCGCCTCCCAAATCCGTGCCCATCTTTCCCACAATTCTATGTTTGAATCTCTCCAATCAGGTTTCCACCCTTGCCACAGTACCGAAACGGCTCTCATCAAAGTTACAAATGACATCCTTTGTGACTGTGACAAAGGTAAACTATCCCTCCTCGTCCTTCTTGATTTGTCTGCAGCCTTTGACACGGTTGACCACTCCATCCTTCTCCAACGCCTCTCCACCGTCGTCCAGCTGGATGGGACTGCACTCACCTGGTTCCATTCTTACCTATCTAATCGTAGCCAGAGAATCACCTGCAACAGCTTCTCTTCCCACTCCCGCATCGTTGCCTCTGGTGTCCCCCAAGGATCTATTCTTGGCCCCTCCTATTTCTCATCTACACGTTGCCCCTTGGCGACATCATCCGAAAACACAGCGTCAGTTTCCACATGTACGCTGATGACACCCAGCTCTACCTCACTACCACTTTTCTTGACCCCTCCACGGTCTCTAAATTATCAGACTGCTTGTCCGACATCCAGTTCTGGATGAGCAGAAATTTTCTCCAATTAAATATGGGAAAGATCGAAGCCATTGTTTTTGGTCCCTGCCACAAACTCATTTCCCCAGCCACTGACTCCATCCATCACCCTAACATCTGTCTGAGGCTGAACCACACTGTTTGCAACCTTGGTGTCATATTTGACTCTGAAATGAGCTTCCGACCACATGTCCGCAGCATAACTAAGACTGTCTATTTCTGCCTCTGTAACATCGCCCGTCTCCGCCCTTCTCAGCTCATCCACTGCTAAAACCCTCATCCATACCTTTGTTACCTCTAGACTTGACTATTCCAATGCACTGCTGGCTGGCCTCCCACATTCTACCCTATGTAAACTTGAGGTGATCCAAAACTTGGCTGCCCGTGTCCTAACTCGCACCAAGTTCCGTTCACCCATCACCCCTGTGCTTGCTGACCTACATTGGCTCCAGGCTAAGCAACGCCTCGATTTCAAAATTCTCATCCTTGTTTTCAAATCACTCCCTGGCCTCGCCCCTCCCTATCTCTGTAATCTCCTTCAGCCCCACAACTCCTGGAGATATCTGCGCTCCTCTAATTCTACCCTCTTGAACACCCCTGATTATAATCGCTCAACCATTGGTGGCCATGCCTTCTGTTGCCTAGGCCCTAAGCTCTGGAATTCCCTGTCTAAACCTCTCCACCTCTCTTTCCTCCTTTAAGATGCTCCTTAAAACCTACCTCTTTGACCAAGCTTTTGGTCACCTGCCCTAATTTCTCCTTATGTGGCTCGGTGTCAAATTTTTTGTCTTATCATACACCTGTGAAGCACCTTGGGATGTTTTACTATGTTAAAGGCGCTATATAAATACAAGATGTTGTTGTTGAGCTGAAAGGTTCTGTAGGACAGGGTGCCTCAGCTTTTGGAGCAATGCCACAGCTATTGAGTGACCCATTATGATTATGTTGTTTTTGAGCCAGGCAGAATTATGGTGCTGGCATGCTTAGCAATCCTATTTGAGCCTTTTTTAACAGCTGCCTTAGGCGAGTCAGTTGCTCCAAGGTGATGAGCCCTGACATTAACCTCCCCTCCTACTCATAAGAGTCTCAGATGGATGAAGTGAGCAATCTTTATGAAAGGCACTTCCCTCCAAAATAATCTGTTGCCAGAAACAACTGATCCACTGTTGGGAATGAAACAAACTCTTCGTAACTCTCACGTTGGAAGCACATCAGGCTGACGCCCTCCTCTCACAACCAGCAGTGTTGGTTTCCTCCAGTCGGGACTTGCAGTGTCTTAGACTCCTGACTGGAGATGGAGAGGAGGGGAGTGTCAGCTTGGTGTATTCTGCTGAAAGAGCCAGCATCACTGTCTGATTGTTTTATTCCTGACTGGAAGATCAGCTGCTCTCTTTTAAAGAGGTGAAAACTTCTCGTTACTAGCACTTGCCTCATTCCTTTGTGGCTTTGTAGTGGGAGCAGGAGCAATCAGTTTTGAGCTAGAACAATTTTTTTAATGAGCTGTTCTGACAAAATGTAATTGGAAAGTGAGCTGAATTCAGCCTCCAAGTTGGACATCCCAGTTGCAAGGTTCACATCAATTGAGATAGATATTTGCACTGAGATGCACAGGCTTACAGATTCTGCATGAGTATTATTGGAGATTGCAATAATTAAAAATGATCATTTGTATGGATGCTAGTGTAGGAATTTTAGAAATAATGGGCTGTACAGTTTTGTTTTTACTTACATTGTTAAGATCTTTTACCGTATATTTATCAGGAAGAATAGGCTTTACAGTTTCTGTTGGCGAATCCATGGTGACTTCTTTCTCTAAGGATTTAGAATCCGTGGGACCATCTTCAGGAACAGTGGGCTTTGTCGATCCTTCTTTATCCAAGATTTTAGAATCCGTGGTACTATCTTTGGGAAAAGTGGGCTTTGTCATTCCTTCTTTGTCCAAGATTTTAGAATCCGCGGTACTATCTTCAGGAACAGTGGGCTTTGTCGTTCCTTCTTTTTCCAAGATTTTAGAATCCGTTGTACTATCTTTGGGAAAAGTGGGCTTTGTCATTCCTTCTTTGTCCAAGATTTTAGAATCCGCGGTACCATCTTCCTGAACAGTGGGCTTTGTTGTTTCTTCATTAGCCAAAATTTTAGAATCCGCTGTACTATCTTCAGGAACAGTGAGCTTTGTCGTTCCTTCTTTCTCCAAGTTTGGGAGCATTGTTACAGTTTCTTCAGGAGGAATGGGTTGTATTGTTGCTGCATTGTCTATGTTGTCAGGATCCACAGTGATAACTCCATTTGGAGCAAAGGACTGTGAAATTTCAGGATCCAAGGTTACAGATACTTCAGGAACAGTGGGCTTTGTCATTCCTTCTTTATCCAAGATTTTAGAATCCGCGGTACCATCTTCAGGAACAGTGGGCTTTGTCGTTCCTTCATTAGCCAAGATTTTAGAATCCGCTGCACTATCTTCAGGAACAGTGGGCTTTGTCGTTCCTTCTTTCCCCAAGGATTTTGAATCCGTGGTACTATCTTCAGGAACAGTGGGCTTTGTCGTTCCTTCTTTCTCCAAGTTCGGGAGCATTGTTACAGTTTCTTCATGAGGAATGGGTTGAATTGTTGCTGCATTGTCTATGTTGTCAGGATCCACAGTGATAACTCCATTTGGAGCAAAGGACTGTGAAATTTCAGGATCCAAGGTTGCAGATACTTCAGGAACAGTGGCCACTGTTTCTTCTTTGTCCAAGATTTTAGAATCCGTTGTACTATCTTCAGGAACAGTGGGCTTTGTTGTTCCCGCCTTGTCTAAGGATTCAGAATCCGTGGTACCATCTCCAGGAACAGTGGGCTTTGTCGTTCCTTCTTTATCCAAGATTTTAGAATCCGCAGTACCATGTTCCTGAACAGTGGGCTTTCTCGTTTCTTCATTAGCCAAGATTTTAGAATCCGCTGTACTATCTTCAGGAACAGTGGGCTTTGTCGTTCCTTCTTTCTCCAAGTTTGGGAGCATTGTTACAGTTTCTTCACGAGGAATGGGTTGTATTGTTGCTGCATTGTCTATGTTGTCAGGATCCACAGTGATAACTCCATTTGGAGCAAAGGACTGTGAAATTTCAGGATCCAAGGTTACAGATCCTTCAGGAACAGTGGGCTTTGTCGTTCCCTCCTTGTCTAAGGATTTAGAATCCGTTGTACTATCTTCAGGAACAGTGGGCTTTGTTGTTCCTTCTTTGTCCAAGATTTTAGAATCCGCTGCACTATCTTCAGGAACAGTGGGCTTTGTCGTTCCTTCTTTCCCCAAGGATTTAGAATCCATTGGACCATCTCCAGGAACAGTGGGCTTTGTTGTTCCTTCTTTCTCCAAGTTCGGGAGCATTGTTACAGTTTCTTCAGGAGGAATGGGTTGAATTGTTGCTGCATTGTCTATGTTGTCAGGATCCACAGTGATAACTCCATTTGGAGCAAAGGACTGTGAAATTTCAGGATCCAAGGTTGCAGATACTTCAGGAACAGTGGCCAGTGTTCCTTTGTCCAAGATTTTAGAATCCGTTGTACTATCTTCAGGAACAGTGGGCTTTGTTGTTCCCGCCTTGTCTAAGGATTTAGAATCCGTGGTACCATCTTCAGGAACAGTGGGCTTTGTTGTTCCCTCCTTGTCCAAGGATTTAGAATCTGTGGTACCATCTTCAGGAACAGTGGGCTTTGTTGTTCCCTCCTTGTCCAAGGATTTAGAATCCGTTGTACCATCTCCAGGAACAGTGGACTTTGTCGTTCCTTCTTTATCCAAGATTTTAGAATCCATTGTACTATCTCCAGGAACAGTGGGCTTTGTTGTTCCCGCCTTGTCCAAGGATTTAGAATCTGTGGTACCATCTCCAGGAACAGTGGACTTTGTCATTCCTTCTTTATCCAAGATTTTAGAATCCATTGTACTATCTCCAGGAACAGTGGGCTTTGTTGTTCCCGCCTTGTCCAAGGATTTAGAATCTGTGGTACCATCTCCAGGAACAGTGGGCTTTGTTGTTCCTTCTTTGTCCAAGATTTTAGAATCCGCGGTACCATCTTCTTGAACAGTGGGCTTTGTCGTTCCTTCTTTCCCCAAGGATTTAGAATCCGTGGTACCATCTTCAGGAACAGTGGGCTTTGTCGTTCCTTTTTTGTCCATGTTTGGGAGCATTGTTACAGTTTCTTCACGAGGAATGGGTTGTATTGTTGCTGCATTGTCTATGTTGTCAGGATCCACAGTGATAACTCCATTTGGAGCAAAGGACTGTGAAATTTCAGGATCCAAGGTTGCAGATACTTCAGGAACAGTGGCCACTGTTTCTTCTTTGTCCAAGATTTTAGAATCCGTTGTACTATCTTCAGGAACAGTGGGCTTTTTCGTTCCTTCTTTATCCAAGATTTTAGAATCCGTTGGACCATCTTCAGGAACAGTGGGCTTTGTTGTTCCTTCTTTGTCCAGGGATTTAGCATCCGTGGTACCATCTTCAGGAACAGTGGGCTTTGTCGTTCCTTCTTTCTCCAAGATTTTAGAATCCGTGATACGATCTTCAGGAATAGTGGGCTTTGTCGTTCCTTCTGTCTCCAAGGATTTATAATCCGTGGTACTATCTTCGGGAACAGTGGGCTTTCTCGTTCCTTCTTTCTCCAAGTTCGGGAGCATTGTTACAGTTTCTTCACGAGGAATGGGTTGTATTGTTGCTGCATTGTCTATGTTGTCAGGATCCACAGTAATAACTCTGTTTGGAGCAAAGGACTGTGAAATTTCAGGATCCAAGGTTACAGATCCTTCAGGAACAGTGGCCACTGTTTCTTCTTTGTCCAAGGATTTAGAATCCATGGTACCATCTTCAGAAACAGTGGGCTTTGTCGTTCCTTCTTTATCCAAGATTTTAGAATCCGTTGGGCCATCTTCAGGAACAGTGGGCTTTGTCATTCCCTCCTTGTCTAAGGATTTAGAATCCGTGGTACCGTCTTCAGGAACAGTGGGCTTTGTCGTTCCTTCTTTCTCCAAGGATTTAGAATCCATGGTACCATCTCCAGGAACAGTGGGCTTTGTCATTCCTTCTTTCTCCAAGGATTTTGAATCTGTGGTACCATCTTCAGGAACAGTGGGCTTTGTCGTTCCTTCTTTCTCCAATTTTGGTAGCATTGTTACAGTTTTTTCAGGAGGAATGGGTTGAATTGTTGCTGCATTGTCTATGTTGTCAGGATCCACAGTGATAACTTCGTTTGGAGCAAAGGACTGTGAAATTTCAGGATCCAAGTTTGCCGATCCTTCAGGAACAGTGGCCACTGTTTCTTCTTTGTCTATGTTTTCAGGAACGGTGACCTGTGTTCCTTCTTTGTCTAAGCTGTTTGGGTTTATGGTAACTGATTCATCATGGAAAGTAGGCTGTGTAGATTGATCTTTTATTCTCAGAGGAACAAATTCTTCAGGGAGAATGGATATTTCTAATTTCGTACCCATGGTACTTGATTCTTCAGTCACAAAAGGTTCATCTTCTATAGTGTTTTCCATAAGCCTGGAGGCATCCGTGTATTTTCCTAATTCGAAGCTGATGGGATTCATGGTGGTAGATTCTTCAGTTACCTTAATGCTTCCATTTCCTGGAAAAGTAAGATGAGACAAATCGGGAAAATGATAATTCACTACTCTTGCTATGACATCTTTATTTTCTTGTAACATTATCCTCCCTCATCTCCCATTGAAACCCTTGATATTTGATATAGATTCTAGGCAAAATTCTCAGATATAACAATGACTTGCCATCCTGAACAGGTGCTCTTCCTTTCTGCCCCTTGTTACTCACATGGTAATTTGAGGGGTGGGTGCATGTTGGGTGTCTGGCGATTCCATGTTTTAGTATAAGATGGTCTTTTGTTAATGTCTTATCCCAGGGCAACTTTGTTTTTAGATTATGCATAGAATTCTATTCATCTCTCAATTGATCCTATTCCTGCCAGGTGGTTCTGCTGTGCCTCGGTAGCCCCTGTCCTGATGGCTGGCTTTCCCATTCCCTCACACGACTACATCCCCCACCTCTGCTGGATTCCTCTTTTTTGTGTGAGAGCACGATTTGCCTTTTGTTCGTGTGTGCCTAATGTTGACAGCAGTCCAAGACAGAGGGTTGCCTCCAATCTGTCCATTCCTAGTTTTCCCTGCCCCTTCCATTAAGCCTTCTGGTTCTACATGAATGCCATCTGGATGAGCAAGAAATGGTGGCCTCGCCAGCATCACCAACATCCCAAGAAGAATTTTTTTTTAAAGTCCGATTTGATTCATTGTGCGTAAAGCAACTCGACATTTGCGAGACGCATGGCATGGTTTTCACATGCGGGCGAGACCAGAACTATGGTGGCCTTAATAGAAGGTACAAAAAAGATCTACAAGGATCATACCGGAACTGAGAGGTTGTAACTATCAGGAAAGATTGAACAGGCTGTGGCTCTTATTGAGGGGTGACTTGATACAGGTCTTTAAGATTATGAAAGGGTTTGATAGGGTAAATATAGAGAACATGTTTCCACTTGTGGGGGAGACCAGAACTAGGGGCCATAAATGTAAGATAGTCACTAATAAAACCAGTAAGGACTTCAGGAGAAACTTCTTTACCCAGAGAGTGGTTAGAATGTGGAACTCGCCACCTCAGGGAGTAGTTGAGGCAAATAGCATAGACGCATTTAAGGGGAAGCTGGATAAGCACATGAGAGAGAAAGGAATAAAAGGATATGTTGATGGGGTTAGATGAAGAGGGGTGGAAGGAGGCTCGTGTGGAGTATAAACGCCGGCATAGACCATTTGGGCTGAATGGCCTGTTTTAATGCTGTAAATTCTGACAAGGTGGTTCTTCCGCAAACGAGGCAAGTATCTTCCATTTATGGATTGTATTTTTCTCTGGTCTGTGTCAAAGGTCATTTGTTACCTGTGTGTCCCAATTTTCCTTATCCCTCTCAAGATCCTTTGTTAATATAGCATTATCAATTATTCCTCCTTCTTCTGTGCATCTTAGAGCTAGGTTCCAACAGTTCAGAAAAAAGTTACTATAAATACTTTTGCAATTATCTGTCCAGTCTAATGGTCCTCTGTCTTTGGCCTTATGTAAAATGTTCTCCTTGTCATGGAAATTAAGGAGCCTGAGCACAGTGGAAAATATTGTGCATTATTATTTACTATGAAGCACTTCAATGCAGTAAATCCATTTTGAGTTAAAAAATAAAAATGTAATCTGTCAAAGCCTGAAAAACAAAATATGACCGCGCTCACCTACACAACAAATATTAGTGTTTAAAAAGCCTTCACAAAAGAGCAATACCGACACATGACTAAATTCCTCGCTGTTAACTGTATCCCTGTCTTTCAGTATGTTAAAAAAATTGCTTCATACTTGACTTTATAGGTTCTTCCATGATTTTTGTTTCTTCGTCCAAATAGCTGGCAGAGTCTTGTTGAACCATCGTATCGCCGATGAACTCGGGTAGTTTTGCTGTTGATGGCTTCCAAGTAAAGCTGGTGAATAGTGAAGTTGATCTGGTAGCTGGTATGAACGTTGTTGGACTTTTCCATGAATCTGCGATTAAAAACAATATGTTGAGTGAAGCTTGACATTTTATTTCTAAAGTATTATTTAACAGTTTTCATAATCAAAATACAGCTTAGGCCAACAAAAAAGCAATAAAGGGAAAACAATTTCAAGTGATGTAAGAATGTCTTATACTAGCAATGCCAATATGAGGTGTGAAATTGATTTAAAAAAACGTAATTATTCTGAAGTAAGCACATCCATAAATCCTTTCAAACCAGGAGCAAAATTCCTGGAATCGGGTCGGAAACAGCTGGATGCTGTGATGGGAACTTTAGTTTTGGATGCATGAGATAGGAAGGGTCAAATGGCTGCCCTCTTATCTATATTTGTAATTTTGCAGTGAAAAGAGGGGAAGCTTTCTGAATATTATAGAACTAGATTCAAATGAAATGTATGAATAAGCAGTAGTAGGGTTAAGATCAGGCTTTGTATAACTATTCTGCTCCACTCAATGGACAAAGATTGTTTTCCTGGAATGCTAATATTTCCTTCCTCTCCCCTGTGCTCGGTTGAAGTAAAATGAGAGTGAGCTTTACAAGAATCAACACAAAACAAGCTAGATTTCCCCCCAGATAGTTTTTAGATGTTACAGTTTGAGTTATCAGACCTTGTGACTGTTGTTTCTGGCTATAATATGTTGTTGTCCCACCGAATGCACAGAAAGAAATGGAATAACAAATGAGGTGCACTAACAGCTCCAGCTGCAGAACACTTTTCCCTACCTTTTCTACAATTTGCAACAAAATCAGGGCAGCATTCGCTGTACTCCATGCACTTGGAATCACACTGACATTTCCGACCACGATCATGCATCTCTAAACAGCGTCCGGAGCATGAGGTTTCTGTACAAAGTCAAAACAGATACGCTATACAATACCACGTGAAAGAAGTACATACAACATGTATTTTGTGCAGGCTGATCGGATGGTTAAATGCACCGTAGAGTATCGTATTGAGCAACACAGACCAAGTCAGATCCCGGTCTGTGTTGAACCAGCTGGGAGAGTATTGGAGGTTGAGGAAGGGAACAATTGTTGGCCTCTGCCTTGCTGAGAGGGCAAAAAGTCCAGCATAGTTCATTCTCCTGATCACCATCCACCCACTCTCGCTGGAAAGTGCGGATACTTTGTGTGAGGACAGGATCAGGCTGGGCAGTGCAGCCTGCCCTTACTCAAATACCTTGCTGACACATAAAGAATGGTCACTTGGCTGAGGTACGCAAGGGTGTCTGAGACCCCGTGGAATTGTACCCCAACATGAGTCATTGCATTCGGTAGAGCACAGGAGAAAATTGCCTGTGGAGCAATTCATTTTGTGTGTCAATTAATGGTGAACTAGTTACAATATTAACAAGACAGTAACTGATTACCAGTGCCTACTTTAATAAGATTGCAGGGGAAGGAAAGTAGATATTCCTTCACCTTTTAAGTTTAAAGTCACCAGAGTTAGAAATTGTAGCAGAGGAGTTTATTTATGAATAAGCAAAGAATTTATCAGTTTCATACCGGATAGGTCCCCCTGACAAATTAGTAACTGTTTAAAAAAAAAAGTGTGCTGTTGCTTTTATCTGCTCTGTTTACCTGATGTACAGAGAGCTCTATAATCTTTGCAGCATTCACCATAACGAAGGCATTCACTGTCACAGAGGCACTTGTAGCCTCGCTCATACTTGGAACCACACCTTCCTCTGCAGCTGTCTTCATTTTAAGAATGCAAAACAAACACAAATAAGTCAGTTTTTGTGTGAAGAAGACCTCCCTGAAATCAGCATTAATTTGCCTTTTACTAGTTTCTACTCTCATTATTTAATTTAAAGTAATTTTCCAGATTTATCTTTTTCATACTCTACTAACATATATCTCTAGAAGATCACTTCTCAGATCTTTCCTTTCAAGGTGGAAATACCCAAATCTCTCTAGTGGTTCCTCAGAACTTTTAGACCATTAACACAAATTTCAAAAGCTTTACTTGAGGTCAGGTTGACTGATTTCTTTTAAGAAACACACATGTATGACTGCGTGATAGAAAAAGAGAAATGACTGTTTGAAATTTGTCCTCTAGCTTCTCTTAGAATAATTTTGAAACACTTTTGAGCAGAAAGTGCTCGAAGCGAAAGAAAAAATATTCCTCGGGATAAGATGACTAAATGGTGCTGAAGCATCCTGGGAAATGAGGTACATTGCATATGCTCAGACTGCACAATCTAAATTCAGCTTGTGGCTACTTCTTGTAGCCATTGTTTTGTGTTCTAGAAATCTTAGAAAGAGAGACTCTGGAGAAGGAGCCTGCGGTGTCCGCCGGTACGTTTGAGGCCTTCCGCAACTGGAGTGCTTGGTCAACACAGATAATAGAATTCTTATTTAATTTGATTAAGTTTCCTTTGATTTCGTTTTTTATTGGTTGTGCCCCTTTGGGGCACTTCTGTTAGATTATTTAAAACATTTGATTGACACTGGAGCCAACCCGGTGTTGTCCTAATTGTCCAATCAAAAGAGTAGAAAGAGAGACTGGGGTGTGAGGGGAAAAAGAGTTTGACTTCTTTTGCGTAATGTTACTTCAATTTAAAGAAAAAAAAACAGTTGAATTTTGAAGCCCGCTAATTACCTCACCTGTGTTTTGTTGGCAATTAGAAAAGGCCAATGATAACAACTTTCACCTGTGAGAGAGAGGCTCTCATTTCTCACACTTGTGAAATTGCATTTGATGCTGTGTTACTTTGTTGCTTAAGTACATATTTTTCTTAAACTCATGGGCTCGAGTCCCATCTTTTGTCAATGCCACAGTGGAGATGAGGGGAGAGGGAGAAAAGGCAAGGCAGATCCCTTCCTTATTTTAATTTAATTAAAACAAGTTTAATTTTGAAAGCAAGCAAAGGCGTTGCAGGAAACATATAATAGAGGGGTTAAGGGGAGGAGAGAAACTGGTTGAGGGTGAGTCGATAACTGCCCTTGGAGGGAGTGAGAGGAGTGGATGGAGGGTTAAGGGTGAGTGACAGCAGAGCAAAGGAGAGGGAGGATAAAATGGTTAAGAGGTAATTCAAAGTAGGAGAGGTAGTAGTAGTGTTTGGAGTAAGCTTGGAAGAGGAATGGGTAGTGGAAATGAAGGGAGGAAGGTGTTTGGGGGAAGAACAAGTGATTGGGGTAGAGGATTCAAAAGCAACTTGCTGAGAGCCACCTTTTTCCTGCAAACCCCCACAAAAGCAGTTTGCAGCTATTGGTGGCTCCTTTCTCTGCCACACCATCCACCACCTGAAAGGGAAGAACAAAAAGACCGAGAAGTAAAAAGGAGAGGGAAGGAAGAGAAGAAAGAAAGAGGGAGAGAGATACAAAACTAAAGAAGGAGAACAAAAGAGAGAAATAGCAACATGAAGACAGCAGAGACAGGTAAGAGAGACCATGTATCTGACCTATCATGTTTAAGAACACCAGAGACTCACTAGCAACAACAGAGAAGTTCTCATACCAGCCAATCACTAATTTTTGCCCCACAGATGTGAGATATGATGCCCTGAAGTGTGAAATTTTGAGGTACAATGCTTGAGTCTAAATTGACATTTATGGAAGCCATAAAGTATGCTGGCTGCAAGACTTTTAATTATAAAGCTATTACATTTTGAGCTCACGTGGGATCAAAAGAGTATGAAAAGGTAAAGTAAAGACAAATAAAAGAAATAGAACCAATAAACAATACATTTATAGCCTCTATGCAAACTGTTACATTTTATTTCAGGGCAAATAATTAAACAACACATTCAAAACACTTATTTGTAACAGTAATTTAACAGAGGCATGAGCTGAGTTCTCTCCTGTGCCTATGAGTATAGAGGTTCTATGTCTGCATAGGACTGTAAACATTTTCTGGATCTGTTTGTTAAGTTATTGATTTATAAGGTTAGTTTTCATTTTCTAATGGAATACATTTATGTACATAGCATCTCAAAGTATTTTGAATACAGTGACAGTTGATATCTAAGCAAATATGACAGTAATTTTATACACAGCTACATCCCACAGATGAACGACAGGCACATAGGGAATGTTGGTCAGGATGCTAGGAAAACTCGCCCATAATGCTACTGGATCTTTAAGTTTCACTTGAGCCATTAGAACAGACCGATGCTGCCTCAGTTTGATGTCTTTACCTAAGGATGGCATCTCTGACAATGCAGCAATTCTTCTTACTGTACTGGAGTATTAGATTGCATTGCATGTTCAAATCCTGGAGTGGGGCTTGAACCCACAAGCTTTTGGCGCTGATATGAGAGTGCTACAAACTGAGCCAAGCTGACACACTTCACTACTTCAAGAACTTGCATAAAACTTCTTTATTGTGCAAATGGATTGGTGCTTGTTGACTGAGATGATCAGGTACTGTACAGGTCACAACAGCTTCAGTGCTACTGGAGCCAAGGGTGGAATATTTAATTGAAAGACAAAATTGACTAGAGGAGATGTAAGGATGGATGAATATTCTGTAGTCTATGTGATAAAGTTTGTGGATCAGGGAATATCTACGTTGAACTCTCCCTCCGGTGATTTAATGAGTTGGGTAAAGCCCCTGCTAGGGTACATTGTAGCTGGTGTTTGGAAAGGGCAGACTTGATGGACTATATGCTCATAAGTAATTAACAGGTAGGTGTGTGCAGGGACTGCTGTTGCTTTGGACTTTACCATAGTTTCACAGGCCTCAGAAATCCTACAGTGCCTTGTCTATATGTCCATTCAGGACACTGTGTTGGGAGGCTATTTGAATACTAGGGCATCACAATTAGAGCCAACGTCTGAAGATACAAGCTTTCCAGCAGAGCTCACTAGATAGTCATTGGGAGTAGGAAATGTGACTGGTTATTAACCTGCTTATCTAGGGCAATATAGGCCAATTGTAACAACATTGTGCCCCCTGTGCCATCTAGAAGGTTAATAAAATAATTCTAGTTTATAATTAATTTTATCCCAGTCACGCCACTTACCTTGAGCTGAGATCTCTTTTGGCAAGTTAAAGGAGGATATAATTAGAAGAATTGAGCTCCATGTCATGAGAGATTGAGGACAGGCCATTTTCACCTGTTTATAACTGCATGAAAGAAACATAATTTATTACAAAGCAGGGCTGTAATATATAATACATGTAAAGATGGACTCTGCCATTCCAATCCCCCCCCCCCCCCCCCCCCCCCCCATGTATAGACAGGAGCTGAAGAAAGAAAGACTTGCATTTATATAGCGCCTTTCACTACCTCACGATGTTCCAAATCAAGTACTTTTGAAGTGCAGTCACTGTTGCAATGTAGGAAATGTGGCGGCCAATGAGATAGAAGACCAGATAATCTATTTTAGTGATGTTGGTTGAAGGATGATAGCACCTCCGACATTGCGGCACTTCCTCAGAACTGCAGTGAAGTGGCAGCTGAGATTTTGTGCTCGAGTCTCTGGAGTGGGACTTGAACCCACAACCTTCTGACTCCGGCGATAAATGCTACTGACTGAGCCACAGCTGACACCGGACAAGCATTGCCTACAAAATCAGCATGACAGTCCCACCTCTTACACCAACCATCCTCATTACCTCTCTGTTCTTGCTTCCTTTCTATGTTGAAAGCAAGACTCATTGCAGGGTTTCTTAGTCTAACACATTCTTTCCCAAGCCATCAAAACTATGGAATTTCTTATCCCCTTCAGTCTTCTCTTCCTCCTACAATCTGCGAGCTTTTAAAACCCAAGTGTCTACTTCACTTATCACATCTTCCCTCCTCTTTGCAACCTTGATGGTGTTTTGCATTATGGTGTTGGCCGTTCATCTGGATTTCTCAATTTAAAAATATATTGCCAAAGAAATCAAATCAGTGAAGGTTTTAAGTTTGGGGTCCTGTTTTCTGGGCACCAGTTTGGAAGTACCCAGTTTTTATTTAATTTGAGAACCTTAACGGGCATTTGAAGAGAGGAGATTTACTTGAGCTGGATTTGAAACACATTTCAGAGGGGTTTAATCCATTCGTCATCAATGCACTTTCAAAGTCTTAGTCTTTTGCACTGGGGACTATCTTTAGTTGAAACATGCAACCTGCTTTTCTATTATTGAAAACGTATCTCTGTATATTACAAATGGCTTGTACTGAATGTCACTCAATGTGCTAATAAAATATTGCTCTTAGCATTAAGGTCGGCAGCTATCCGACCCCTAATCTATGAAAATATGTGCACGTTAATCTTTAATTGTAATCTGATGGTGACAGAATCAATTGAATTCTATGCACCAAAAGCAGGAATATATAATTATTTTATAGATTCAGTATTAACAAAATTATAATGGTAGAAGAAAGCAAACAAATGTCCAGCAATTCGTGTTAATAGGAACAATGGTAAGAAATATCTTAAAACAAAACAACTGTTCAGTTAAGGAATAAAAAAAGCAGCAATGAATATGGTAGAATTAACTCTATCAATATATTTCTTTAAACTTAATTATAGTTGAATTGGTAATTGTATTTTAAAATGAAAAACGTATTTTCTACCACTCAGTCTTTATATTAATAATGCAGAGGTAAGAATCGCTCTGGTATGTAGCAGTATTGTAAGTACATTTATGACAATTTCCTCTGTTCATCTTTTATAATGAAATCATAGAAGCTTGTTTATAATTGTGCTAAAAATTGTCAAGAGGATATCTTCACAAATGTATTGATGATGTTACACAACTGACCTGGAGAATTCTGGCCTCATAATTGGATTAACAGCTTTACTTGTCACTAATATCATCTCTTGATAAAATACTAAATTAACGTTGTACCTTTTTTATATAAAAAAAAGTCTCGGAATTAATTTTCCAGGAGAAAAACTAACTTCAAAAAGGTACATTAATAAGCTAAAATGTTTGAATCAATAAAATTAGATGGATATTTTTCTGATGTAATTCATTAAGTACTCACCATAGGTGAAGTCCAATCTCAGTAATTTTATAAATGTGAATTTTAAGTCCTCAACCCTTTTATAGTGTTTGTGAGATTAAAGGGAGTGACCCAACAAGATCGGATTTGTTGAATTTTCATACCAAACCCTGTCTGAGCAGACTAAGTGCAATGTCCTGCCAATAAAAGCAAATTTTCTCCATAAACATTGGGAAATTAGTTTTTTTTTTTAAATTGATGTGGTTTCCAGTGAGGCTGATATTGAATACTGTTGGAAATGGATTTGACTTGAAAGTTACACACCAAGTCCCACTTATGTGCCAAAAATATTGCAATTCATTTCCTGATTAGAAAACAATATTACTCAAAGAAAATGTCTAGAGCAAAGTTACTGTAAAGTGATAAACAATTTGCTTTATTGCTAAAAGTAGGAAACCCAAGACTCAACTAAGGTTTATGTTAACGTAAAGTGAGTATCATGCTTTTTAATGGCTCAGTTGGGAATTTTGCTGTCCAGTGTGAAATTGAGCCACGGAAGCCCAGGGAGGTGTATGTGTCTGGGGTGGGGATCCCAGTTTAATTCACTTAATTAGATAGAAAGGAGATGCTAAATAGGTTGGCATCATTCAAAGTTAACAAGTAACCTGGTCCAGATGGGATGCATCCTAGGTTGCTGAGGGAAGCAAGGATGAAGATAGCAGAAGCTCTGACCACAATCTTTTAATCACCTTGGATATAGAAGTGGTGCTAGAGTACTGGAGCATTGCAAATATTACACCCTTATAGGATAAAAATAGGAGAGAGATAAATCGAGCAACTACAGGGCAATCAGTCTAATGTCCATTGTGGAGAAACTACCAGAGACCATTGTCAAGGACAAAATTAATTCTCACTTAGAGAAGCATGGGTTAATAAAGGACAGCCAGCATGGATTTGTTAAAGGCAAATCGTGTCTGACTAACCTGATTGAGTTTTTTGAAGTAACAGAGAGGGTTGATGTTGTAAATATGGACTTTCAAAAGGCATTTGATGAACTTATTCGGAAAATAGAAGGGATAGAAATTAAAGGGATAGTGGCAATTTGTTACTTAATTGGTTAAGGGATAGGAAGCAGAGAGGAGAGTAGTGGTGAATAGATGTTTTGCTGACTGGAGAGAAGTATGCAGTGGGAATCCCCAGGGATTGGTATTAGGACCATTGCTTTTCTTATATATAAATGACCTGGACTTGGGTATAAAATGACCTGGACTTGGGTATAGTGAGTACAAAAATGACCTGGACTTGGGTATAGTGAGTACAATTTTGAAGCTTGTGGATGATACAAAATTTGGCAACATAGTAAATAGTGAGGAGGATAGTAGACTTCAGAAGAACATAGACAGACTGGTGAAATGGGCAGATGCAATTTAATGCCGATAAGTGCGAAGTGATGTACTTTGAGAGGAACAACACGGAGAGACAGTAATGTATATGGTATTATTTTGAGGGGGGTGCAAGAGCAGAGGGACCTGGGGGTACATATTCACAAAATCTTTGAGGGTATCATGGCAAGTTGTTAAGGCTGTTAAGAATGCCTATTGGATACTTGGCTTAGGAAATAGGGGCATTGAATACAAAAACAAGGAAGTCATGCTAAATGTTTACAAATAACTGGTTAGGCCTCAGTTGGAGTATTGTGTACAATTCTGGGAACCACACTTTAGAAAGGACGACAAGACCTTGGAGAGGGTACAGAGGATGTTTACCAGGGATGAGGAACCTCAGTTATGTGGCAGGATTGGAGAAGCTGGGATTGTTCTCCTTTTAGAGCAGAGGAGGTTAAGGGGAGACCTAATTGAGGTATTCAAAAATTGAGGTTTTGATAGAGCAAGTAGGGAGAAACTGTTTCCTCTGGCAAGTGGCTGGCAACTAGAGGTCATAGGTTTAAAATAATTGTCAAAAGAACTCTAGGGACAACGAGGAGAATCTTTTTTTTTTTACAGAGGGTTGCTATGATCTGGCATGCACTACCTGAAAGGGTGATGGAAGCAGATTCCATAGGAAATTTCAAAAGGCAGTTGGATATATGTTTTGAAGGGGAGTAATTTGCTGGGGTATGGGATGAAATTGGACAGCTCTTTCAAAGGGCTGGCACAGGCATGATGGGCCGAATGTCCTCCTTCTGTGCTGTAAGATTCTATGATTCTAACCGTGCTGAGTTAGCCAATCTCAGCTGGAATGGTAGTAAAGGTACTACAATTAACCTTGCTGTCCCTGGGATAAGAGGGGGAGAAACAGACACATCGCCAACTGGAAAGTGCATGTACATGAATGTTGGGTGAGGATGAAACTTATCAGTAATGCGCCCCGCCCCACCACAGTTTAATAGCCGACTGATGCACTCAGACATGAACAATAGCCACTTGGGTGAGGTACCACAGAGTGCTTGGTGTCCATGAAACCACATCCCATTAGAAATCAGAACTTTTGGCGAGATGGGGAGAAAATCAGAGGACACATAAAAGAGGCAAAATTATTCTGTAATATAATACATAGATCATTTCTATAATGCAGATTTTTGAGGATCGTATAGAAAAGTGCATTCCAATGCATTCTGTATTAAAGAGGTGTTTTTATATTGCTGATATCATGTGTCCATTTTCATTTAGATCTGCTCATTTCATTGGCTCTGGGACTTTTCTTATTAAAAATTCCAGTACTTGAACAACAAATCATGCTCTTGTAATATGTATAGAAATGATCAAGATTTATCACGGAATGTTGCATCAATTCCTTTTGTTTCTATTAGTGAGCCAAGCTGATTGGTCAATCAATGGCACTCTCACGTACTATGGACCTACCTGGTTCAGATTTTGGATTGCTGAGCCAACCACAGAGGGTTACCTTGGTTCTGAACTTCCATTGCTGGGCATATCATCTTGGAGCCACCTCAATCCCATTAGTGGGAACATATGGCCTGGAATGAGAAAAGGTCTTTTGGCTCATCAAGCCTGTGCCATTTAAGATTAATCTATCATGGACTTCCCTACCCACACCACCATTACCACCATTACCACTTACTGTTCCTCCTTTTTGTCTTAAGGAACACTAAATGGCTTCCCTGAACATGAATCAAGCAGCATTTTCATGTCTGTATAACTTTCAGTCCCTCTTCTCAACCTGTTACCTCTATCCTGCAGCAGCTGGTGCTGCTCTGCCAGGCCTCATGTCCTCCTCCCATTCCTCCTGCAGACCATGAGGGACCCCGAGCAAGATGTCGATGACCAAGCACTCCTTTTCTCCTGGTGACTCCTATAAGGTGGAGTAGCACAACACTTACTGTTTTTGGGTAAAGTCCTTGAGAATTTCCAGAATAAATCTTAATAAGAGTGTGGGTGAAGTCTTGACAAAGTTTCCCAGAAAGTCTCCCAATGTGTTTCAAAAGTCTCTTCAAACCTCAAGCAGCAAGTGAACAGTAAAAAGTGAGATACCTTTAAGTAGCGCTCAATCCTCAGCAATGACTTGCTTACTCCCAATCAGCTGGTCGCTGTTAGGAGAAGGTGTTAATTCAAACGCAAGCCACCAAAATACCGTGCACCCTCCTTAATGAGCGCTAGCAGGCAATTTAAGCTGCAGTCAGCCCTTTAAAGATCCTCCAGGCGGCCATTCCTAGTGCAGGCTTCAACTCCTTTACCAAGATGGCGTCTTGTGCTAAACATGGGCTAAACTGACGTTTTAGCTTAAGACCCCATCCTGGCCACCTCAGAGGCTCTTTAACGCCTAAAGTATCCAGGGAAAATCGCCCCTGAATGTTTAACGTGCTTATCTGAAATTTCTCTTTGCCATTTAAAATAGATGTTAAGTCTCTGTTTGCTAATATTCTATAACTTAATTTCAGAGCAAGAGTAAAGTGAAATGAAATGAGAAAATATGAACAACAATTTTAGAACGTAACATGCCATGTTTAAACCTTGGGAAAGAATGCTGAAAAAGGCTATCCTTGAGAAAAAGACAAAAATTCTCATCATGGATTTTCTGTTCAATTCTCATCCTTGTTTTCAAATTCTGCCATGGCCTCACCTCTCCCTATCTCTGTAATCTCCTCCAGCCCTACAACCGTCTGAGATATCTGTGCTCCTCCAGTTCTGGCCTCTTTGGCATCCCTGATTATAATCGCTCCACCATTGGTGGCTGTGCCTTCAGCTGCCAAGGCCCTAAGCTCTGGAATTCCCTCCCTAAACCTCTCCGCCTCTCTACCTCTTTCTCCTCCTTTTAAGACGCTCCTTAAAACCTACCTCTTTGACCAAGCTTTTGGTCACCTGTCCTAATATCTCCTTATGTGGCTCGGTGCCAAATTTTGTTTGATAACACTCCTGTGAAGTGGCTTGGGACATTTTACTACATTAAAGGTGCTATATAAATACAATTTGTTGTTTTAATCTTATAGATCAAAGAAGAGAAATAAGATTTGTTTACTAAAGTGTCAGCCTTGGCTTATTGGGGTCACTCTTGCCTCTGAGTCAGAGACTTGAACACAAAATCTAGTCTGACATTTCATTACAGTATTGAGGGAATGCTGCACTGATGGAAGTGCTGTCTTTCCAATGAGACATTAAACTGAGCTCCCATCTGTCCTCTTGGGTAAACATAAAAGATCCAAGGCACTATTCAAAAAGAAAAGCAGATTATCTGGACATTTATCTCATTGCTGATTGTGGGATCTTGCTGTGCCCAAATTGGCTGCTGCATTTGTCTACATTATAACAGTGACTACACTTCAAAAGCACCTCATTGGCTGTGAAATAGTTTGGGACGTCCTGAGGGTGTGAAAGGTGCTATATAAATACAAGTTCAATTGTTCTTTACTTCACATTTTTATTTTTTCAAAATCTCAGTTCTTTTTCTTTTTTTCTTGTAGTACCATTCATAATTATACTTGCTTATTATTGCCTTATTATTGTATAGGCCCTTAGCACGTCAAAACATCTCAAACAGCTTCACAGTACAATGACCATTACCTATACACCAATTCCTTTTTAACGTTTTGAGGTTCAGCTCATACAGTCTTTAGTCAAATGGCTTACATTGTGAATGTTGATATTGTACAAGTTGATGTAAATATATATAAGATGCATAATTAAGCTCCTTGGTTTACAAAAAGGAAGATATTTGAACTGCAAAATTCACAATCCTGTTTTTTCTCTTTTATTTGGTGTTTTTTTTTCTTTTCTCAACCAGATGAGGGATACCAGTGCAGAGTACACCCTCCCATATCATCATCATGTCGGCATCAAACACTCCCAGGTCAGATTTAAACATGTTTAGTTGCAAAGTATAACTCTGTATCCTCAACCCAAACTGCAGAAGAGCTCTTCTACAGCACTAAGGTGACATTATTCTATTTGCTACATCAGCCATTTTGTGTGAAAAGTGAGAATTTAGTGACAATTATTGATTTGCGAATAGTATGAGGAGCTCTATGTAAATGCAAATTGTTGTTGAATTGAGTGCAATTTTGTGCTTCGGGGCTCAGGCAAAGTGGTGATCATTTCACACAGGACCAGCTAACAGATAGTGGAGATGCACATTCCACTATGTCACATAATTCTCCATTGTGAGTGGTATTGAGGCTTTGGAAAGGAGGGTCAGTGGATTAATTCCCAGTTTGAAGCACCTTAGTTATCAAGATAGGCTCAAAGAGATGGGACTCTGCACATTAGAGAAGCGTAGACATAGGGGTGATCTGATTGAGATTTATAAAATGATTAAGGGACTAGTTGGTGTTCATGTAGACAGTTTGTTTCAACTAACTAAGTTGGGGAGGACCAGGGATCACAATTTCAAGTTATAAAGGGCCAGAACTAAGTTAGATGTCAGGAGGTGGTTCTTTTCCCAGAGAATAGTGGACCTGTGGAATTGACTGCTGGCTTGTGTGGTGGACCCTGATTCACTGAATTCCTTCAGATTGAGAGCTGGACCTGCTTCTGGCTGGGGTGGAGATCACCTCTTACAAAAGGTAGGTACTGGATTATATTAATCAGGGTCAGAGTGGTTTCCTGATTTTGATTGGCTAAGGAGGTCAGAGAGGAATTTTCCTGATTTCCCCCCTCCCCGACTTGGCTTGGGTTTTTATCTGGTTTTTTCGCCTTTCCTAGAAGATCAAATGGCTTTTGGTTGGGGTGGGGAATGTATATACAGTGATGCACAAGGCATTGCAGTTGTGTGGGATAGGCTGGATGTACCAGAGGGTCTTTTCCTGTCCATCCTTGTTTGTATGTTTGTATGAATATACAACCCTGTGATTATCTGGGAAGTTAAAGTTGTACTTGGAGATGTTTGGAGTTCATGAAGTCTAACAGAATGGACTAACCTTATTCTGCAAGATGAAGGAATTATCATCATAAAGCTGGTTAATGCTGTGATGTGAATAGACTGTGATCTACAGCTTGTTTAATATGAATCAAAAATATGATTTCACAAGTTAACATGCTATTGCTACTTCAGTTTTGTCATTTTGCCCAATACAATAAGAACCTTATCATTTTTAGTAACATCCACCTGAATTGTTCCAAGTAAATTAATCTTGCCTCACAGTGCCTGGAAAAGCACTATACAGATCCATGTCTGATCTCGACAAAATTGGATTCATTAACCAAATTTCTGCTTTTTCACTTTTTCTCAGTTTTCATATGACCAACCAGAGATGCTTCTATTAATGGTTTAGGCATTGGAGCTTAAACTCAGTAGAGCTAAAAGAAGTGCTAGTGTCCTAATCACCTGAGTCATTCAGGCACCTTAATGATGGAACCTTTTGGGGAAATAACTGGATTAAATGGTATCTGTATCTGTGACCACACCACTTAATTGTCCCATTTGAATTCAAATGTCCGAAAGTTAAACAGCACCACTTAGAAAAGCAGCAGCTGTACACAAGTATCTAAGCTGGCAAAATAAGCTGATTTGGTGGTTCTGCAGAAACTGTACTCTTACCCCATGTGCCAAGAGGCTACTGTCACAACAAGGTAGAAACATAGTTCCTAAGAAAACAAACCATTTTAAATTTCTTGATCGACTGAGTTATTTAAAGTAAGTGATTAAAGCCTCTGCTCATATTGCAGGCAAAGGAATTTCATACCAGCATGTTAACTATTGTAGTTACAATAGCTGAATTGCAAGTAATGTGTAGAAAGTTAGTTCTGTTCTTTCAGGTGTTGAAGACAGTTGTTCTGAGTTGTTGGGCTTTGGATAAATGCAAGAAAATCCATGAAATCTCTACATCAAAGTATGGAGATTGGTTAGGGTGAATAATAGTAATTTGTTAGAAAAGAACAGGTTGGGGGACTTTATAGCAACTGACACCTTAAATTTGTTGTTGTCATTGTAACCGTGAGAAAAGTAAGGTAACCAGATCGATCCTTAAAAATTTGTGTTTTTAATTTGATCAACTTTTACAGAATACTAAATACTTTGCAAGTTCTTGCTTTTTTCAAAATCAATATCCAGAAAGAAGATCGGAAATTGAACTTTTCCCCTCTCAATGTTCAGACATGACTTCAGTTCAAGGTCTGAATGAATCATGTGAAACTAGGCGTTGAAGTTTAAAAGAAAGTTCCATTCACTAAGTGACCATTCATAAGAGTCAGTCAGATGAATTTGGCAATACAAGTAATGTGTAGAAATTTAAATCAAAGTTCCATTTGCTAAGTGAGCATTCCTTGGAGTCATTCGGATGAATTTGAAATGTAAATTGGCAAAGCATAAAATAAATGACCTTAAATCTCAGCTACAGATGGTACCATTACACAACAGCAGACAAAAGCATTATTCATTTCTTGTAATGTGTCTCTATATTGAACTTCAAAATCTAGCAGCTTCTGGTATATTGCTCTTCAGCTAATAAAATACTGGATTGGTAATCTGCATTCAGAATACTGAACCAGTTAAACTGTCCTACGAATTACCAGCTGAAACTTCGATAAGCCAGGAAATATGCTTTTCTGTCTCTCATCCTCTAAAACTGTATTTGTTGAGCAGCTCAAATTGGATTGTCAATTATAAAGTTATCCTTTAAATAAATATCTTGTTTCTTACAAGTTTTTGAAAAACCAATAATATTTATCATCATCCATTTCCTTCAGCCTGTCATTGAATATGAATCTAACTCTTAAAGATTAAGGGCTGAATTTTACATACTGTGTCGTGTATTCATCCTATTTTGAAGCAAAATTACAAATGTTCTGGAAACCGTGCACAAAAGAGTAGCTAGGAAAATTCATAGAGGGCTGATTCACGTGGCAGTACTATAGAGATAGATTGAAGAAGTCAGGTCACTTTCTTTAGAGCATAGAAGAAAAATAAATATTAAGGCTATGAGATTAAGGGATGATTATCCCATGAGCGGGCGGACTTGAAAACTCATGAGTGAAATCAAATATTAGTTATGGTTAGTAGATATTAACCATACCCACAGCACTTCACTGTTGTTTGTTTATTCTATCTTGGGTGATTTTTTTAAATAATAAGAATCGAGTGTAATCATTAAATTCAAATGAAAACAATATTGATGTGCTGGTTGTGAGGTATTCTGGTGATGCTCCCTGTACATTACTTCAACCCTCATCTTGGAAGAGTACCTCCTACTGCATATTGCACCAGTGTGACATTTTCACTTCCCACACTACCTATTCTAGTGACAATATAGTCCCAAATTCGGGGCACTTGTGTTGCAGATCCATATCCACTGGGAACTAAATTGAAACTGTCCAAACTCCTTTTGTGGTGGATCCTTACAGCCAACATGCAAGATACCCTAGTTAAGTATACATAGGTTTAGAATTTGGTTTAATCTCGTATGATTAAAGTTTTTCGTTTCTTTTTACTTAATGAAATGATTAAACGTTGTTCTTTCCCAGGATGCTTTAGGGTTTGATGTGTCAGGGAACAATCTAGCTAACACTAATACAAAAGCAAAATACTGCGGATGCTGGAAATCTGAAATAAAAACAGAAAATGCTGGAAATACTCAACAGGTCAGGTAGCATCTGTGGAGAGAGAAACCGAGTTAAGGTTTCAGGTCATTGACCCTTCGTCAGACCTGGAAAAAGTTGGAGATGGAACAGGTTTTTAAGCAAGTGTAGGGGCACGGAAAGGGGGGAGGGAGGAAAGAACAAAAGGGAAGGTCTGATAGGATGGAAGGCAGGAGAGATTAAGAGACAGAAGGGATGATGGTGCAAGGCAAAAGGATATGGTAATGGGACAAGTTAAGAAACGAAAGATGACTCTAGATGAAGTGTGAATGGCAATGACAGAATGATCGACAGCTGCCATGTAAAAGAGAGAGAGAGAGAAAAAAGAAATGGAAAAAAAAGATAGGGGCAGAGGTTATGGTCTGAAATTGTTGAACTCGATGTTGAGTCCAGAAGGCTGTAAAGTGCCTAATCGAAAGATGGGGTGCTGTTCCTCGAGCTTACATTAAGCTTCATTGGAACAATGTAAGAGGCCGAGGACGGAGAAGTCAGAGTGGGAGTGGAGCGGAGAATTAAAGTGACAGGCGACCGGAAGCTCGGGGTCACCCTTACGAACTGAACGTAGGTGTTCTGCAAAGCGGTCACCCAATCTGCGTTTGGTCTCCCCAATGTAGAGGAGACCGCATCATGAGCAGCGAATACAGTATACTAAATTGCAAGAAGTACAAGTAAATCGCTGTTTCACCTGGAAGGAGTGTTTGGGGCCCTGGACAGTGGGAAGGGAGGAGGTAAAAGGGTATGTGTTGCATCTCCTGTGCTTGCACGTGAAGGTGCCAGGGGAAGGGATGTTGGGAATGATAAAGGAGTGGACCAGGGTGTCACGGAGAGAGCGGTCCCTTCGGAATGCTGAAAGGGGAGGTGAGGGGAAGATGTGTTTGGTGGTGGGATCACGCTGGAGATGGCGGAGGATGATCCGTTGAATGTGGAGGCTGGTGGGGTGAAAGGTGAGGACAAGGGGAACCCTATCGTGGTTCCGGGAGGGAGGGGAAGGGGTGAGAGCAGAAGTGCGGGAAATAGAATGGACACGGTTAAGGGCCGTGTCAACCATCGTGGTTCCGGGGGGGGACTTTAATTCTCCGCTCCACTCCCACTCTGACCTCTCCGTCCTCGGCCTCTTACACTGTTCCAATGAAGCTCAACGTAAGCTCGAGGAACAGCACCTCCTCTTTCGATTAGGCACTTTACAGCCTTCTGGACTCAACATAGAGTTCAACAATTTCAGACCATAACCTCTGCCCCTATCTTTTTTTTCCATTTCTCTTTTTTCTCTCTCTCTCTCACATGTCGATCATTCTGCCATTGCCATTTACATTTCATCTAGAGTCATCTTTTGTTTCTTAACTTGTCCCATTACCATATCCTTTTGCCTTGCACCATCATCCCTTTTGTCTCTTAATCTCTCCTGCCTTCCATCCTATCACAGAACTTCCCTTTGTTCTTTCCTCCCCTCCCCTCTTTCCCTGCCCCTGCACTTGCTTAAAAACCTGTTCCATCTCCAACTTTTTCCAGTTCTGATGAAGTGTCATCGACCTGAAACCTTAACTCTGTTTCTCTCTCCACAGATGCTGCCTGACCTGCTGAGTATTTCCAGCATTTTCTGTTCTAATTTAGCTAACACTGTGGGTTTAATTGTTTGCTGAAACACAGGATATGTAAGATTTGTGTTTCTTAACTACTTTTCCTGGCCACATTCGGAAACTGTTAGCCAAGGCAGTTTTGAGATAAGAGATGCAACAATGGATGAACAGGATAAAAACAAGTTGGCATCTGTTATTTTGTAGAAAATACATCCTTTCGAGGAGTCTTGTTCACAATAACACTCATCATACCATAATCAATCAGCAATGACAGTCTTCCTGAGAAGCAGATGATAAGATCTCAAGCATTTCTTTAACAATTCATAGAGAAGATCAGAACTAGAAAGGAACAGCATCCACAAGTCTCTACCCGGGGAAAAAACCACGCAGTAGTATTGTTTATTTCTCTGTATGTCTACTGTTTAAAGATTTTTTAAAAATTCATTCATGGTATGTGGGTGCTGCTGGCAAGGTCAGCATTTATTGCCCGTGCCTAATTGCCCTTGAGAAGGTGGTGGTGAGGCGCCTTCTTGAACCGCTGCAGTCCGTGAGGTGAAGGTACTCCCACAGTGCTGTTAGGGAGGGAGTTCCAGGATTTTGACCCAGCGACGATGAAGGAACGGCGATATATTTCCAAGTCAGGATGGTGTGTGACTTGGAGGGGAACTTGGAGGTGGGGGTGTTCCCATGCGCCTGCTGCCCTTGTCCTTCTAGGTGGTAAAGGTCGCGGGTTTGGGAGGTGATGTCGAAGAAGCCTTGGCGAGTGGCTGCAGGATATATTGTAGATGGTACACACTGCAGCCACGGTGCGCCAGTGGTGGAGGGAGTGAATGTTTAAGGTGGTGGATGGGGTGCCAATCAAGCAGGCTGCTTTGTCCTGGATGGTGTCGAGCTTCTTGAGTGTTGTTGGAGCTGCACTCATCCAGGCAAGTGGAGAGCATTCCATCACACGCCTGACTTGTGCCTTGTAAATAGTGGAAAGGCTTTGAGGAGTCAGGAGGTGAGACACTCGCTGCAGAATACCTAGCCTCTGACCTGCTCTTGTAGCCACAGTATTTATGTGGCTGGTCCCATTACGTTTTTTGGTCATATTGTGTGTATATGGACTTGGTCTCGTACAAATAAACGGAGAGTAATTGCAAACCATAATCTGGAGTTAGGAATCAAACTTATTACCTGCAGAAGGAGAAGATTGTCATTCTTGCTTTAATCATTTTTTTCTCACCTAGAATCATACAGCACAGAAGGAGGCCATTCGGCACATCATGTGTGTGCCGGCTCTTTGAAAAAGCTACACAGTTAAGCCACTTCCCTGCTCTTTCCCCGTAGCCCTGCAGATTTTTCCTTTTCAAGTATATATCCAATTCCCTTTTGAAAGTTACTATTGAATCTGCTTCTTTCACCCTTTCAGGCAGCGTATTCCAGATTATAAAAATTCGCTGCCTAAAAAAAAAACTTCTCCTCGTATCTCCCCTGATTCTTATGCCAATTTACTTTAATCTGTGTCCTCTGATTACCAAACTTCCTGCCAGTGGAAACAGTTCTCCTCATTTACTCTATCAAAACCCTTTATAATTTTGAACACCCCTCTTAACCTTCTCTGCTCTAAGGAGAACAATCCCAGCTTCTCAGTCTCTCCACATAACTGAAGTCCCTCATCCCTGGTACCACTCTAGTAAATCTCTTCTGCACCCTCTCTGAGGCTTTGACATCCTTCCTAAAGTGTGGTGCCCAGAATTGGACACAATACTCCAACTGTGGCCTAAGCAGTGATTTATAAAGATTTAGCACTACTTCCTTGCTTTTGTACACTCTGCCTCTATTTATAAAGCCCAGGATCCCATATGCTTTTTTAACAGCCTTAACAACTTGCCCTGCCACCTTCAAATGTACATGAACCACCAGGTCTTTCTATTCCTGCACCCTTTTTAAAATTATACTATTTAGTTGATATTGCCTCTCCTCATTTCTCCTTCCAAAATGCATCACTTTACACTTCTCTGCATTAAATTTAATCTGCTGTGCATCTGCCCACTTCACCAGTCTGTCTATGTCCTCCTGAAGTCGTCTACTACCTTCCTCGCTGTTTACTACATTTCCGAGTTTTGTATCATTTGCAAACTTTGAAATTATATCATTTATTCCCAAATCCAGGTCACTAATATCAAAAAGAGCATTGATCCCTATACTGACCCCTGGGGAACAACACTGTATACTTTCCTCCAGTCTGAAAAACAACTGTTCACCGTTTCTCTCTGATTTTTCGTCTCTTAGCCAATTTTGAATCCACGTTGGCACTGTCCCTTTAATCCCATGGGTTTCAATTTTGCGAACTAGTCTATTATATGGTACTTTATCAAACGCCTTTTGAAAGTCCATATACACACCATCAACCGCACTACCCTCATCAACCCACTCCGTTACTTCATCAAAGAACTCGATCAGATTTGTTAGACACGATTTGCCTTTAACAAATCCGTGCTTGCTGTCATTTATTAACCCATGTTTTTCCAAGTGACGATTAATTTTGTCCTGGATTGTGGTCTTTAAACGTTTCCCCACCAACGTTCGGCTGACTGGCCTGCATTTACCGGGTATATTCCTCTTCGCTTTTTTGAACAGAGGTATAACATTTGTAACCCTCCAGTCCTCTGGCACCACTCCCATATCCGAGGAGGATTGAAAGATTGTGGCCTCTGCTATTTCCACCCTTATTTCCTTCAGCAACCTAGGATGCATATCATCTGGACTGGGTTACTTTTCTACTTTGAGTGCCACCAACATTTTAAGCACCTCCTCTTTACCTGTTTTTATCCTATACAATATCACTACTACCTCATTCTTTACTGTGACATTGGCAGCATCCTCTTATGTGAAGACAGACGCAAAGTATTCATTTAGTACCTCAGCCATGCCCTCTGCTTCCACAAGAAGATTTCCTTTTTGGTCCCGAATTGGCCCCACCCTTCCTTTGACTAACGCTTTACTTTTACTTTTATTTATAAAAGACTTTACTGTTCCCTTTTATTACCCGCTAATTTTTTTCTTGCATACTCTCTTTGCCCCTCTTATTTTCTTTTTCAGTTCTCCTCTGCACTTTCTGTACTCTGCTTGATTCCTGTAAAAAAGAAAGATTTGCATTTATATAGCACCTTTCATGACATCAGGATGCCCCAAAGCGCTTTAATTTTGAAGTGTAGTCACTGCTATAATGGCTCTGATTTTGCGGTCAGCGCCGAAGGGATGGGGCTTGCTGTTCATTACGCTTACAGCTGCACACCGACTTTTCATGCGCTTTTGCGCGGCAACTTCGGGTTGCTAGAGATCTGTTCCAGGGGATCTGTGGCATGTGGGAGCAGGGAAAGCAACAGCGTGTCTCTTCAACCAATCAGATTGAAGAATCCTCACTGAGACACGCAGAGTCGAAACCAGGAAGTATAAATTAGAATATTTAGTTCATTGTAAAATCATGTACAGAAAGTGAAATAAAGAGAGGGAAAGAAAGATAGGATTAAGAGAGAGATAAGAGACAGAAAGAAAAAGTAAAAACATTTAAAAACCTTTTTAAATTACTTTATATCTCCAACAATAATTAAGTTCTGAAGGAATGAGACTCCACACTTGTAAAATTAAATTTTCAGGGCCAGAGAGGTGGTTTGGCAGTAATTAAGACTTAGCACAACGTTATAAATTCACTTACACCTGAATGCACCAGCCCTAGTGGGTAAGTACTGCAACTTTGCGCCCTTAATGTATTTTAATGCCAAGTCTATCTGTGAAGCACCGATGTAGCACAGCTTGTGGAGGAGCAGGGCAAATTGGACAGCAACTTCCTGATTTGCGCATTTAACACGAGATTGATTCCTGGGATGGCGGGACTGTCTTATGAGAAGAGATTGAGTAAACTAGGCCTGTATTCTCTTGAATTCAGAGGAATGAGAGGGGCTCTCAGTGAAGCATACAAAATTATTACAGGGCTTGATAGGGTGGATGCTGGGAGAATGTTTCCCTTGGCTGGGGAGTCTAGAACCAGGGGCCACAGCCTCAGGATAAAGGGAAGGCCATTCAGGACTGAGATGAGAAGAAATTTCTTCACACACAGGGTGGTGAATCTTTGGATGCTCAGTCATTGGGTATATTCAAAACAGTAGTTGATAGATTTCTGACTAGTAAGGGCATCAATGGATATGGCGATAGGGCCGGTGAATGGAGTTGTGGCAGAAGATCAGCCATGATCTCATTGAATGGCGGAGCAGGCTCGAAGGGCCAAATGGTCTACTCCTGCTCCTATTTCTTATGTTATTAACTGCGCATGTAGGGGTGCTGGAAGTTGTTATCCAATTTACTCCTTAATAACGGTGAGAGCTGATAGCCTCACCATTACTCCTAACGCAAAATCTGGGTCATTGTATTATGAACCTGACGTTTATCATCAGCCTCCACTTCCTGTTTCATTTTAATCATAAGGGGTTAAAAATTCAATAAGGCCTCAAAACAGGCACAGGCATCGCGATCTATCTGCATAAGTTGAAAGTAATGCAGGCAGCGTGTGACATTCATGCTAATCAACATGCTTGAAGCATTGAGACCAGCGCTGAGAGTGTTGCTGGTTGGCTGAGCGCTCAGCAAGGGGGACCAATTTCGTGGGAAGTGATCTCTATTTAAAGCTAGTCTGCAGTTTGAAACGCAGTCTGCACTTCTTAAAGGGGAGGTGCTTTCTGAAATAAGCACCTCATTGTAATTGTTGTAAAGGCAACTGTAAGGCAGCTATGACTCAACAGGGCAGAGAAAGCGCATCTAGGATCTCAGATGCAGCACTGGAGGCCTTCATGCAGGAGGGATAAAGAAGGAGACAGGTCCGCTGGGAGCCAGGAGGCACTCCAGACTGACTAAGAAGGCAGTGGGAGCAAATTGCTGAAGCAGCCACTGCCAGCAGTCTTTCCATCAGAAACTGAATCCCCCAGGAACTGCATCCAGTGCCAAAAGAAGTTCAATGACCTCACATGAGCAGTCAAGAACAGTGAATGCATATTTAAACACCATATCCCACACACTGCTCAGTGCACCACACCCCCCATCACTCACCTACCAAAAATCTCTAGTAATCACGACTCATACCTCAACCTCACCCTCACACCCACATCTTACACCTTGCACACACTGCCAGCTATTCAATCATGACCGGCAAATCACCCAAACACAGTGAACCACACTCACTGACACACTTCACCCAAACACATTGCTCCACACTCACTGACACACTTCCATAGAAACATAGAAGATAGGAGCAGGAGTAAGCCATTCGGTCCCCTCGAGCCTGCTCCGCCATTCGATGAGATCATGGCTGATCATCCCAACTCAGTACCCTGTACCGGCCTTCTCCCCATATCCCTTGATGCCTTTAGCTTTAGGAAATATATCGAACTCATTCTTGAATATATTTAATGACTTGGCCTCAACTACCTTCTGTGGTAGAGAATTCCACAGGTTCACCACTCTCTGGGTGAAGAAATTCTTCCTCATTTCTGTCCTAAATGGCTTACCCCTTATCCTTAGATTATGACCCCTGGTTCTGGACTCTCCGACCATCGGGAACATTCTTCCTGCATCTAGTTTGTCCAGACCTGTCAGAATTTTATATGTTTCGATGAGATCCCCTCTCATTCATCTATACTCCAGCGAGTATAAGCCCAATCGACCCAATCTCTCCTCATATGTTATTCCTGCCATCCCAGGTATCAGCCTGGTGAATCTTCGCTGAACTCCTTCCATGGCAAGAACATCCTTCCTCAGATAAGGCGACCAAAACTGCGCACAGTACTCAAGGTGTGGTCTCACCAAGGCCCTGTACAACTGCAGCAGGACATCCCTGTTCCTATACTCAAACCCTTTCACTATGAAGGCCAACATACCATTTGCCTTCTTCACCGCCTGCTGCACCTGCATGCTTACCTTCAGCGACTGATGCACAAGGACACCCAGGTCTCGTTGCACTTCCCCTTCTCCCAATCTATTGCCATTCAGATAGTCTGCCTTTCTGTTTTTGACACCAAAGTGGATAACCTCGCATTTATCCACGTTATATTGCATCTGCCACGCTTCTGCCCACTCACCCAACCTGTCCAAATCATCCTGGAGTTTCTCGGTATCCTCCTCGCAGCACACACTCCCACCCAGCTTTGTGTCATCTGCAAACTTGGAGATATTACATTTAGTTCCCTTATCTAGATCATTAATGTATATTGTGAATAGCTGGGGTCCAAGGACCGATCCTTGCGGTACCCCACTAGTCACTGCTTGCCACTCGGAAAAAGACCCATTAATTCCTACTCTCTGCTTTCTGTCCGCCAACGAGTTCTCTTCCAAGTCAATACCTTGCCCCCAATCCCATGTGCCTTAACTTTACATGCTAATCTCTTATGCGGGACCTTATCGAAAGCCTTTTGAAAGTCCAAATACACCACATCTACTGGTTCTCCCTTATCTATTTTCCCAGTTACATCCTCAAAAAATTCCAGTAGATTAGTCAAGCACGATTTACCTTTTGTAAATCCATGTTGACTTTGTCCGATCCTGTCACTGTTTTTCAAGTGCTCAGCTATTACATCCTTTATAATGGACTCTAGCATTTTCCCCACTACCGATGTCAGGCTTACCGGTCTGTAATTCCCTGCTTTCTCTCTACCACCCTTTTTGAATAGTGGGGTAACATTAGCTACCCTCCAATCCATGGGTACAGTTCCAGATTCCATCGAATGTTGGAAGATGATCAGCAATGCATCTACTATTTCTAGGGCCACTTCCTTAAGTACCCTAGGATGTAGATTATCAGGCCCTGGGGATTTATCGGCCTTCAATCCCGTCAATTTCCCTAACACCATTTCCCTGCAAATACTGATTTCTTTCAGTTCCTCCCTTTCATCAGACCATATGTTCTCCAACATCTCTGGGAGGTTATTTGTGTCCTCCATTGTGAAGACAGAACCAAAATATGCATTTAATTGGTCAGCCATTTCTTTGTTCCCCATTATAACTTCCCCTGCTTCTGACTGCAAGGGACCTACACTTGATTTCACTAATCTTTTCCTCTTCACATATCTATAAAAGCTCTTACAGTCAGTTTTTATGTTCCCAGCAAGCTTACTTTCATATTCTATTTTCCCCTTCTTAATTAATCCCTTTGTCCTCCTTTGTTGAATCCTAAACTGCTTCCAATCCTCAGGGTTACTGCTTTTTCTGGCCAATTTATATGCCCTCTCCTTGGATCTTATGCTATCCCTAATTTCCCTTGTTAGCCACGGTTGAGTCACCCTTTTTGTTTTATTCTTATGCCACACTGGGATGAACAAACTCTGTAGTTCATCCATGCAGTCTTTGAATGTTTGTCATTGCCTATCCACCATCAACCCTTTGAGTGACATTCCCCAATCAATCCTACCCAATTCGCGCCTCATACCATCGTAGTTTCCTTTATTTAAATTCAGGACCCTAGTCTCTGATTCAACTACTTCACTCTCCATCCTAATGAAGAATTCGATCATATTATGATCACTCTGACCCAAGGGGCCTCGTACAACAAGATTGCTAATTAATCCTTTCTCGTTACATAATACCCAGTCTAAGATGGCCTGATCTCTGGTTGGTTCCTCGACATATTGTTCCAGAAAACCATCCTGTAAACATTCTAGGAATTCCTCCTCCACAGTATTTTTACTAATTTGGTTAGCCCAATCTATATGTAAATTAGTCACCCATGACTTTCTCTTCCAGGGCAAGGTGGCTCATAACTGGCGCCAGCAGCAGCTAGCTGGTGGGGGATGGGCATGGCTGCATATTCTGACCCAGCTGAAGGAGACTGTGCTAGACATCATTGGAGGGGCCGTCACTGAGGCTGTGGGGATCGGTGAGGCTGAAACCATTGATGATGATGTATGCTCATACCTAATCCTCCTTCTCACATACCACTTCCCCCTCATCCCACAATCTCTTCTCACTTACAAGCTGCTGGTGGTGTAAGCATGCACATCTTGCTCACCACAACCCTTCCCTCATGCCTTTGACCTTTCAGACACCCAAGAACTCTACCAGCCCAGCCAGTGCAGGAAGAACAAGAGGAGAGTGATGGAGAAGAAGAGACACTATCGCTTGATCTGACTCTCACAGGCACCAGCTCAGAAATTGGTCCTGCGTGTACTTTAGAGGGTAGTATAGAGGTGGGATCTGCACGTGGTGAGTCACCGGGCACGAGTGGCCTGCAGCCAGGGCAGGGGGAAAAGGGTAGTGTAGGTGCCAGCTCTCTGGAGGGCGAGGTTGCGCACACGTTATGTTGCAGAGGAGTCAGATGAGGACTTCGATGGGGTGGCCTTCAGAAGAAGGGTGATGGGCATGCATACAGAAATGCTTGGTGCATCGGCAGGCCTGCCAGCGAGCCTTTTATCACTGTCAAGGAGCGTGGAGTCGTCTGGCTCCAACCTTGCACAGGGCTTGCACAGAGCTTGGAACCCATGATTTCCAGGATGGAAGTGATGGGCAACTGCTTAACAGCACTTGTGGACCCAACCATGATGCAGGATCTGATGGCTGATGTCTCCGGTTCCATTGCAGCACAAGCGGAAGTGACCCAACATCTGGGTGTTGCAGTGGAAGCTCCGACTGCTCTCATGCAGGCTCAGCTTGCTGATTGCTGCCATTGTGGCTGCATTTCCCAGTGTTGAAAGGGGCTTGCAGGGTCTCATAGCAGTCCAGCAATCTGTCCTCCAACAGATTACTAGGATTGCTGAGGTGCCGCCCCGGGGAGTGCCAGTGGCTCCGTGGAGCACGAACCTGCTGTCCCCTCTCGGGATGACAACATTCGTACTTCCTCCACTGCCACTCCGCCAGTGCCCTTGCTGTTGCCTGTCAGCCAGCCAACCCAGAATACTGCCGCCCATGCTGATGTGGTGCAGTCAACAGTCGGGCCTTCTAGCCCCAGAACTGCCCGAGGATATCCTGCAAAGCCATCTGCAGTCTCTCCCACTGAAAGTCAGCAGCCTTCCACCAGCTATGCTGCAGCCACTGGGGTAGCACTGCGTAGGAGTACTAGGACAGGCAAAGGCACATGGAAGACAGGCACTAAGGGAATGCACAAAGGTGATTAGCTGATTTTATTATGTAGTATTGGAATGAATCATTTATAAATTATGTTTAGAATGTTTGTTTTGTGATGGTTTTCATTTCAGCATTGCGGCCAAGAGGATGCTGTGATGTTCTGTGACAGAGGGATGTTAAGGTGGGGAAGTGTTGAGCAACCGGGATCTTGGGTTTCATTCAGGGGAAGTGGAGTCTGATGATGCACTCATGGACAGCCCGTCCAGAATGTGGATTTGCAGGCTGCCTCCTCTCTTCCTCTTCCTCTCCCACTTCCTCCTGCTCCTCCTCCTCCTGAGGTGGTCATGGTACCTGTGGTGGCAAGGGCTGCGTCCTCATGATGGTCAAGTTGTGGAGGATGCAGCAGACCACCACGAATTGGGACACCCGCTCCAGCGAGTACTGGATGGCTCCTCCCGAGCGGTCTAGGCACCAGAACCGTTGCTTGATCACCCCGATGGTCTGCTCGATGACATTCCTCGTGGCAGCATGGCTGTCATTATATGAGTGTTGGTCACGAGTGGTGGGGTTGCGGAGGGGAGTCATCAGCCAGGTGCAGCGCGGATAGCCCTCGTTGCTTAGCAGCCGCTCTTAACTTTAACATGGTGGCTGGAAGATTGCTGGCACAGCGGACTGACGCAGGATGAAGACGTCATGACTGCTGCCAGGATACCGGGCATTCATGATGTGCTGGGCATGGTCGCACACCAACTGCACATTAAGTGAGTGGTACCCTTTGCGGTTACGAAACCTCTCGCCATTGAGATGTGGTGCCCGTAAAGGCATGTGTGTGCAGTCGATGGCGCCCTGCACCATGGGGAAGTCCAATATCCTAGCAAAGCCACATGTGCACTCCTCCTGCTTCTCTCTGTTCAGAGAGAAGACAATGAAGTCCCATCTCCTGGAGTACAGAACCTCTGTGACCTCCCAGAAGTAGCGATGGACGGCGAACTGTTAGCTACATCGCGTGTTCCAGCGTGGGAGGATCCGCTGGCAGAAAAATTCATGGCACGGTCACCTTGAGGGCCACTGGCACCACTGTCATCGCCCTGCTCTGAAGCGGCAGGTCTGGTTCCAAGAGGTGGCATAGTTCTGTGAACACCTCGTTGGTGAAGCGGAGCTGCCACACACACTGCTCCTGGCTTAGGTGCAGGTAGGAGGAGTGCTCCCTGAAAACCCTAGGTGGGTAAGGCCTCCTGCTGAGAGCCCTCGTCCCCCTTCTCCCTCTGTGAGCAGCTTGTCTGCTTTGCTGCCTCTGTTCCATCTTTCTGTCGTGCTGCAGCGTGAGTGGGACTGCAACTGGAGCCCCCATGACTGGGAGCAAGTGGTGCACTCAGAGGCCTTCCAGTAGCAGCCAACACCTTCCCAACATCCAGCAGCACTCCCTGCACATTTTAACAACTTTTGAAATCTCTCTCAGCAACCCAGTATTCATAAAAACTCTGCAAGAGCCAGTATAAGAGCAATAATCAACTTGCCTGCAAGTTGGATGTATCCCTTTAAGTAGCACTGGTTGGGGGGGTTCCTTAACACGAATGGAGTGGCGACATTGAAAATGGCAGGTTGTGCGTCAAAACGGCGTTTCCACCCTGACTGACGTCACACGACACAATCTGCCTACTCTGCATACTGCTGGCGCATGCACATACCACCTGCACTACCACCCTCCCCAAGATGGCGATCAGCGCCGGAAGTGAAGCGGGCGGCATTTAAAATAAATAAATAAATAAAACGGCCATAATTACCAGTGCTTGGGTGCCAAATTTCGTGGCCAGTATCTTCAGTCATCCAGGGTGCTCTACTGTTTGATGCCCTTCCTTTCCCCTTCATTGGAATGTGTCTAGTCTGTACTCTAACTACTTGAAGGCCTCCCATTGCTCATTTACTGTTTTACCTGCCAGTCTTTGTATCCAATCCACCTGGCCCAGATCCCTTTTGAACTCACTGAAATTAGCCCTCTTCACCTTTGATTGTTACTTGTCCCCTTCCACAACGACTCAAAACCTAATAATATTGTGCTCACTGCTTCCCAAATGCTCTTCCACTGAAACATGCTCCACTTAGAGTCATAGATTTATACAGCACAGAAAGAGGCCCTTCGGCCCATCGTGTCCACGCCGGCTATCAAGCCCTATCTATTCTAATCCCATTTTCCAGCACTTGGTCCGTAGCCTTGTATGCTATGGCGTTTCAAGTGCTCATCTAAATGCTTCTTGAATGTTGAGGGTTCCTGCCTCTACCACCCTTTCAGGCAGTGAGTTCCAGATTCCAACCACCCTCTGGGTGAAAAAGTTTTTCCTCAAATCCCCTCTGAACCTCCTGCCCCTTACCTTGAACCTATGCCCCCTGGTTATTGACCCCTCTACTAAGGGGAAAAGTTCCTTTCTATCTACCCTATCTATGCCCCTCATAATTTTGTACACCTCAATCAGGTCCCCCCTCAGCCTACTCTGCTCTAAGGAAAACAACCCCAGCCTGTCCAGTCTCTCTTCATAGCTGAAGCGCTCCAGCCCAAGTAACATCCTGGTGAATCTCCTCTGCACCCTCTCCAATGCAGTCACATCCTTCCTATAGTGTGGCGACCAGAACTGCACACAGTATTCCAGCTGTGGCCTAACTAGCGTTTTGTACAGCTCCATCATAACCTCCCTGCTCTTGCCTTCATTAGCCGAGGCATAAAATATAAGTATCCCATATGCCTTCTTAACCACCTTATCTACCTGTCCTGCTGCCTTCAGGAATCTATGTACATGCACACCACGATCCTCTGTCCTTCCTAGGATCCTACCATTCATTGTGTATTCCCTTGCCTTGTTAGTCCTCCCAAAATGCATCACCTCACACTTTTCAGGGTTAAATTCCATTTGCCACTGTTCTGCCCATCTGACCAACCCGTCTATATCATCCTGTAGCCTGAGGCTTCCCTCCTCGCTATTTACCACTCCGCCAATTTTCGTGTCATCTGCGAACTTACTGATCATACCTCCTACATTCATATCTAAATCATTAATGTACACTACAAACAGCAAAGGACCCAGCACCGATCCCTGCGGTACACCACTGGACACAGGCTTCCAGTCACAAAAACAACCTTCGACCATCACCCTCTGCCTCCTGCCACTAAGCCAATTTTGGATCCAATGTGCCAAATTGCCCTGGATCCCATGGACTCTTACCTTCTTGACCAGTCTCCCATGCGGGACTTTGTCAAAAGCCTTACTGAAGTCCATGTAGACTACATCAACTGTACTACCCTCATCCACACACCTAGTCACCCCCTCTCAAAATTCAATCAAATTGGTTAGACATGATCTCCCCCTGACAAAGCCATGCTGACTATCCTTGATTAATCCTTGCCTCTCCAAGTGGAGATTAATTCTGTCCCTCGGAATTTTTTCCAATAATTTCCTTACAACTGATGTTAGGCTCACTGGCCTGTAATTCCCTGGTTTATCCCTACTACCCTTCTTGAATAATGGTACTACGTTAGCTGTCCTCCAGTCCTCTGGCACCTCCCCTGTGGCCAGAGAGGTTCTGAAAATTTGTGTCCGCCCCTGCAATCTCCTCCCTTGCCTCACACAGCAGCCTGGGATACATCTCATCTGGGCCTGGGGATTTATCCACTTTTAAGCCCGCTAAAACCGCTAGTACCTCCTCCCTCTCAATAATTTGTTCAAGTATATCACAATCCCCCTGCCTGATTTCTATGCCTACATCGTCCTTCTCCATAGTGAACACAGATGCAAAATATTCATTTAAAACCTCACCCACATCTTCCGGCTCTACACACACATTGCCACTTTGGTCCCTAATGGGCCCTACTCTTTCCTGGTTATCCTCTTGCCCTTAATATACTTAGAAAACACCTTGGGATTTTCCTTTATTTTGCCCGCCAGTGTTTTTTCATGCCCCCTCTTCGCTCTCCTAATTTCTTTTTTAAGTACCCCCCTGCACTTTCTATACTCCTCTAGGGCTTCCACTGTTTTTAGTCCTTTGTATCTGCCAAAAGCATCCCTTTTTTTCCTAATCCATTCTTGTATATCCCTTGACATCCAGGGTTCCCTGGGCTTGTTGGTCCCTCCCTTGACCTTTACGGGAACATGTTGGCGTTGTACTCTCTTTCCTTTCTGAAAGACTCCCACTGCTCTGATGTGGATTTTCCTACAAGTAGCTTATCCCAATCCACTTTGGCCAGATCCTGCCTTATCATATTAAAATCGGCCTTCCCCCAATTTAGAACCTTTATTTTTGGTCCACCTTTGCCCTTTTCCATGACTACCTTAAATCTCACTGAATTATGGTCACTGTCACCAAAATGCTCTCCTACTGACACTTCTACCACTTGCCTGGCTACATTCCCTAGAATTAGGTCCAGTACCACCCCCTCTCTTGTAGGACTTTCTACATGCTGGCTCAAAAAGCTCTCCTGGATGCACTTTAAGAATTCCGCACCCTCTAAGCCTTTCACACTCTGACTATCCCAGTTAATATTGGGGAAGTTGAAATCCCCTACTATGATTACCCTATTATTTCTACACTTCTCTGAGATTTGCCTACATATCTGTTCCTCTATCTCCCCCTGACTGTTTGGGGGCCTATAGTACACTCCCAGCAAAGTGCTTGCCCCCTTTTTGTTTTTAAGTTCTACCCATATGGCCTCATTAGAGGAACCTGCTAAGATGATATCCCTCCTTACAGCAGTAATTGACTCCTTGATTAATATTGCGACACCCCCTCCTCTTTTACACTCCCCTCTCTCGCCTGAAGATTCTATACCCCGGAATATTGAGCTGCCAGTCCTGCCCCTCCCTCAACCATGTCTCTGTGATAGCAACAATATCATACTCCCATGTGTTCATCAACACCTTCAATTCATCTGCCTTACTCGCAAGACTCCTTGCATTAAAATAAATGCTATCCAGCCTTGCCATACTCCCTTGTGCCATTACATATTTGCTCTGCCTTCCAGGCTGACTTGTTTTTTCCTCTATATTTGGCTTTGCATCACCCCCTACTATAGCTCCACTCCATATCCCATCCCCCTGCCAAGTTAGTTTAAATCCCCCCCAACAGTACTAGCAAACCTCCCCACAAGGATGTTGGTCCCGTTCCGGTTCAGGTGCAACCCGTCCGACTTGTACAGGTCCCACCTTCCCCAGAAGCAGACCCAGTGATCCAGGAAACTAAAGACCTCCCTCCTGCACCAACTCTTTAGCCACGCATTCATCTGCTCTATCCTCCTATTCCTATACTCACTAGCACGTGGCACTGGGAGTAATCCAGAGATTACAACCTTTGAGGTCCTGCTTTTTAATCTGCTACCTAGCTCCCTAAATTCTTGTTGCAGGTCCTCATCCCTCTTTCTACCCATGCCGTTGGTACTGTGAACCACGACCTCTGACTGTTTGCCCTCCCCCTTCAGAATGCCCTGCAGCCGTTCAGTGACATCCTTGACCCTGGCACCAGGGAGGCAACATACCATCCTGGAGTCACGTCTGCGGCCACAGAAACGTCTATCTGTTCCCCTTATGATAGAATCCCCCATCACTATTGCTCTCCCACTCTTTTTCCTCCCCTCCTGTGCAGCTGAGCCACTCATAGTACCACGGACTTGGCTCTTGCTGCATTCCCCTGAGAAACCATCTCCCCCAGCAGTATCCAAAACGGAAAATCTTTCGGAGAGGGAGATGGACCCAGGGGACTCCTGCACTTCCTTCCTAGTTCTTTTACTCTGTCTGGCGGTCACCTATTCCCTGTCTGCCTGTGCACTCTTTACCTGCGGTGTGACCACCTCGTTAAACGTGCTATCCACGAAGATCTCAGCTTCGCGGAATCTCCACAGTGACTCCAGCCGCAGCTCCAGTTCCGAAACGCGGATTTCGCGCAGCTGCAGCTGGAGACACTTCCTGCACGTGTTCGCCCTGGACACCGAAAGTGTCCCTGACTTCCCACATAGCACAGGAGGAGCACTCCACTTGCCCCAGTTTATTCCCCAGAATTAGATGCAGCACTGCTCCCTTCCTTGTTGGGCTGGAAACATACTGACCAAGAAAGTTCTCCTGTACATATTTCAAGAATTCCTCCCTCTCCTTGCCCTTGACACTGTTTCCCCCCCAGTCTATATTAGGATAATTGAAGTCCCCCATTATCACTTCTCTTTTGTTTTTACATCTTTCTGAAATTTGTTTGCAGATTTGCTCCTCTATCTCCTTCCCACTATTTGGTGATCTGTTGTACACACCCAGTAGCATAATAGTTCCTCTTCTGCTCCTTCACTCTAAGCAAATAGATTCTGTCTTTGAATTCCCAAGCACATCATCCCTTTCCATGGCTGTAACAGTATATTTGATAAATACAGTAATCCCTCCCCAACCGCGGGGGATACGTCCCTGAAAACCCCGTGGTTAGTAAAACCGCGGTTGGCAAATACAGTATAAATGTGTTTAAACACAATAAAAAAGAATATAAAAAGCATGTTATTTACCTTATTCCTAAATTAAAAACCATGTATACGTGAAATTCACTGCCGCGGTTGGCAAAAATTGTCGCAAGAGGGAAACCGTGTATACGTGAAATCCGCGTATGGCAAAACCGCGGTTGGGGCAGGATTCCTGTACTGCCATCCACCTTTTCTTTCCTCTCTATTCTTCCTGAATACATTGTAGCCAGGAATGTTTAGTTCTCATTCCTGCCTTTGTTTGATTGAGCCAGGTCTCCATTATTGCTACTAAATCATAATCTCATGTGACAACTTGTGCTTGCAGTTTAACAATCTTATTTGTCATGCTCCATACATTTATGCACATGCACTCTAATCTTGCCCGAGTCTGCTTTGCATTTCTGTCCTGTCTGATCCCTCCTTTTTCTGGACTACACTTTATTCTAATGCCGCTTGTCTCGCTCAATCGTCTATGCACCTTGTTTTTCCTCTGATGCTTCATTCTGGTTCTCCTCCCCCCAAAGCATTAGTTAACCTCCCCGCGAGGACATTGGTCCCAGCTCTGTTGAGGTGCAATCCAACCACCTTGTACGGGTCCTTCCTGCCCCAGAACTGGTCCCAATGCCCTAGGAGTCTGAAGTCCTCCCTCCTGCACCATTTCTCCAGCTACACATTAACCTGCTTTATCTTGCTGTCCTTGTACTCATTAGCACGTGGTATTCGGAGTAATCCAGAGATTACCACCTTTTGAGGTCCTGCTTGTTAGTCTCTTCCCTAGCTCCTGAAACTCTCCGTAGAACCTCAACCCTTTTCTTTCCTGTGTCATTGGTTCCAACGTGGCCCACAACTTCTGGCTGTTCCCTTTCCCCCGCAGAATGTTCTGCACCCATTTTGTGACCTCCTTTAACAGCGAGGCAACACGCCATACGGGTCTCAAGTCAGCGGTTGCAGAAACGCCTGTCTATCTCACTAACTATCAAATCCCCTATGGCAACTGCATTTCTACACTTCCCTATGGCCCCCTGGGCAGTCACTTGCCCCACAATGCTGTGGATGTGCTCTAGACTGCACCCTCGCCAGTATTCAGCACCACACACCCAGAGGATTCCTCACTGCCTGCCTCCTCATCCTGCCATGCTGGATAGCCACCCACTTACTCTCCTCCTGAACTCTCTGTGGCTGCACGGTGACCACCTCCTCGAATGTGAGACCCAAGAAACTTTCAGCCTCTCGTTTGCCCTGTAGTGGCACAAGCCGCTTCTCCGGGTCGGAAACTCTGAGCTCGAGCAGCTGGAGTCACTTCTTGCACACGTGGTTATCCAGGACACACGAAGCATCCAGGAGTTCCCACATGGCACAAGATGAGCATGCACTGGTTCTCGGCTGCCCTGTCATTTTACTGAAATTTACTGCCCATTTACTTAAAGTTGATAGTTTTTGCCTTTTGTTATATATATTTACTCACCGTGCCGATGTTTCACTTTCTCCCACTATTTCTCTTTTGCTGTTGTGCCTCGGTTTAAATTTCTTGGTACCTCCTTCCCCTGCTGCACCTAATTTCCACTCTCAACAGCAACTTGTATTTATATAGCGCCTTTAACATAGTAAAACGTCCAAAAGTGCTTCACAGGAGCGTTATAAACAAAATTTGACACGAGCCACATGAGATATTAGGGCAGATGGCCAAAAGCTTGGTCAAAGAGGTAAGTTTTAAGGAACATCTTAAAGGAGGAAAGAAAGGTGAAGAGGTTTATGCAGGGAATTCCAGAGCTTAGGGCCTTGGCAGCTGAAGGCACGGCCACCAATGGTGGAGCGATTAAAGTCGGGGATGCTCAAGAGACCCGAATTAGAGGAACGCAGATATCTGAGGGTTGTGGGCAATGTTTCTTCTAATTTTTTTTCCTGGTGTGGTCCTTTAACTGGCTGCATGGTCCATTCAAATTTTTGTGCGTGTGGTTTCTTCCATGTAAATGCCGGTGAGCGGCCACGCGGCTTAGCGGGAACGTTGGTTGTGGGACTGAAGGAGATTACAGAGATAGGGAGGAGCGAGGCCATGGAGGGATTTGAAAACAAGGATGAGAATTTTGAAATCGAGGCATTGCTTAACTGGGAGCCAACGTAGGTCAGCAAGCACAGGGGTGATAAGTGACCGGGACTTGATGTGAGTTCGGACACCGGCAGCAGAGTTTTGGATGACCAAGTTTGCGGAGGGTAGAACGTGGGAGGCCAGCCAGAAGTGCGTTGGAATAGCCAAGTCTAGAGGTGGTAAAGGCATGAATGAGGGTTTCAGCAGCAGGGATGGAGTCGAGCGATGTTCCAGAGTTGGAAATCGGCAGTCTTAGTGATGTCTTAGTAGATATGTGGTCGGAATCTCATTTCGGGATCAAATATGACACCAAGGTTGCAAACTGTCTAGTTCAGCCTCAGACAGTTGCCAGACTCTCTCCAAATTCCTGTTTTAAAGTCTTCACTCTGTTTGCAGTTCACTCTGAAGACTTTTGAAGTCTTTCAGATTTAGATCTGAAGTTTGTATTTGTATAAGTGTTCTCTGATGTTTTTATGTTGTTAGTTGAAATTTCTTGGGGGTGGGGGGGAAATGGGTCACCACTCCAGGGCATATATATAGGTTTCCATAAACTTTCCATGCATCTACACATTACTGTAATATATCTCTGCCATCTAATTCTGCTGTCTTGGGGATGGCCTTCTACTATAAGAAGAGCAGGACAAAATTCCAGAATGACATACATGGTTGAGGCAGCATTTAGTCTTTGATCAGAAAGAATCTCAATTTAAAGGTGTGTTTTGCAGATCTTTCCCCAGCCCAATCCTTCTCGATTGTGTATAGAAGGCAGGAGACGTCTAAAGATCGTAACTGTTCGATCTGAGTCCTGTTGATAAAAATGTTCCTGGGTGAAACCATACCAGCAGAGTTCTTGGCTGATGCGCCAATGTGCCAGGCTGACTCAAGTAAAGGGTTCATGTGTGATTAACCAGCTTGTCCAATAAAGAAAATGCTCAAATAACGTAATGTCTCTTGGCCACTGAAATAGGATATTTGGAAAGTCGTCTGCCTGACTCGCCTGCCCGCCAGATTAAAAAGACACATCAATCATAACAAAAACAAGTGAAACACTAAATACCACAATATGATTAGGCAGAGTCGATGTGGTTTTATGAAAGGGAAATAGTGTTTGACAAATCTGCTAGAGTTTTTTGAGGTTGTAACTAGCAGGTTGGATAAGGGGGAACTAGTGGATGTAGTATATTGAATTTTCAGAAGGCATTCGATAAGGTGCCACACAATAGGTTGTTACAAAAGATTAGAGCTCATGGGATTGGGGGTAATATATTAGCATGGGTTGAGGATTGGTTAACGGACAGAAAACAGAGAGTAGGAATAAACTGGTTATTTTCGGGATGGCAGGGTGTAACTAGTAGAGTGCCGCAAGGATCTGTGCTTGGACCTCAGCTATTTATAATCGTAGCAATGACTTAGATGAAGGGACCAAGTGTAATGTATCCAAGTTTGCTGACGATACAAAGCTAGTTGGGAAAATAAGCTGTGAGGAAATGCAAAGAGGCTGCAATGAGATATCGACCGGTTAAGTGATTGGGCAAGAAGGTGGCAGATGGAGTACACGAATCACAGAAAGTTAACAAGCAGGTACAGCAAGCAATTAGGAAGGCAAATGGTAGGTTAGCCTTTATTGCAAGGGGTTTGGAGTACAAGAGTAAGGAGGTCTTGCTGCAATGATATCTGTGAGACCACACCTGGAGTACTATGTACAGTTTTGGTGGTCTTACCTAAGGAAGGATATACTTGCCTTAGAGGGGTGCAACAAAGGTTCACTAGATTGATTCCTGGGATGATAGGAATGTGTTATGAGGAGGGATTGAGTAGAATTGGCCTATATTCTCAGGCGTTTAGAAGAATGAGAGGTGATCTCATTGAAATGTATAACATTCTGAGAGGGCTTGACAGGGTAGATGCTGAGAGGCTGCTTCCCCTGGCTGGAGAGTCTAGAACTAGGGATCAGGGGTCGGCCATTTAGGACTGAGATGAGGAGAAATTTCTTCACTCCGAGGTTTATGAATCTTTGGAATTCTCTATCGCAGAGGGCTGTGGATGCTCAGTCACTGAGTATATTCAAGACAGAGATCAATAGATTTTTGGCCACTAAGGGAATCAAGGGATATAGGGATGGGACGGGAAAATGGAGTTCATGTAAAAGTTCAGCCATGATCTTATTGAATGGCCGAGGGGCCGTAAGGCTTACTCCTGCTCCTATTTCTTATGTTCTTGCATTTGTATTGTGGATTATCGTGTTGAAATGTCTGTGCTTAATACAATGACTTACTTTTGAAGCACAGTAATTGTTGTAAGCAATAACAGAAAGCTACTTAATAATTTATGCAGCTGTGGTTCAGGAAACAGTTAGAATTATTTATTTTTCTTGTCATTGAAATCTTTTGTAGATTTTTATACTAATTTAATTTTGTTTTTTCCCTCAACAATTCTGATCTCTTAATTTTCTCACTACAGAAAACTACTTAAAATAAGATTAAAACATAAATCTCTTTCATGTCTGCGAGAATCTTTGCTCAACCTCAACATTATCGCACACCAATAACAGCAGAAAGCGATTCATACAGTTATTTAACCTATTCCAGCGGTTCCCAACCTCTTCCTTTTATGCGGACCACTACATCGTCATCAAAAGCTTTTGCGGACCACTAGCCATTTAAAACATTTTTAACATCGCCTATGGCTGCCTGTTACATTATCATCATTTTTTTTTTCACGGACCACCTGCAGTACCCTCGCGGACCACAGGTTGGGAACCGCTGACCTATTCCATTGCAAGCATGACACCTGCTGGTACTCAATGAAACTTCACACACACATTCAGAAAATCACACTGCATAAAAATTCTTCAGATTTGTTGAATGTAGCATCCTTCCACTTGTGGGGAAAAAACACAGATGGTACCTAATAGCATCCAAAAATTATAGAACATGAGAAGATGTATCCACCAGATCCTTAGATCTTTAATAACAACAGAAAACGCTGGAAAAACTCAGCAGGCCAGGCAGCATCCGTGGAGAGAGAAAGAGAGTTGACGTTTCAGGTCGATGACCTTTCATCAGAACTGGGAAGAGCTGGAAATCAAATAGATTTAAGGCCAGGGTAAAGCTGGGAAAAGGGGGAGGGGATAAAGGAACAAAGGAGGAGATGAAGAGACATTAAGAGACATTAAGAGATATGCAAGGCTAGAGGTGGTGTTAATGTGACAGATTAAGGCTGAATGAAGTGTGAAATCCACTGGCAGAATGAAGGACAGCTGCCAGCTTCTAGGAGGAAAAAAAAGGTGGGGGGGACAAATAAAAGGGTGGATAAAATAAAATATAAATGTGATTGGAGCTGAGGTTATGATCTAAAATTGTTGAACTCGATATTGAGTCCAGAGGGCTGTAGCGTGCCTAAACGAAAGATGAGGTGCTGTTCCTCGAGCTTACGCTGAGCTTCCGTGGAACAGTGTAATAGGCCGAGGACGGTGAGGTCAGAGTGGGAGTGAAGCGGTGAATTAAAGTGACAGGCCACCGGGAGCTCGGGGTCCCCCTTACGGACTGAACGGAGGTGTTCCGCAAAGCGGTCACCCAATCTGCGTTTGGTCTCCCCAATGTAGAGGAGTCCACATCGTGAGCAGCGAATACAGTATACTAAATTGCAGGAAGTACAAGTAAATCGCTGTTTCACCTGGAAGGGGTGTTTGGGGCCCTGGACAGTGGGAAGAGGGGAGGTATAAGGGCATGTGTTGCATCTCCTGCGCGTGCACGGGAAGGTGCCGGGCGAAGGGGAAGGGGTGCTGGGGGTGGTAGAGGAGTGGACTAGGGTGTCGCGGAGGGAGCGGTCCCTGCGGAATGCTGAAAGGGGAGGTGAGGGGAAGATGTGTTTGGTGGTGGGATCACGCTGGAGGTGGCGGAAATGGCGGAGGATGATCCGTTGAATGTGGAGGCTGGTGGGGTGAAAGGTGAGGACAAGGGGAACCCTATCGTGGTTCCGGGAGGGAGGGGCAGGGGTGAGGGCAGATGTGCGGGAGATAGAACGGACACGGTCGAGGGCCGTGTCGACCACGGTAGAGGGGAATCCTCGGTTGAGGAAAAAGGAAGACATGTCGGAAGCACTGGTATGGAAGGTGGCATCATCAGAGCAGATGCGGCGGAGACGGAGAAACTGGGAGAATGGAATAGAGTCCTTACAGGAGGCGGGGTGGGAGGAAGTGTAGTCCAGGTAGCTGTGGGAGTCGGTGGGCTTGTAGTGAATGTTAGTCAATAACTTAGATCTTTACTTTGGAAGTAAAGTTACATCTATTGTGATAGATATGTATGTAGACTTTTGATTTTTATGAATGGACAAAGAACTAATAACCCATTATTGACAAAATTGTGAAGTTCATTATTGAATCTTCAGGCAGAATGTGTTGGATCAAATTAAAGACATTTTCCTGTTTATAGTATTCCTGTGTTGTTTATTTGCTGGTGTTCATTTTAAAATGGAAGTAAGGTTCTTGACAGCATTTCAAAGTTGAGCTGGATTGGGTTCAGGTAGTCAAATATTATAGTAATTGCCACACCATGATTAGTAGAGTAGGAAATTCTTAGCAAATAGAGATTTCCCCCAAAAAATATTGTTCAATCAGAAATTGACCTTTCAACTTCAGCAATAGTAATTGTAAAAAAACCTAAGTTACAATATGACTGGATCTAACAGATCAGTACTACAGTTTCTCAACATTTTTCTCCCAAACTGCAATTTAAAAAGGTGGGAGGAGGCTTGTGTGGAGTAGAAACACCGGCAAAGACCGGTTGGGCTGAATGCTTGTTTCTGTGCTGTAAGTTCTATGTACTTCTTTGTAATATCTCTGCTCTCACTTTTACCCAATTCAGGATTTACCTCCTCCCCAATATCTTTCTCTCTTGTCAATACTGATACAAACTTCTTATGTATCCCCATGATTTCCATTTATCCTCTACTAATCTACTATCCTCTCATCTCTGGCCCCTCCTTATATTTAACAATTCTTTTTACTAATATATTTGTAATATTTTTGAGATTCTTTCCTCATGCTCCCTCCTTGCCTTCCTACATTACAACAGTGACTACACTTCAAAAGTACTTCATTGGCTGTAAAGTGCTTTGAGACGTCCGGTGGTCGTGAAAGGCGCTATATAAATGCAAGTCTGTCTTTTTCTTTCTTTCTTTCCTTGTCCCTTTCTTAACATCTTTCCTTATTTTCTCATTTTCTGTCTTATTTTTATCATAGTTTATATGCCCTCTTCTTCATTTTAGTTATTTTCTAATCTCTGCATTTATCCATAGCATTATAAACTTTAAGTAGTCCCCTTCCTTTTAAATGGTATATATTTATTTTGCAACTTTCCAATCTCCCTTTAAAAATATCCCAATGTAGATCTACAGTGCTGTGCACCAATTTCTCTTTCCATCTCATCTTATCTCAGCTAGCTCACTCATCTTTCAAAAATCTGTCCTATTCCAATCTGGTACCCTTTTCCATAGAACATAGAACAGTACAGCACAGTACAGGCCCTTCGGCCCTCGATGTTGTGCCGAGCATTGTCCGAAACCAAGATCAAGCTATCCCACTCCCTATCATTCTGGTGTGCTCCATGTGCTTATCCAATAACCGCTTGAAAGTTCCTAAAGTGTCCAACTCCACTATCGCAGCAGGTAGTCCATTCCACACCCTAACCACTCTCTGAGTAAAGAATCTACCTCGGACATCCCTTCTATATCTCCCCCCATGCACCTTATAGTTATGCCCCCTTGTAACAGCTACATCCACCTGAGGAAATAGTCTCTGAACATCCACTCTATCTATCCCCCTCATCATTTTATAAACCTCTATTAAGTCGCCTCTCATCCTCCTCTGCTCTAAAGAGAAAAGCCCTAGCTCCCTCAATCTTTCCTCATAAGACCTCCCCCCCCCCTGCCCCCCCCCCCCCCCCCCCAAACCAGGCAGCATCCTGGTAAATCTCCTTTGCACTCTTTCCAATGCTTCCACGTCCTTCCTATAGTGAGGTGACCAGAACTGCACACAATATTCCAAATGTGGTCTCACCAAGGTCCTGTACAGTTGCAGCATAACCTCACGGTTCTTAAACTCAAACCCCTTGTTAATAAACGCTAACACACTATAGGCCTTCTTTACTGCTCTATCCACTTGAGTGGCAACCTTCAGAGATCTGTGGATATGAACCCCCAGATCCCTCTGTTCCTCCACGTTCCTCAGAACCCTGCCGTTGACCCTACACGTTCCTCAGAACCCGGCCGTAAAACCTAGGGATTCAAATATATAATTCTCTGAAACTGACAGTGCAAGATGATCGATAAAGCCAAAAAAGGCTGCTAACATTTTAAGTTTAATAAATAGGAGCAAAAAGTACAAGAGTAAAGAAGTAATGACAAATTGGTTCGACCACATTTGGATTACGGTCACTGAGAAAGTGAGGAGAGGGGTTAGGAGAAATTTCTTTACACATAGTTGTTGGAGCATGGAATGCTTTGCTGCAGGGAATGGTTGAGGCAGAGGCCATTTCATCTTTTAAGTGAAAACTGGATAAATATTTGAGTAAGACAAAGTTGGGTGGGGTGAGAATGGGGACAATGGGACTTGTTTAGGAAAGAGCCAGCACAGAAATGATATGGCTGAATCGCCTCCTTCTCTGCTGTAAATATCTATATGGTTCTGTCTAATAGACAGCCCTGGTCTGCTGATTTACTCAAAGGATTCCTCTAGCTTGTGGAAGGATAGACTGATGCTTGTGGAACCACATCAACTTCCCTTCAGATTACACCAACATTTTCTTGCCTGTAATTTTCAGAGCGCCACTCCAGGGACAGTTGACCTACTTGGGTGGAGGAAGAGTAGATGAATCAAATTGTGATTCAACTACTTTATACTAAGAGTTTTTATCACATTTCTCTGCTCCTTGAAATAAATTTACTAGGAAAATCCTCTGACAAGGCCAATGCTTGCAGTGCTCTCTTAGTTGGAAGAGGGTGTCATATTGATGCAATTGAAACTAGAAGCAACAGCATAACCCAGAACAGATGTGGCGTGACCTTTAAATAATTGATCTTGGTTATTAAAAAAAGCATCTTTATGGAGAATGACCTATAAAACATTTCAATGAAAATAACTAGGAAATGATGGAAGCAAACTAGGAGAGGGAATTTTAACAAAAGCAGCAGGCAGATAAATACAGATCTGCCGTCATTCAGGGAATTGTAACTTTGAGGGAAGGATATTATGCAGTCTACTCTGGGAGACCAGAAATGAATGATTGATGAGTCATCTTCGTTCTTAATGTTTTTCAGTATGGAGTACACTCTACAAATATTGACACATTTCCTGGAACTTTCTGTCCAAAAATTAGTACCAGTTACTCAGAGAAACAGTAATTGTAGAAAATTACTTTCGTCGGTATACTTGGTAAATCTACAAATAACAGAACTGTTCAGACATTATGCTTGCAGCATATGATATGCCCAGACGGATGGAAATCTGTTAACATTACAGAACCCTTGGAGCCACTCACACATTCCAATTTGGAAAAACTGTATTAAAGGCCATTATTGCACACCCTTTAACTGGTTATGTATTAGAACAGCGGTTCCCAACCTTTTCTTTTGTGCGGACCACTCCATCGTCATCAAAAGCTTTTGCGGACCACAACGTAAGCAAGCCGTTTAAAACATTTTGTGAATAATTTCACAAATTACATCTGGCACTATTATTACCCTTCTCTTCACTTGCCATGTTCAATGTGAAATTGTTCTTCGCCATTCTGTTGTAGTTTTTACACTCTTGTCTTGCCTTATGGTTTTGAAGCCGCCTGAAGTCTGTGCCATTTACCTTCATGGCCTTTAAACCCCTTTTTCTCTTGTGGATGAATTGTTTGTTAGTTCCGTTGAACCAGGCTGGACTGTAATGATGCTCAGTACCTTTGCTTGGCATGGGTACACGTTGTTCCATTGCATTCAGAATCACCTCCTTGAAGGAACTCCATAGAACAACTACAGCAACAACCTCCACGTCTAGTTTAAACACTCACCACATTCTATCTGTCCTGCCGGCCAACACCTCAAACCCTTTTGTTTCGGTGGAAACCATCAGGTCTCTATAAGCTCCCTCTATTCCGAAAGCTGTAGCACTGTTTCATGAAACGAACCCCTGTTTCACTACAGCAAAGGTTCAGCGACGCTTGGCCTGTCTAATTGGTATTCGTGTCATCTCAGTCAATCCTCTGCCCAAACCAAACTCTCACAGTCACAGGATTAGAATGGCGGAGGCCGGCAGATTCCCCTTCACTGTTAGTGCAAACATTCATTTCACAATTAAGTGCTCTTTCTCTGTTACTATCGATTTACATACTCGGTTTTGATCGAACAGTGATTATTTTATATCGGAATCATGTTTAAGGGATGTGGTGTGTTCATTATCTGTACAATAACTCTGACCCAGTGTGAGAAGTAAAACACAAACTGTCCAGCATGGGGCTCGAACAATCCGGACAGCTTTTATCACAGTTGTTTAAAGCGTGGTGCTAATATCGCTAAGGGCACGGGTTTAATCCCTGTACAGGTCATCTGCAGTTTATTTCTTACCTTTTCGGTTTCTCCTGACATTGAAAATCCAGACTTTACAAAAAATCTACACAAACTGTCGGGGAAATTATTTTCAATAACATCCATTTCACCTTTGCACTGGGTGGAGCAACACATCTCTCTGTTTATTTGCCTTTCTTTGGTTTGCTGATAAACGTTTAACTCGCGGCCTGTTCCCGTTAATGGTCACAAGCAGTAACAGACAGACAGAGCGTGTCTGACCGCCCCGAGATGTGTAAAAGGCATCAGTTTAGGACAAATGCATCAAATCAAATGTTCACCCGGCACTGAGAGAGACAAAAACCAGAGAAAGGGGCAGAAGGAGATCGAGAAATAAAAGTTAAATACAGCCAATAGAAATAGTTTCCATCCTTGATGTCTCTCTCTATTCAAACCCAACCCTTCAGTGGCGGATAAAAGACTTCAGTTTAAACTGGTAAGTTCGCGAAAAGGACCCAAAGAAAGAGACACAAAATATCTAAAAGCCGCCGAATTCCACCTGAGCTATTTCGGCCTCACATCAAAGTGATTTTCGTGTCATTCTTTTAAAGAAACTCTAATCCCTCCTGCTCATTAATCACTTCGGGGGAATGGGAGCCGGCCAGATCTCGGAGCTCAGGTTATGTTCATGTTCTGCTGACATGTTTATAAACATCTAAAGCTGACACACCAGGGGAGACCTCACAGGGTTGGACACGTAGTGAAGTATACTGAAGTTTTTATAAGAAGTTACAGATCACAATATGTGTGTAAAATTCCCCGTTGTTTTCCCGGCACTGATGCGTTGTGAAGGGTGAGACTGGCCGGAAGTCCCACTGAGCTGCACTGACGCCGAGCTGCAGGTGAAATGATATGAAGTTCAACGAGAGAGCGATAAGATTTCAGAATCATGGAGAGATTTTCTGATATTGTTGTTGAATCTCATTTACATCAAACACTCGTTGGACTCTCTGCCGCGGAATTCAGAGCTAGGGATCGCCTGTAAAACCAGCAGTAAAAATAACCGCCCAACGTGGGTCTGGAACCCACGACCCTGAGATTAAGAGTCTCGTGCTACCAACTGAGCTAGCCGGTCCTGTCTACAACAATTCTCTCTGTCTGTCTTTATCAGTAAATCAAACGGCCAAAGCCGGTTGAAAGATGGATTCCTCTCACTGACCAATCATAAAACCCAGATCTTCTGTTATTTCACCTTCTAAGATCAGCCATGATCTCATTGAATAGCGGAGCAGGCTCGAAGGGCCGAATGGCCTACTCCTGCTCCTATTTCTTATGTTCTTAAACATTCACATCCATTTTGCTCTATTTATTTCTCACTTTTTTATTCTCTACGTGCTTTTTCTCAGAAGCGTTTCACTGTAGTTATTTATTAGAAGGAAGAAATGAACAGAAGTGATTTACTGGAATGGTACCAGGGATGAGGGATTTCAGAATGTGGGGGACTGGAGAAGCTGGGGTTGTTCTCCTTAGAGCAGAGGTTTTGACAGAGGTGTTTAAATTCATGAACGGGTTTGATATCGTAAGTGAGGAGGAACATTTTTCCAGTGGTTAAAGAGTCGGTGACCAGAGGAAACAGATTGAAGGTGATTGGCAGAAGAATCCGAGGCGACATTAGGAACCATTTTTTTTTAAACTGCGAGTTGTTGGGATCTGGAATGCACTGCCTCAATTCACAATTAAACAGATGTGTCCCAATAAATGAATAATGAATTCAGATATATCTACAGACACTTGTAACTTGCAGAGATAATAAACATTTACATCGAACACAAGTCAGGAATACATTTGTATCTAGCGGGAATGCACCCAGTATATTTACACCTCTGACAGCTGCTGGATGGAGCGTTCCTTGGTGGGCCAGGGGTTGGAATTCTTTGCAACCAGAGCACGGGGTTGATTTTCGGTCTGATTTTTATAAAACAGTTGGGCAGTTTATTAAATCAATTACACGAACATATAATTAAAGGCAGTATCACGATTAATAATTGTTTTAATCGGCATTAATAAACCGATAACTTTCTGTTGCAGACCGGAGGAAATGTTAGCATGTTGGCCGAATGACAGTCAGACTTTAATGTGTATTTGTGATGTGCGTGTGATGAGCCTTTATCCGTTCCCATCCCAAAGGATTGCAGCACTTTCAAACTAGAAGCAACAAACCTCTGTGGGATCATAAGAGAATATTTTGTTCTTTAAAAAATGCCACGGTGGGAATCGAACCCAGGCTCTCCTATATACTAGACAAGCTCTTTGACCAGCTAAGCCACGGAGCCAACTCACGGCTGAAATTTCTCTGCTCCCCTCACTGATATCTGGTACCTGTGGTATCGTGTTCCACATTCCAACCACTCTTCGCATAAAAAAGTTTTTCCTGAATTCCCGACTGGATTTATTATTGAGGATCTTATGTTTATGACATCTAGTTTTACTTAGTGTGACACAAGAGGACTGGCGGCTGCTGTTGTATAAAACCCACTGTCAAAGACCCACACTCCGTACATGCACACCTGAGGTTGTCTAATAGTGGGGACACTGGTGAAGATTGCTGAATTGAGGGGCACTAGTTGGGTTTATATGATAGAGTGGAGCAGTACTTGCCGTTGTGCGGTAGTGAGGTGGGAAATACTTTGGTGAATTTGTCTGGAACTGATTTTTCGGCCCAGTTGATTTGCTCCTTCCAGAAAACCAACCCGCCCTCCATCCACGGCAGGTTTTCACTTCCATCAGCTCATCCCCAAAACCCAGCTTTAAACAGCAATAAAAACACTGGAACCACACGGCGGGTCATTCAACATCTGTGGAGACAACAGACACGTTTATTTTAGGGGATTGGACCATTTTTTCACGGACCACCTGCAGTATCCTCGCGGACCATAGGTTGGGAACCACTGTATTAGAAGGTACCTGAAAGAGTGAGTACCTGTCTCCCTTAAATTCGGGAATTGAAACAAGACTGACTAGTTTTTTCATTCTCCATAGTTAACAAGTAAGTGTTGTTGAATCAAGATAATTGAATTCAATCTGTAAGTATGAACAGGTGATTGCAACTAAATTTGTAAGTGGGTGTAGGCCTTTTTTAGTACATCTGTGGGGGTGACAGAGTTGCCCCAGTGTCACAGGACGGGAACAGAAAATATTAAATCAAGTGCCTTCCTAGAGCAGCACAAATACAATAGAATCATAGAATGGTTACAGCACAGAAGGAGGCCATTTGGCCCGTTGAGTCCGTGCTGTCTCTCTGCAAGAGCACTTCAGCTAGTCACACGACCCCGCTCTATCCCTGTAGCCCGGCAATTTTTTTTCCTTTAGGTACTTATCCAATTCCCTTTTGAAAGCCATGATTGAGTCTACCTCCACCACCCTTTCAGGCAGTCCATTCCAGATCCTAACCACTCTTTGCGTAAAAATATTTTTCCTCATGTTGCTTTTGGTTCTTTTGCCAATCCCCTTAAATCTTTGTCCTCTGTTTCTTGACCCTTCTGCCAATGTGAACAGTTTTTCTCTATCTACTCTGTCTAGACCCCTCATGATTTTGAATACCTCTATCAAATCTCCTCACAATCTTCTCTGCTCTAAGGAGAACAACCCCAGCTTCTCCAGTCTATCCACATAGTCCCTCATCCATGGAATCATTCTCGTAAATCTTTTCTGCACCCTCTCGAAGGTCTTCATGTCCTTCCTAAAGTGCGGTGCCCAGAATTGGACACAATACTCCAGTTGAGGCTGAACCAGTGTTTTATAAAGGTTCAGCATAACTTCCTTGCTTTTGTACTCTATGCCTCTATTTATGAAGCCCAGGATCCCGTAAGCTTTTTTAACTGTTTTCTCAACCTGCCCTGCCACCTTCAACGATTTGTGCACATATACCCCCAGGTCTCTTTGTTCATGCACCCCCTTTAGGATTGTACCCTTTAGTTTATATTGCCTCTCCTCATTCTTCCTACCAAAATGTATCACTTTGCACTTTTCTGCGTTAAATTTCATCTGCCACGTGTCCGCCCATTTCATCAGCCTGTCTATGTCCTCTTGAAGTCTATCACTATCCTCCTCACTGTTCACTATACTTCCAAGTTTTGTGTCATCTGCAAATTTTGAAATTGTGTTCTGTACTCCCAAGTCCAAGTCATTAATATATATCAAGAAAAGCAGTGGTCCTAGTACTGACCCCTGGGGAACACCACTGTATACCTTCCTCCAGTCCAAAAAACAACCGTTCACCGCTACTCTCTGTTTCCTGTCTCTATTTCCTGTCACTTAGCCAATTTCGTATCCATGCTGCCACTGTCCCTTTCATTCCATGGGCTTCAACTTTGCAGGCAAGCCTATTATGTGGTACTTTATCAAATGCCTTTTGGAAATCCATATACACCATGTCAACCGCATTTCCCTCATCAACCCTCTTTGTTACTTCATCAAAAAAACTCGATCAAGTTAGTTAAACACTATTTGTTTTTAACAAATCTGTGCTGGCTTTCCTTAATTAATCCACACTTGTCCAAATGACAGTTAACTTTACCCCGATTATCGTTTCTAAAAGTTTCCCCATTACCGAGGCTAAACTGACTGGTCTGTAGTTGCTGGGTTTATCCTTATACCCTTTTTGAACAAGGATGTAACATTTGCAATTCTTCAGTCCTCTGGCACCACCCTCGTATCTAAGGAGGATTGGAAGATTATGGCCAGTACCTCCGAGATTTCCTCCTTAACTTCCCTCAGCATCCTAGGATGCATCCCATCCGCTCCTGGTGACTTATCAACTTTAAGTACAGACAGCCTTTCTAGTATCTCTTTACCAATTTTTATCCCATCCAGTATCTCCACTACCTCCTCTTTCACTATGACTTTGCAGCACCTTCTTCCTTGGTGAAGACAGATGCAAAGCACTCATTAGTACCTCAGCCATGCCCTCTGCCTCCATGTGTAGGTCTCCTTTTTGGTCCCTAATCGATCCCACCCCTCTCTTACTACCTGTTTATTATTTGTATGCCTATAGAAGACTGTTGAATTCCTTTTTATGTTAGCTGCCAATCTCTTCTCATACTCTCTCTTTGCCCCTTTTATTTTCTTTTTCACTTGCCCTCTGAACTTTGTATATTCAGCCTGATAATGTAAACAATAATTAAGTAATGTTATTGTGAGCATCCAGGATGCAACCTGTACCCTGCGACGCCCACTGGCTGCCGGAGGCTGTAAGTGGCAATAGGTGCTAATTAAAAAGCCTAACTTTGTTGAAATTGCCAATTCATACAGAATGGATTTGCGTAGCTGGGATAAGTGATCTGTTTATACTGCATAATCTGTGGAAACTGCACTCAATTCAAATCTAGGTAATTAGGGGCCATTTACATTACAACCTGGTGTTGATGCATACCAACCCTAACGTAGTGGTGGAAATGTGCCCTTAAAATGATTATGCTCCGATTTTGCACGGAGAAGAGTTTAGATTCAGGCTGAATGAGCCCACTCAATGCATACTAAGTTTTCTCACTCCAGTTTTGTATTTGTGTTTGCCTCATCCTAAAACAAGTCTGCCTTACAGTCAACTAAAAGGTTACGAGGTAAGAGTAATTATTTACAAATCTATTGTTTAAAAAAAAACTGTGCCTTTTATTCTTGATCACAAATGAAATTCAGCTGTAAATTCTCAACAATTGAAGTTGTATAAAGGGAGTTCTTGTATTAATGGTACTTGCCTGTATAGCGTGAATAAATCAATTGTACGCTAATATAAACTGTAGATGAGGATTATTTTAAGATGCTAAAAATGGAAAGAAGGGACACTGCAGTGAAGGGAACATAAACCGTGGTATATTTCTGACTGATGACTTCCGTGTGACATTGGCTGTAAAGCGCTTTGGGATGTCCTGAGGTTGTGAAAGGTGCTACATAAATGCAAGTTCCTTCCTTTTTTTTAATGTTATTTTTATAATTAAAACAAAATTGTGTGACACTTTTAAACTCATTTTAATTTATATAGTAAAAGGTAGGTCATGCCTGATGAACCTGATTGAACTTTTTGAAGAAGTGACTAAAGCAGTGGGCAGGAGAATGTCTATGGATGTTATTTATGTGGACTTCCAGAAGGCATTTGATAAAGTCCCTCATAAGAGATTGTTAGCTAAAGTTGAAGCTCATGGAATTGAGGGCAAATTATTGACCTGTTTAGGAAATCGGCTGAGCGGCAGGAGACAGGCAGTAGGGACAATGGGCAGGTACTCTAATTGGCAGGATGTGACTAGTGGTGTCCCGCAAACATCTGTGTTGGGGCCTCAACTATTCACTGTATTTATTAACGACTTAGATGATGGGATAGAAAGTCACATATCCAAGTTTGCCGATGGCACAAAGATAGGTGACCTCGTAAGCAGTGCAGATGAAAGCATAAAATTACAAAGATATTAATAGATTAAGTGAATGGGCAAAACTGCGGCAAATTAATTTCATGGTAGGCAAATGGGAGGCCATCCACTTTGGACTTAAAAAGGATAGAACAGAGCACTTTCTAAATGGTGAAAAGCTAGAAACAGTGGAGGTCCAAAGAGACTTGGGGTCCATGTACATAGATCATTAAAATGTCATGAACAGGTACAGAAAATAATCAAAAAGGTTAATGGAATGCTGGCCTTCATATCTAGAGACTAGAATACAAGGGGTTAGAAGTTATGTTACAGCTGTACAAAGCCCTGGTTAGACCACACCTTGGAGTACTGTGTTCAGTTCTGGGCATCACATCTTAGGAAGGATATGTGGGCATTGGAGGGAGTTCAGCGTAGATTTACCAGAATGATACCTAGACTCCAAGGATTAAATTACGAGGAGAGATTACACAAACTAGGGTTGTATTCCCTGGAATTTAGGAAGTTAAGAGGTGCTTTAATCAAAGTTTTCAAGATATTAAGGGGAACAGATAAGGTAGATAGAGAGAAACTATTTCTGCTGGTTGAGGAGTCTAGGACTAGGGGGCAGTGTTTAAAAATTAGAGCCAGGCCTTTCAGGAATGAAGTTAGGAAACACTTCTACACACAAAGGGTGGTAGAAGTTTGGAACTCTTCCGCAAATGGCAGTTGATGCTAGGTTAATTTTAAATCTGAGATTGATAGATTTCTGTTAACCAAAGATATTAAGGGATATGGGGCAAAGGCGAGTCTATGGAGTTAGGTCACAGATCAGCCATGATCTCATTGAATGGTGGAACAGGCTTGAGAGGCTAAATGGCCGACTCCTGTTCCTATGTTCCTATGACCTATCTATTGTCAATGGTTGACTGAGGGGCTGTATCCTTATTTTTCTCTCCATGCAGGCAGAATGATGAGATGCAGAATGGTTGATCTCAAGGGAAGAAAGGATTTGTTTTAAACCAAGTACAAGTGAGCTGTTGCTATGATTATGTTGTTTGAATCGATACGACTCATCTTATGATATTTCAGCAGGTTGTCTTGCTTGACTTATAATAGACTAACTTCCCCGAAGGCTGCCTTTCTGCGCCTAGCCTTTCCTGGGCTTCTTTGCCTCAACTGCCCCTACTGTTGCTAAAATGAAACTGCCTATTTTTGTGTCTGGCATTCTGCTTTACTCCTGACTGTTCACAATCAGGGAGAGATCAAAAACTTTCCAGCGCACTGGGTATGAAGTGTTAGTCAATTACAGAGAAAAATCACCAAATTGCTTCTTATTAACAGTCTATGAGTAAGCAACATCAAGGCTAGCTCATTAGCATATTAATTACTTACCATAGAAACATAGAACCTTATTTGTTTTACTATGCCTTTAAAACACGATAAAGTAACTTTTTTAAATGCTTTCTGTAGAAAAATGTTCAAATGATATTGAACTGTGACAGTGATGAAGGATAGTGCCAAAATCATGGCTCTGGTTAAGCAAAATTCAGATTCGTAGCCAGCAGCAGAATAGCACCAGCAGGCAGATGAGGGAATATGATTAAATTCACATAAGGACAAGTGTATGGCTGAATTATACTTGGTCCATCTATAACCCTGAACAAATCCATCTCAGTCCAGGCACCAGTAGACTTGACGCCACAGCACAGAAAGGCACTGAGTTTGACAGTCTCATTCAATTCTTTTTGGATTGAGGTTAAGACACATTTCCTCTTCCCCTTCCCCTTCATGAAGCCTCCCGTCTGGCTATACCTTACACCCCTTGCCCTGACCAAATTGCCACTGCAGTGCTGGTGTGGCCCTTATCACCAAATCTCACTTTGGGCTGTCCCCTTACTCCTCTGGCACCTCCTTTTGAGCATCTCGCCTTGTTCCACCCCCTCACCTCTCCTTGTTCTCTGCCGCTCACCCAAGTACCATGCCAAGTTTCTCATCGAGATATCTTCACTGTTTTCCTCCCTCAGCCTCTGCACCGAGCTACTTCTCATCCTTGGTGATTTCAACCTCCATCTCAAATCATCATGCCCTCTCTCCTCTGAGTTCACTGCCCTGCTACCCTCCCGTAATCTCTCCCTCCATATAAACTCCCCCCATCCATAGTCACAGTAAACCCCTCGATCTCGCCATCTCACGTGGCCTCTCTACTTCCATTATGTCAATCACAGATAAGGCCATCTCTGATCACTTCCTTGTATCCCTCTCATCTCACATCTCCCTCCCAACCTCACTTCCTTCTGTGTCTGCCCCTGGAGAAAAAAACTCTCCCACAAGTCACTTACAATGGCACTTTCAAATTCCCAACTATCTAGCCTTTGGCCCTCCATTCACCACAACATTTCAGCAGCTACCGATCTGCTCAATCACACCCTCATCTCCACCTTTGATGCCTTTGTCCCCATTAAGCCATTGCTGTCTCTCAACCTGGTTGTTCCCCCTTCCTAAAGTATATGGATGTTGGTTGAAGATAGGATCAACCTCAACAGTAAACATTCACTGTAATGTCACTTAGTCTGTTAATAATGTGGAAATATATCTCTGCATCATTCACTGTCTTCAGGAGAGAAAGAAGAAAATGGTGGCGGGGTGGGGGAGAAAAAATGATAATGGATTGAATTGACCATTGCTATTTGTGTTGCATTGTTTATCCAATCATGCTAAGAATGTGGTGTATTTGGACTTTCAAAAGGCTTTCGATAAGGTCCCACATAAGAGATTAGCATGTAAAGTTAAGGCACATGGGATTGGGGGCAAGGTATTGACTTGGATAGAGAACTGGTTGACAGACAGAAAGCAAAGAGTTGGAATAAACGGGTCTTTTTCCGAGTGGCAGGCAGTGACTAGTGGGGTACCGCAGGGATCGGTCCTTGGACCCCAGCTATTCACAATATATATTAATGATCTAGATAAGGGAACTAGATGTAATATCTCCAAGTTTGCAGACGACACAAAGCTGGGTGGGCGTGTGTGCTGTGAGGAGGATGCCGAGAAACTCCAGGATGATTTGGACAGGTTGGGTGACTGGGCAGAAGCATGGCAGATGCAATATAACGTGGATAAATGCGAGGTTATCCACTTTGGTGTCAAAAACAGGAAGGCAGTTTATTATCTGAATGGCAATAGATTGGGAGAAGGGGAAGTGCAACGAGACCTGGGTGTCCTTGTGCACCAGTCGCTGAAGGTAAGCATGCAGGTGCAGCAGGCGGTTAAGAAGGCAAATGGTATGTTGGCCTTCGTAGTGAGAGGGTTTGAGTATAGGAACAGGGATGTCTTGCTGCAGTTGTACAGGGCCTTGGTGAGACCACATCTTGAGTATTGTGTGCAGTTTTGGTCACCTTATCTGAGGAAGGAGGTTCTTGCCATGGAAGGAGTTCAGCGAAGATTCATCAGGCTGATACCTGGGATGGCAGGAATGACGTATGAGGAGAGATTGGGTCGATTGGGCTTATACTCGCTGGAGTTTAGAAGAATGAGAGGGAATCTCATTGAAACTTATAAAATTCTGAAAGGACTGGACAGACTAGATGCAGGAAGGATGTTCCCGATGGTCGGGGAGTCCAGAACCAGGGGTCACAGTCTAAGGATAAGGGGTAAGCCATTTAGGATAGAAATGAGGAGGAATTTCTTCACCCAGAGAGTGGTGAACCTGTGGAATTCTCTATCACAGAAGGCAGTAGAGGCCAATTCATTAAATATATTCAAGAAGGAGTTGGATATATTTCTTAAGGCTAAAGGGATCAAGGGATATGGGGAGAAAGCAGGGACAGGATACTGACTTTGGATGATCAGCCATGATCGCATTGAGTGGCGGAGCAGGCTAGAGGGGCCGAATGGCCTGCTCCTGCTCCTATCTTCTATGTTTCTATGCTTTCTAAAGTGGTTACTTCAGGTCTCCTATTGCCCACGCATTTCTTAAATGGCTTTTGTGAAGTTGGGAAGTTAGAGCTTTGGATTCTGATGGAAGTCACAATGCTAGCTCTATGCAAACTGTCAACTTTCAGCCCATGTGGCAGCTTGTACACTTTTTACAAGAAGAAAACAACAGCTTTTTCACTGGCATTGACCAATCATTTGGAAGGTGAGACTGGAGCCTGACAGAACCAGCTGGGCAGGACTGCACAAATACTCGAGGCAGAAAATGAGTTGGTTTCTTATTGTGTATTTAGTGTTTCTGCCAAAATAAGTTTTATATAAAAAATAAGCTGTCAAAATGCAACTTCAAAAACTTCTTGATTATCCTGAAAAACAACTTTCTGGGACATGCCTGACTGTTGTCTTTTTATGTGAAGGTGTATTTTCTTCAGTACTGGTTGCAGCTGTTCTTTTGAGATAAGGTGAACGTTTCTGATCTGAATGCATTAACTAGCTTTATTTGTTGAATCCTGTCACAGTACTTGTGGAATTGCCAAGGCTGAGAAATCACATAGGAGTTAAATTGATGGTCCATTTTAATTTTACAGTGTTAGCCATGGCTCAGTGGGTAGCCCTCTCGCCTCTGAGTCAGAAGGTTGTGGGTTCAAGTCCCACTCCAGGGACTTGCGCACATAAAGCTAGGCTGACACTCCAGTGCAGTGCTGAGGGAGTGCTGCACTGTCGGAGGTGCCGTCTTTCAGATGAGACATTAAACTGAGGCCCCGTCTGCTCTCTCAGGTGGACGTAAAAGATCCCATGGCACTATTTCGAAGAAGAGCAGGGGAGTTATCCCCGGTGTCCTGGCCAATATTTATCTCTCAATCAACATAACAAAAACAGATTATCTGGTCATTATCACATTGCTGTTTGTGGGAGCTTGCTGTGCACAAATTGGCTGCTGCGTTTCCCACATTACAACAGTGACTACACTAAAAAAAAAGTACTTCATTGGTTGTAAAGCGCTTTGAGACGTCTGGTGGTCGTGAAGGACGCTATATAAATGTAAGTCTTTCTTTTCTTTTTTAAATGCAAGTGAGATTCACACTCAGAATTGCAGTAGATCAGGTGTTAAAAATCAAAATGATCTGGAGGGGGGAATGCCCCGAAAAATGCCTTCAGCGTTCACAACTCACTTTAGTAATTTCTAAATCTTCTCTGCTGCAAATGTGCTTTTGTGAACTGCAATAAAAGTGATGGAATGTTGAGAATATCTGCAGCATAGGTTATGATAAACCCATATCCCACTGCTGTCTGTCTAACTCCCTGTCTTTATATTTTTAGTTTTTTGCATGCTAATGACTACGAGCTTTTTAACCAGAAAATCTGGTAAACCAGAAAAACTGGTTAACGAGATAAACTAACTTGCACCAAGCCCCGTTCACTTATCACCCCTGTGTTCACTGACCTACATTGGCTCCCGATCCACCAATGCCTCGATTTTAAAATTCTCATACTTGTGTTCAAATCCCTCCCTAACTCTGCAACCATCTCCATCTCTACAACCCTCCAAGAACTCTGCATTCCTCCAACTCTAGCCTCTTGTGCAATCCCCACTTCCTTCACCCCACCATTGACTGCGTGTCTTCAGTCGTCTTGGCCCTTAACTCTGGAATTCCCTCCCTAAATCTCTCTCCTCCTTAAAACCTACCTCATTGACCAAGCTTTTGGTCACTTGCTAATGTCTCCTTCTTTGACTCAATGTCAATTTTTGTCTGATTACGCTCCTGCGAAGCACCTTGGGATATTTTACTACGTTAAAGGTGCTGTATAAATGCAAGTTGTTGCTGTTGTAGAAAGGATAAAATGGCCTATTATCTAGCATGTGAAGGTAACTCTTGTATAAAAAAAAAATGGTAAATGTTGGAAATCCAAAACATAAGCAAAAAATACTTGAAATACACAGCAGATCTGTATCAGCAGATGCAAACGCTGAGGCGGGGGTCTTGCATTATTCCATCCATCTCATTTATATTCAAACATTTAATTAGTTTGTTGTGGGAACTTTGCCGATTGGAAGATACAGATGGTGTCTTGCTGAGCCATTCTAAACTGGAAGGCCCCAGGTCAAATTGCTGCTGTTCTTTGTTTAATTAGCTTACCTCAGCCAGGATAGTAGCGAGGACACTGCAATTGGCTTTAGCATCCCCAGGTTATGGCTAACTCGGGACTGCAAGGTTAACTGTAGCAATCCTACTACTGCCCAGGCTCAGATCAACTAACTTAGCATAGACCAGGAATTGGACCTGGGACCCTCCTGTTATGATTGGCTTAATAAGACACCATGGGCTGGATTTTGTCAGCCCTCTGGAGGTGGGACTGCCGGTAAATTTGTAGAATTTGGGGGCAGGTGGCAAACCTGCCCCCAACCCGCCTCCATGCCCTCTTGCCAGGAGGCAGGAAGCCATCCTGCTCCGGGTTCCATCTCCTCGAGGCAGGAAAGGGATTAAAGCCTATTAACTGCCTGTTAACAGATAGTTAACAGGCAGAAAATAGGATTATCCCATTTTCCGCTACGAAGTGCAGGCTTCCCAACCTCGGGGAACCCCACCAGGGTGTAGGAGGTCTGCGGGGGTCGGAGGGGTCTGAAAGTGCAATGTAGAGGTGAGTGATGGGTGCAAGTGTGGAGTGGTAAGTATGTAAGGTGAGTGTAAAGTGTTAGAAAATGTTCACTTACCTTTGTTTCTGTCTACAGCCTTCAGCCGCTGTGGAGCCCGAGTCCCGACATCTCCATTGTAGATATCACAGACTGGCTGTTGGATCCTCCGAACCAACAGCCAGGTGATTTCTGCAAAGTTGAAAGGTTTGATGAGTCCTGAACACATGGACTCATCAAACTACACATAATGTCAGTGTTTGACAGCTTCACAGAGCTGACATTTCTTCTTTCAAAAGTTCTTGACAGATGGCACATCATACGTTGACGTGCTCTGTCACTGACTTCCCCCTAATTGGCCTGCTGAGCCCGCTGGGCGGGCTTAACAAGGTCAATCAGGGGAAAATCCCGCTGGTTGGCCAGAAGCTGATGGAGGCGGGATTGAAAGCCGGCAAGCAGCAGTCCCACCTCCAAAAGCTTCCCATTGAGAAAATCCAGGCCCATGAGTAGAGTTACCTACTCAGTTGTCAATGAGATCAACACGTAATCATAGAGAGAATCACAGAATATTGCAGCAAAGAAATCGGCCATTTGGCCCATCAAGTCTGCACTGGTATTTTTCTCCACAAGAGCCTTTTAGTTTAATCCCACTCTTCCTTGTTTTCTTCTTATACTCTTTTAATATTCCTCTCTTTGAAGCAAATATATAATTACATTTTAAAGAATTTGTGGAATCTGCTTCAACAACTGGAAGCTGATATTCCTGGGAACAGGTGCAGGAGCTAACTTAAACACAGGCTAGAGTGGAAGAGACTGGTGCTGACCTATGTGCCTTGGGCACCACAGGAGCCACAGCCAGACATCATGCAAATGTTTGATTTACAGGCCTATACTCATACTTTAACTTTTACTTTAATTATAAAGTCACTGTAAGCAGTTTAAAAGTAAATCTTACTCTAAGTATTAGCATGTAAATAGTTACCCTTTTCCCTAGCTAACTAATACGAGTCATTTTAAGATGCAGTATTCCAGAAACTGAACAAAAGTTGGTCACTGATATTTCTCCCAAGTATAGAAAACATTTTTCTCCCTGTTGATTTTGTGCATGAAGATAGAATAAAAGTAAACTGGCATAGTAGCCAATGTGAATTTTTGACCTACTTCCCATTTACAAGATCTTTACTAACCAAGTGATTTGATCTATTGCACCACACCCATAATCTTGTCATTTGTACACAGCAAACTTCCATTAGGGAATTTTTAAAAATACCGTGTGCTTTCAATACAACTTTTTTTGAGGTTGGCCATAAGTAATTAAATAAATATATGGTCTCTGAGTACTGCAGGTACATTATAATAGGATAAAATTCAAAAAGAATCATAGCACTATTAGAAGAACGATCATTGAAGCAAGTCTTCTGTCTGTGGATTCAGATTATTTATTGAAAGGTTTGTGTTTTCCACTTTTATTACATGGGATTTTTACTGGTGTTTTGGGGATTGCATTCTGTGATTCCATCTGTGAAAACTAAAAATCAGTGGCTTCACCCCCAGCTCTTCCTTCAGCCCAGCTCTGACCTCTATCACTTTGCAGCTTCCCCATCACCTTCCTGGCACTTGGCCTCATCTCCTGCATGAGACCAACCTCCTGCGTCCTAGATTGTCTTCTGATCCAACTCTTGGCTAAACTAAGTTCTCTTGCCCCAGTCCTTGTTAACTGAATAGCAGCTCCCTTTTCTTGGGCATTGTCCCCTCGCCCTTTAAAACTACCATCATCATTCAGAGGAACATAGGAACAGGAGTAGGCCATTGAGCCCCTCGAGCATTCAATGAGATCATGGCTAATCTGCAACCTGACTCCAGAGACCCGCCTTTGGCTCATATCCCTTAATACTTTTGGTTAGCAAAATGCTATCAATCTCAGATTTAAAATTAACAATTGATCTAGCATCAATTGCTGTTTGCAGAAGAGAGTTCCAAACTTCTACCACCCTTTGTGTGTAGAAGTGTTTCCTGATTTCACTCCTGAAAGGTCTGGCTCTAATTTTTAGACTATTCCCCCTAGTCCGAGAATCCCCAACCAGTGGAAATAGTTTCTCTCTACCCTATCTGTTCCCCTTAATATCTTGAAAACTTCAATCAGATCACCCCTTAACCGTCTAAATTCTAGGGAATACAACCCTAGTTTGTGTAATCTCTCCTCGTAACTTAACCCTTGAAGTCCGGGTATCATTCTGGTAAACGTATGCTGCACTCCCTCCAAGGCCAATATATCCTTTCTAAGGTGTGGTGCCCAGAACTGCTCACAGTACTCCAGGTGTGGTCTAACCAGGGTTTTGTATAGCTGCAGCATAACTTCTACCCCCTTGTATTCTAGTCCTCTTGGTATAAAGGCCAGCATTCCATTAGCCTTTTTAATAATCAATGTACCACGGGGCCCCCAAGTCTCTTTGGACCTCCACTGTTTTTGCTTTTCACCATTTAGAAAGTACCCTGTTCTATCCTTTTTAGATCCAAAGTGGATGACTTCACATTTGCTTACATTGAAATCCATTTGCCACAGTTTTATCCATTCACTTAATCTGATGCTATCCCTTTGTAATTTTATGCTTTCATCTACACTGCCTACAATGCCGCCTACCTTTGTCTCATTGGCAAATTTGGATATATGACTTTCGATGCCATCATCTAAGTCATTAATAAATACTGTGAATAGTTGAGGCCACAACACAGATCCCTGTGGGACACCACTAGCTGCTCAGCCAATTCCCTAACCAGGTCAATAATTTGCCCTCAATTCTGTGGGCTTCTACCTTAGTTAACAGTCTCTTATGTGGGACTTTATCAAATGCTTTCTGGAAGTCCATATAAATAACATCCATATACATTCCCCTGTCCACTACTTTAGTCACCTCCTCAAAAAATTCAATCAGGTTTGTCAATGATTTGGATGAGGGGACTAAATGTAACATTTCCAAATTTGCTGATGACACAAAGCTAGGTGGCAATGTCAGTTGCGAAGAGGATGTGAAGAGGTTTCAAGGGGATCTCAACAGGCTCAGTGAGTGGGCGAGAACATGGCAGATGGATTATAATGTGGATAAATGTGAAGTTATCCACTTTGGTAGAAAAAACAGAAAGGCAGAGTATTTCCTAAATGGTGAAAGATTGGGGAATGCAGATGCTCAAAGGGACCTGGGTGTCCTTGTACATGAGTCACTGAAAGTGAATGTACAGGTGCAGCAAGCCATTAGGAAGGCAACTTGTATGCTGGCCTTCATTACAAGAGGATTTGAGTTCAGGAGTAAAGAAGTCTTACTCCAATTATATAAGGCCTTGGTGAGACCACACCTGGAGTACTGTGTACAATTTTGGTCTCCTTACCTAAGGAAGGATATACTTGCCATAGAGGGAGTGCAACGAAGGTTCACGAGATTGATTCCTGGGATGGCGGGACTGTCGTATGAGAAGAGATTGAGTAAACTAGGCCTGTATTCTCTTGACTTTAGAAGAATGAGAGGGGATCTCATTGAAGCATACAAAATTATTACAGGGCTTGATGGGGTGGATGCTGGGAGAATGTTTCCCTTGGCTGGGGAGTCTAGAACCAGGGGCAACAGCCTCAGGATAAAGGGTAGGCCATTCAGGACTGAGATGAGAATAAATTTCTTCACACAGAGGGTGGTGAATCTTTGGAATTCTCTACCCCAGAGGGCTGTGGAGGCTCAGTCATTGGGTATATTCAAAACAGAAGTCGATAGATTTCTGACTAGTAAGGGCATCAAGGGATATGGTAAGGCCGGTAAATGGAATTGAGGCAGAAGATCAGCCATGATCTCATTGAATGGCAGAGCAAGCTCGAAGGGCTGAATGGTCTACTCCTGCCCCTATTTCTTATGTTCTTATGTCAGGCATGACCTACCTTTCAGAAATCCATGCTGGCTCTCTCTGATCAACTGAAAATTTTCGAGGTGTTCAGTCACCCTATCCTTAATTATAGACTCTAGCAATTTCCCGACAACAGATGTTAGGCTAACTGGTCTATAATTCCCTGGTTTCCCCCTCTCGCCATTCTTAAACAGCGTAGTGACATGCGCAATTTTCCAATCTAAAGGAACGGTCCCTGAATCAAGAAAACTTTGGAAGATTATAGTTAGGGCATCTGCAATGTGCTCACCTACTTCCATTAAAACCCTGGGATGGAAACCATCTAGTCCTGGGGATTTGTCACTCTTTAGTGCCATTATTTTCTTCATTACTGTTATTTTACTTACGTTAATCCTTTCCTCAATAAGTCCACCCTCAAACCCATCCTTTCTCTCCAATTAGTATGCCAACCATTACTCCAGCAAAATACTGAGGATGCTGGAAATCTGAAATAATAGCAGGTCAGGCAGTAACAGTGGAGAGAGAATTATAAAATCATGCAGCACAGGAGGAGGCCATTTGGCCCTTTGTGCCTATGCCAGCTCTTTGAAAGAGCTGTCCAAATTAGATCCACTCCCCTGTTCTTTCCCCATAACCCTGCAATTTTTTTCTTTTCTAGTATTTATCCAATTTGCTTTTGAAAGTTACTACTGAATCTGATCCCTTTCAGAGTGCATTCCAGATTATAACAACTCTGCGTAATAATTAAGTAAAATTTTCTCATCTCCCCTCTGGTAGTTTTGCCAATTATCTTAAATCTGTGTCCTGTGGTTACTGACCCTCCTGACACTGGAAACCGTTTCTCCTTATTTACCATATCAAAAGCCTTTATACTTTTCAGCACTTCTATTAAATCCCCCCCTTTAACCTTCTCTGCTCTAAGGAGAACAATCACAGATTCTCTAAGTTCTCCACATAACTGAAGTCCCTCATCCCTGGTACCACTCTAGTAAATCTCCTCTGTACCTTCTCTAAGGCCTTGACATCCTTCCTAAAGTGTGGTGCCCAGAATTAGACACAACAACACTCCAGCTGAGGCCTAACCAGTGATTTATAATGGTTTATCATAACTTCCTTACTTTTGTACTCTATGCCTCTATTTATAACGCCAAGGATCCCATATGCTCTTTTAACAGCCTTATCAACTTGTCCTGCTACCTTCAAAGATTTGTGTACATAAACCCCCAGGTCTCTCTCTTCTTGCACCCTCTTGAAAATTGTACTATTTAGTTCATATTGCCTCTCCTTCCTTCCAAAATGCAACACTTCACACTTCTCTGCATTAAATTTCATCTGTCATGTGTCTGCCCATTTCACCAGTCTGTCCATGTCCTCCTGAAGTCTGCAGAGTTAACAGTTCAGGTCGATGACCTTTCATCAGAACTGGAAGAAGTTAGAGATCTAACAGTTTATGAGCAAGTACAGAGCCTGGGAGAGGGATGCAAGAACAATAGGGAAGGTCTGTGATTGGGTGGAGGGCAAGAGTGATTAATTCACAAAAGGGATGATGGTGCAAGGCAAAAAGGGGCAGTAAAGGATATTGGCTCAGAAAATCAAGATATAGAATCAGTCTGGGTGGAGCTAAGAAGCACCAAGGGGCAGAAAACATTGGTGGGAGTTGTCTATAGGCCTCCAAACAGTAGTGGTAATGTAGGGGATGGCATCAAACAGGAAATTAGAGATGCATGTAACAAGGGTACTACAGTAATCATGGTTGACTTTAATCTACATATAGACTGGCCAAACCAAATTAGCAATAATACTGTGGAGGATGAATTCCTGGAGTGTGTACGAGATGGTTTTTTAGACCAGTATGTTGAGGAGCCAACTAGGGAGCAGGCTATCCTAGATTGGGTATTGTGCAATGAGAAGGGGTTAATTAATAATCTTGTTGTGCGGGGTCCTTTAGGGAAGAGTGACCATAACATGATAGAATTCTTCATTAAGATGGAAAGTGAAGTAGTCCAAGTCACTGAATATATTTAAGAAGGAGATAGATAGTTTTCTAGATGCAAAAGGCATCAAGGGGTATGGGGAGAGAGCGGGAATATAGTATTGAGATAGAGGATGGGCCATGATCATATTGAATGGCGGAGCAGGCTCGAATGGCCTACTCCTGCTCCTATTTTTTTTCTATGTTTCTAATTGGACAGTAAAGAAACAAAAGATGTGTCTAGAGGATCTGTAAATGGGAACAGCAGAATCATTACCAGCATCTGCTGTCCAAGAAAATGGGAATGGTGGATCTGAAAAATGCCTAATCGAAAGATGAGGTGCTGTTCCTCGAGCTTGCAACTTACTTGTACTTCTTTCAATTTAGCATACTGTATTCACTGCTCACTGTCTCCTCTCCATTGGGAAGACCAAACGCAGATTGGGTGATCGCTTTTGCTGAACACCTCTGTTCAGTCCGCAAGCGTGACACTTAGCTTGCCATTTTAATTCTCTGTCCCACTCCCACGTCTCTGTCCTCGGCCTCCTACACTGGTCCAGTGAAGCTCAATGCAAGTTAGAGGAACAGCACCTCATCTTTTGATTAGGCACTTTACAACCTCCTGGAGTTCAACAATTTCAGATCCTAACAACTTAAAATCCCTTCAGCTACTACGAGTAGCCCTGGGGAAAATATGAACTCAAACGCTAGACTTCCAAGACTGTTGCACGTATTTTAGGTAAATGTAATGTTTTGGGTTTTTACCCTATTTTACTTGGCATTCCTATAAGTAAGCCCTCGTACAAACCAGTGTGCTTTACTGGCCCAGTATCTATGCAAAGGTAGTAAGACAAAATTGAGAGGTCGCACAACACCAGGTTATAGTCCAACAGTTTTATTTGAAATCACAAGCTTTCGGAGCTTACTACTCCTTCGTCGGGTGAAGTAAAGAGATACAGAATCGCTTCTGTATCTCTTTACTTCACCCGACGAAGGAGTAGTAAGCTCCGAAAGCTTGTGATTTCAAATAAAACTGTTGGACTATAACCTGGTGTTGTGCGACCTCTCAATTTTGTCCACCCCAGTCCAACACCGGCATCTCCGCATCAAGGTAGTAAGACCCAGGGATTGAACAGAGAACTTTTATCGCTGTATGCTGGCTTCCTGGATATATCATGCTGCCACGTGATCTCCTCGAATTTGGTAGACAGAAGAATATACACTGGCCAGGTAATAAACCTTGAAATAAATTTATTGAACATGCAAGAAGTTAAAGAACAGGACTCCGTTTAAACAGTCTATTTACAGTAATTACAACAACAAAGGCGTATCCTCTGGGCTAACTCTCAATATAAAACACTCTAGAAATTCAGTTGTTCAGTTCTTGTGTATTCTCGACTGTGGAATGTTGTGACTAACCTCATGCCTCCGATGGCTTCACACTGGTCAGCTGAGAGCAGGTGGCCAAATAAGCCAACAGTCAGAAGCTCCTGGCTAAAGAGCTGTCTCTCAAAGGCACTACACATATGAAGGACCTGCCCCCCTTTCACACCTTCATTTGAAGTGCAACACAGTGAGGTGTGACAGACACAGGTGTGTATGATATAGAAGTTTATTGTGAATAACTTGTCCATCCGCACATTTGTCACGCTTTGTTAAAAATATAAGCCTGACATTTCATCCTTGGCTCTACCGATCGGAGTCTGAAATTTAAATTAGACCCCTTGTGAACTTTAGACTTATTTTTGATTCTTTTAATAATGAGAAAAGCCCCAGCGCTGTAGCTAAGCTCGGTGCAAGGCACAGTTGGCTGAGTATTGAACACTGTCTGAGATTGGCCTCCTAAAGCAACTGTTGCTCAAGTGTGTTTTGTGAGGAGAACTGGTGCCCTTTTTGAATTTTCCATTTGTGGGAGTGGAGACGGACAGGTGAGTTGTAAATGTCAAGCTGGAGGAGGGAGGAATGTATTGATATTGTTTTGCAAGGGTCAGAGCAGGGGTGAATAGATCAGTTACTCAGTTGAAACAGGTCTGGTTGGTAGAACTCTGACAGTAATGTACTCAGAAAAGTTCCATGCTTAGTAACTACCACCTGTGTGAATTAAAATGGGAGACAATCCAATTAAATCCAAATGATTACCAAGACAATGTCAGAAATTAAACAGAAAATAAATTGAGAAATGGAGATCATTTTTGCAAAGAGGAAAATTAATTCCAAAAAGCTCATAAACCAACAATTTATATTTTTTCTTTCAAACATCTTGCTTTAAATACTTTTATTCCTTCTGTAGTTATATTCTTATTTTTTGTATGGTAATTGCAATTAAGTGAGCTATTGAAACTAAGATATTTGTTCGAATAGAAGGGCAATTTTCACTGTTTACCAATAGTCTTCATGACAGGCTATGTTGGGAGCAGAGCCAGTCCTCCACACTGTTCCTGCAAAAATCTCCATAATGTGGAATTTCTAAATTTGAACTAATTTGTGTATTCTACCTAAGTATGAGAGAGAGGGGAAAAAGGAGAGAAGTTGATTGGGAGTCTTTTAAACATGCATTTGATCTGTTTGGTAGCAGAGATAGCGGATTGTTCAGCAATGGAAATTGCAATCCGGTGTATCTGAAGACAGATAATGCAGTTGTGTAGCAAGCACTGTGCATGGTCTTCATCTTTCCCCATATCCTAAGATAGGGTATAATTACAGCAACAGTGAATACGACCACAGAATCAAAATATAAAGGATGCCTCTATGGGCCATGTGGTGACCTCCAGTGTATAGGTATACAGACAAGGCAAGGAAGTGGGAGGTGTAATTGGACACCAGTCACCAGGAATTCTGTCTGGAATATATAATTTGATCCAATCAGTGGCAGTCAGGCTGGAGGCAGGCAGAGCAACATACAATAGCAAAATACTGCGGATGCTGGAAAATTGAAACAACAACAGAAAACACTGGAAAAACTCAGCAGGCCAGGCAACATCCGTGGAGAGAGAAACAGAGTTAACATTTCAGGTCGAAACCCTTCGTCAGAACTGAGAAAAAGGCAGGAAATGAAACAGATAAAAATGCAAGGGGGAGGCTGGGGGGAGGAATAACTATGGTAAGTAGAGACATTAAGAGATGCTCAAGGCAAGACGAGATGGTAATGGGACAGGTTAAGAAACAAAAGGTGAAGTGTGAAATGCTGGCAGAATGAGAGACAGCTGCCGTAGGGGGAAAGAGAGAAAAAAAAGGAAAAAGGCACGAGCCAAAAGGGTGGATAAAATGTATATATATGTGGTAGGGGCCGAGGTTATGATCTGAAATTGTTGAACTCGATATTGAGTCTGGAAGGCTGTAAAGTGCCTAAACGAAAGATGAGGTGCTGTTCCTCGAGCTTACGCTGAGCTTCCGTGGAACAATGCACGAGGCCGAGGACGGTGAGGACTGAGTGGGTGTGGAGAGGTGAATTAAAATGACAAGCGACTGGAAGCTCGGGGTCACCCTTACGGACTGAACGGAGGTGTTCCGCAAAGCGGTTACCCAATCTGCGTTTGGTCTCCCCAATGTAGAGGAGACCACATCGTGAGCAGCGAATACAGTATACTAGATTGCAAGAAGTACAAGTAAATCGCTGTTTCACCTGGAAGGGGTGTTTGGGGCCCTGGAGAGTGGGAAGGGGGGATGTATAAGGGCAGGTGTTGCATCTCCTGCGCTTGCACGGGAAGGTGCCGGGCGAGGGGGAAGGGGTGCTGGGGGTGATAGAGGAGTGGACTAAGGTGTCTCAGAGGGAGCGGTCCCTACGGAATGCTGAAAGGGGAGGTGAGGGGAAGATACGTTTGGTGGTGGGATCACGTTGGAGGTGGCGGAAATGGCGGAGGATGATCCGTTGAATGTGGAGGCTGGTGGGGTGAAAGGTGAGGACAAGGGGAACTCAATCGTGGTTCCGGGAGGGAGGGGCCGGGGTGAGGGCAGAAGTGCGGGAGATAGAACGGACACGGTCGAGGGCCGTGTCGACCACGGTAGAGGGGAATCCTCGGTTGAGGAAAAAGGAAGACATGTCGGAAGCACTGGTATGGAAGGTGGCATCGTCGGAGCAGATGCGGCAGAGACGGGAAAAACTGGGAGAAGGGAATAGAGTCCTTACAGGAGGCGGGGTGGGAGGAAGTGTAGTCCAGGTAGCTGTGGGAGTCAGTGGGCTTGTAGTGAATGTTGGTCAATAACCTATCCCAATCAACATACAAGCTCTGCTTGACAACGCAGAGATAGTTATCAACATATAGTAGCACTGCAGGCATAAACCTTCAGAGTTCAGACACTCCCACAGTTCAGACAATGCACAGTGCTAACACTTCATAGTTCAGACAATGCACAGTGCTAACATTCCCACAGACAATACACAGTGCTAACACTCCCCACAGACAATGCACAGTGCTAACATTCCCACAGACAATGCACAGTGCTAACACTCCCCACAGACAATGCACAGTGCTAACACTCCCACAGACAATGCACAGTGCTAACATTCCCACAGACAATGCACAGTGCTAACACTCCCCACAGACAATGCACAGTGCTAACACTCCCCACAGACAATGCACAGTGCTAACACTCCCCACAGACAATGCACAGTGCTAACACTCCCCACAGACAATGCACAGTGCTAACACTCCCCACAGACAATGCACAGTGCTAACACTCCCCACAGACAATGCACAGTGCTAACACTCCCCACAGACAATGCACAGTGCTAACACTCCCCACAGACAATGCACAGTGCTAACACTCCCCACAGACAATGCACAGTGCTAACACTCCCCACAGACATAGCACAGTGCTAACACTCCCACAGCTCAGATGATGCACAATATGACCATTCCCAGGCTCAGACAACGCACAGCGTTAATGCCCCCCAGGTGCTAAAATTGGAAGTGATAACGTGGTGCTAACTTTACAGATGCTAACACTGCACTAACGTTAACATATATGGCCACAGAACGTATCTAGAATGCTGACTGGAACAGGATGGTCTGGTTTCTTATTTCATTTCTTTGAGGAGGCAGCTGAATGAGGTTATGCTATAGTGTGATGGATTACGCTAACTGATACTGGTCAGTATGGGCGCACTCCTGCATTGAGAGAATGCCTAATACAGTCCTGAAATTTGTTGAAAGGTGGACAGAATTTCGACCTGCCAGCTCGTAAACATTAAATCCAACTATCTTCTGTAAAATATACACTTGTTCCAGGAGAATCCTATTAATAATGAAAGTATACATTCATTGTGTATTTTTGATAAGTATAGCAAAGTAATATTTTATATAAAATTTCCTTCTCCAGACATCTAGTTGCTACTTCACTTATTCTAAATATCACTGTAACTTCTTAAAATATTTCTGGGAGAAAATCCAAATGGAAACAAATTTAGCACCAATATCATATAGATATAAAGAAATGTAAAAGGTAGAAGCAATGGAAGGGGTGAAAATTGATAGCCAGGATGTACTAGAAAGGCTGGGTATGCTTAGAGTGGACAAGTCGCCTGGTCCAGATGGCTTGCATCCGAGGTTACTAAGGGAATTGGGGGAGGAGCTAGCAGAAGGGCTTGCCATAATTTTCCAATCTTCCCTAGATGCGGGGGAGGTGCCTGAGAATTGGAAAGTGGCAAATGTGACATCATTGTTCAAGAAAGGGTGTAAGGACAATTCTAGTAACTACAGGCCAGTTTAACATCAGTGGCGGGTTAAGTTTTAGAAACAATAATCAAGGAAAAAATTAACAGGCACTTGGAGAGGTTTAAGCTAATTAAGGAGAGCCAACATGGATTTGTAAAAGGCAGATCGTGTTTGACTAATCTAATTGAATTTTTTGATGAAGTAACAGAGGATTGATGAAGGGAATGCAATGGATGTTGTCTACATGGATTTTCAGAAGGCGTTTGACAAAGTACCACATAGAAGGCTGGTTAACAAAATTGAGGCTCATGGAATAGGTGGGGCAGTGGCAGCTTGGATAAGGAATTGGCTTAAGGACAGAAAACAGCAAGTTGTGGTAAATTGCTGTTTTTCAGACTGGAGGATGGTGTTCCCCAAGGGTCAGTGCTGGGGCCACTGATTTTTGTGATATATATAAATGACCTGGATATTGGAATACAGAGTAGAATTTCTAAATTTGCCGATGACATCAAACTTATGGGTGTGGCAAACAATGATGATGATACCAATCGACTGCAACAGGACATAGAAAGGCTAGCAGAATGGGCAGACAAGTGGCAGATGGAATTTAATACAGAGAAGTGTGAGGTGATGCATTTTGGCAGAAGGAACAGGGAGAGGCAATATACACTTAATGGCACAGTTTTAAAGAGTGTGCAGGGACAGCGGGACCTGGGAGTTAATGTGCATAGGTCCCTGAAGGTGGCAGGACATATTGAGAGAGTGGTTAACAAAGCATATGGGATCTTGGGCTTCATAAATAGAGGGATTGAGTACAAAAGTAGAGAAGTTATGCTGAACCTTTATAAAGCGCTGGTTAGGCCACAACTGGAGTATTGCGTCCAGTTCTGGTCACCACACTTTAGGAAGGATGTGAAGGCCCTTGAGAGGGTGCAGAGGAGATTTACCAGAATGGTTCTGGGGATGGGGATCTTAGCTACAAGGACAGGTTGGAGAAGCTGGATTTGTTTTCATTAGAACAAAGGAGGTTGAGGGGTGATTTGATAGAGTTGTACAAGATTATGATGGGTTTGGATAGGCTAGACGGGGAAAGGCTGTTCGCACTAATTGATAGTACACGGACTAGGGGACACAGATTTAAGGTTTTGGGCAAGAGATACAGGGGGGACGTGAGGAAAAACTTTTTTACGCAGCGAGTGGTGATGACCTGGAATTCGCTGCCGACGGAAGTGGTGGAAGCGGAGACACTCAATGTTTTTAAGGGGAGACTGGATAGGCACTTGAAGGAAATAAACTTGTAGGGCTACGGGGATAGAGTGGGGGAATGGGACTGACTGGATTGCTCTACAGAGAGCCGGCACGGAGTCGATGGGCCGAATGGCCTCCTTCTGTGTCGTTATGACTCTGAGTTATGAATATTAAAAAAAAAAAGTATTGTAGCCTCGATGCCCAGTTGTGCATGTGTGTATGTTTTATCTAGATATGCTATTCAGGGATCTAATTAGCTTGCTGGATAATCTCTTGTAGATTTACTTGTGAACTGCATGAATGGAAATCCAAATTCAGGACAGCTTTCAGCCTTTTCCAAAAGAAGCCCTGTTGAAACTCATTCTGAGGCCACTCCAAGTAAGTGTTCCTGTTCATCAGCTTCCTCAGTTTGCAAAATCGATCTGGAATGGAATTCTTTGGAATAGGTTCTAACAGGAGCAAGATAAGACTGTCCTTTTTTTCATCAAATACTTGTTGGTGTGCAAAGAAGAATTCGTAGTGGCACCATTCACTTTGTACAAAGTTTTTTGACAGGATAAATATGGTTTTGTAGCTTTTTGATATACAGTCAATGATATTGGTAATTATTGGCTTTCCAGGTTTGAAGTCTCTTTCATGAATGCAGATGCGGTATGGTGGCTCATTATTTTCTAACTGTACCAGCAATTTGTTCTTCACCCATAGTGAGTCATGTTCACTGTATGAAATGAAAGCATTGTAATCAAATTTTTTTTCAACCAGGTTGATGTCTAGACTTCTTTTAGCCTTAAGCCAGAGCCAGAGTGTGCGGATATACCAGGTAACATTATACTTTATACACAGCACAACACACAGCGCTACCAAAAGTGCTACACAGGCCAAAAGGACCCCAACAAATAAAGGAATGTTGCACTCAATGGGAGAAAATTTCAGGAATTGGATAGCTTGACCCTTGAATTTTCGCGGACTGTCACATTGATACTGGTCTGGCCAATCAAGAATCATTATATGTGTCTGTTGAACATAATTAGAGACTGACTGAATTGCACAGAAGCATTCCAAAGGGTTATTGCTGAATTTGAGCTCCGCTAGATCTAAGGACTGTAACGAGCGTACGTTTATGTTGTTAATTTTATTGTGGTCAATGTGCAAGGTTTTCAGCGAGTGACCCACTCCAATCTCAGGAAAAGAAACTATGATATTTGCTGTCAAAAAAACTTCGCGGAGGTTTCTCAGCCCTTTGAGGTTTGGGACTGTGCTGATGGAATTGTAACTCAAGTCTAGTGATTCCAGTGATGCTGGCAAGCAGTCAAACACATTTTTTTCCAGGTTATTGTGTGACAAATTAATATGTGTCACAGTCCGAGGCCATGTGCAGGCCAGTCCCTTGGGTAGTACAAGACCATTATGACTAGCACTTATACGAGACAAGCTCTCCATTTTAGATACTAATGTACTAAACCTTTGCAGATTTGAGAATTGATTCTTGTTTAGTATGAGGGTATTAAGATTGGGGAAAGGAGCTGCGCATTTTTTAGGAATAAAGGTGGCTTCCAGAAGCAAGTTGGAAGATAAGTCCAAATATCTTAAAAAAGTCATTATTTCTGATACCACACATGGGACATAGAACAAGTTCCCCTTTGTGATCATTATCTCGGTCAGTTGTGCAAATATATCTCGAAAATATTCAAGTGAGTAAAAACCATAGAAATTGGGATTTTCTATATTAATTACATGAAACTTGCGCAAATGAATCTGCTCAGCTGATACAGGCTGTATTTGCCACCTGCCAATGCCATCCATTGTAATAGTTTCCAAAATTAATTCTTTTATGTTTGAGCCGAGAACACTGTTAAAAAGATGAGAGGTCAAAGAATCATCGATGGTAATATTCTGTACAACTAGTGTCAAGATATTCGATTTCTTTAGAGGGAAAAACAAATCTACATTTTTTCCATTTTTGACTAAATCAGAGTTTAGAATTTCCAATGTAGTGGTCATTGTTGGAATATCCTTGAAAATATTGATCAATAATTGGGCTTTCTGCCCAAACTGTAAATCTAAAGAAAGCTTTTCCATGTTCTGGAGGACATTAAGTGTTCCAGGTTCATATGTCTGCAGGTCTCCAGTAATTAAATAGACCTCCTTAAGTGGGATTCCATGAAGGGCAGATAAGGAGCCGGACTTCAAGGAAGAAAGCCGAGTGTTTCCAAAACGTAAAGAATGCAGTTTCTGTAGTTTGTTGATCTCTGTTCCAAAGTCAGCTGTATCAAACATGTTGTTGGTGATATCTAGGTGTGTTAGTGACTGGAGATGGTTAAATGGCAAGACTGAAATATCATGCAAAAAATTATTTGAAAGATCAAGATACTGTAGTTCTGGATTTTTTGCAAATGATCCAGGTTCTATTGCAGTGATGTGATTGAACTGAAGAAAAAGATTTTTCAGTTTGGCAAGATTCTGGAAACTCTGCTGTTGAATTATTGTGATGTTATTGTGAGACAGGTCCAGCTTCTCTGTGTCTGGCCCCAGGGTGCAAGGAGAAAGTGGATATCCAATTCCTGAACAATTCACTAAAAAAGTATCAGTCCTCTTTGGTGTTGCACAACAACCAGCCATGAACAGAGAGCTTGTCAATACAGTAACTGCCCCCAACAGTGTCATCTTGGCCATGATGTCCGTAAAGAAAATTCTGCTTCCAAGTATCACTCTTCTATTAACATTTTGACCATCTTCAAACAAGTCCTGTCAAAAGAACAAATATGAATGATGAAAATACCGCCCTGGTCTCGAAGGAAATATCAGTGGCACAACATTCAGTACAATCCCTGTTCCACTTAAAATATCAGACATCTGATGTGAGACACCTTCCATCACTACAAAATATATCTTTTGGTTTCAGAGTCCTAGGTGCTACGGTGGCTGTGCATCAGGCACCATAATAACTGCAATGGATGCGAGGCTGCTGAAATATGACAAGGAAGTGTTTTTTGGTTGGCGGCAGGGGGGAGGGGTTAGTTAATAATTTAATATATCAAAGAGCAGAGATTTTATTTAACTTTAATCAATTACTAATAGGCACAGATCAAATATATTGATTTCATGATTTTGCACTTGCCTCGACAGCTCTACTTCAGAATGAACACAGTGCCAACTTACTTTTGATGGTGAAACTTCAAAGCCTATTTTTACTATATGTACATAAAAGTCCATACACATGATTGCAGAGATGAAGGTCCACAGCTTTTATGGTCCTCCCAGCTTAAGAATCACATCAAAAGCAGGTGCTACAAGGGCCCCTGCACTATTATTTTTCAGTATAAGTGGCTGCGCTGAGAAAACTAGTGTAAATCCATGAAATTTGTGATCGCCATTGCCTTGAATGCAGACGGAGCTATGATTTTTGGCGGGCGGTGCTAAAGTCACAGGAAATTACAGCTCAGCGTGCCGAGCGGTGTGACACACTTATGCCATAATTTCCTCTGTCTTTTGCTCTGGAAAACGAACCCAATGTTGTCGATGCCCCATTGAAATGGTGCAAGACTCCAGAAATTCTGGGCCACTGTCTTTAATAACTTAAGGAGTTAACTAGAGCTCCCACTTTCTATTTGGCAGGACGCACTGCCAGTGTGGGATGGGTGTGCATCTTTAGTGTTTACTTAGTTTTCTTCTTCTCCTACCGCTCCACTTTCCAGTTTTTTGTGCTTCCATTTCTACTCTCTCTCCTCTCCTTTTGCTATTCACACATTCTGTGTCTCATAAATAATCTTTAGTTTCTATCATTATACCTCCTATTGTCTCGTGTTAAGGTATCACTTCAGCCATTTATCAACCTCCTGGTTTCCACTTAAGCACCTGGAATCATAAAGCACAGAAGGAGGCCATTTGGCCCATCGTACCTGTGCTGGCTCTTTGAAAGCGCTATCCAATTAGTCCCACTCCCCTGCTCTTTCCCCATAGCCCTGCAAATTTCTCCTTTTCAAGTATATCTACAATTCCCTTTTGAAAGTCACTATAGAATCTGCTTCCATCACCTTATCAGGTAGTGCTTTACAGGTCATTCTATTTCTTCACTTGTGTGTTTTTCCTCCCCTGTCCCTCTGAGTCAGCAGGTTGTGGGTTCAAGTCCCACGCCAGGGACTTGCGCACATAAAGCAAGGCTGACACTCCAGTGCAGTCCTGAGGGAGTGCTGCACTGTTGGACGTGCTGTCTTTCGGATGAGACGTTAAACCGAGGCCCCGTCTGCTCTCTCAGGTGGACGTAAAAGATCCCATGGCACTATTTCGAAGAAAAGCAGGGGAGAACGAGATGTAATATCGCCAAGTTTGCAGACAACACAAAGCTGGGTGGGCGTGTGTGCTGTGAGGAGAATGCAGAGAAACTCCAGTATGATTTGGACAGGTTGGGTGATTGGGCAGATGCATGGCAGATGCAGTATAATGTGGATAAATGCGAGGTTATCCACTTTGGTGGCAAAAACAGGAAGGCAGATTATTATCTGAACGGCAATAGATTGGGAAAAGGGGAAGTGCAACGAGACCTGGGTGTCCTTGTGCACCAGTCACTGAAGGTAAGCATGCAGGTGGTTAAGAAGGCAAATGGTATGTTGGCCTTCATAGCGAGAGGATTCGAGTACAGGAGCAAGGATGTCTTGCTGCAGTTGTACAGGGCCTTGGTGAGACCACACCTTGAGTATTGTGTGCAGTTTTGGTCGCCTTATCTGAGGAAGGATGTTCTTGCCATGGAGGGAGTGCAGCGAAGATTCACCAGACTGATACCTGGGATGGCAGGAATGACGTATGAAGAGAGATTGAGTCGATTGGGCTTGTATTCGCTAGAGTTTAGAAGAATGAGAGGGGATCTCATTGAAACTTATAAAATTCTAACAGGACTAGACAGACTCGATGCAGGAAGGCGGGGGAGTCCAGAACCAGGGGTCACAGTCTAAAGATAAGGGGGTAAAAATTGAGTCGCGCCCCATTTGGGGCGCTAACCTCGCCGGGGCGCGACTTTTAGCGCCCCGAAAAAATTAGCGGCCCCGCGCCGGAACTTCAGTGGTTGCGCCCCAAGAGGGAAGCGGGGCGCAACTGGAAGCAGCCCGCATCCCTCTTGGGGCGCTGCGAGTGAATATCCTGGCGCTACGTGCCGCGGTATTGCAGGCCTTCCTCCCCTTCTTAAAGGACGGGACCCTGCGCAGCGCGAACCGGGGCCCAGCTGGGCCCCCAGGGATCGGGAGTGCCGGCAAAAGAGCCCGGCACTCAAGAGAAGTGCCGGGCTCTTGGAGCGCAGCCGGCACTTCACGGTGGGGGGGCTTCACGGGGGCCGGGGGCAGGTGCTGGCAGGCGGCCAGCAACAAAAATGGCCGCCTGCCACCTCCGCTTTAAATATCGCCGCCCCGGCCGCACGTACGCCTCCCTGAACCCGTCGGACATAGCGTCTGGCGGTAAATCAGGGGGCGCGACTGAAGATCACGGCCGGGGCGCGAGCGGGGTGCTGCGCACGGCGATGATGTCATCGCCGGCGGCGCAGCGCCACAGGGCGCTACCGGCTGCCGCCGCCGCTAACCTCCCACTAAATTTTTCGGGAGGCGTGGGCGGCGCTGCGCCCGGGCGTTAGCTGCTTTACGCCCCATTAGCGCCCTCTTAAGGCGCTAACGGGAGGCGCAAGCAGCTGAATTTTTCCCCCAAGGAGTAAGCCATTTAGGACTGAGATGAGGAGGAATTTCTTCACCCAGAGAGTGGTGAACCTGTGGAATTCTCTACCACAGAAGACAGTTGAGTACAATTCATTAAATATATTCAAGAAGCAGTTAGATATATTTCTTAAGGCTAAGGGGATCAAGGGATATGGGGAGAAAGCAGGGACAGGGTACTGAATTTGGATGATCAGCCATGATCACATTGAATGGCGGAGCAGGCTCGAGGGGCCGGGCCGAATGGCCCAATACTGCTCCTATCTTCTATGTTTATCCCCGGTGTCCTGGCCAATATTTCTCCCTCAACCAACATAACAAAAACAGATTATCTGGTCATTTTCGCATTGCTGTTTGTGGGAGCTTGCTGTGCGCAAATTGGCTGCCACGTTTCCCACATTACAACAGTGACTACACTTCAAAAAGTACTTCATTGGCTGTAAAGCGCTTTGAGACGACTGGTGGTCGTGAAAGGCGCTATATAAATGCAAGTCTTTTTTAAAATGTTGTTCCTCCGTGATTTCTTCCAGTTCCTTAATGGTGTATCCACCCGAAACCTTAACTCCTCTATTCTGGCCACAGACGCTGACTGTTTAAGATGGCAATTACCTGACTCTGCGTTCGCGCGATGTGGAAATGGTTCACCTCACAGGTTGCTCCAGGCTGCAGAATTACGAAATCTACCCCGTTCAACGAAAAGGGGAACATTAGCTGCTGATTGGGAGTTATCCTGTAGTGTAAAATTTCTAAAAACTACTTTAACGAACGGTACCTTTCTGACCTTCCGCTTCACTTTAATTGCTCGAGTCGATTCCTTAAAGTTGGGACACAATTTCCTTGAATTTCCGCACCGATCGCTGCTGTATTTCAGCACTCCTCAATCTGCTGTCATTTATTGGAATATTCGGAACTATTCTGAAAATAATCGACTGATCCCACTGGACCCAAGTGACCTTTGCGAGTCATCAAAACTTATTTCACTTGAATCATTTACTAACACTTAATATTTAACCTGGAACAGAGATAAATGAAGTACACAGACCGCTGTCCCAAGGATCCTGCGGTGCTCGGTGTTTCTGTTCAGCGCACACTATGCTGCTGTGTACTGTTTCCTCAGCAAAGTCCGGAACCTGACTGACTGCTGATTTTCTCCAACAGACGCGGCACCTGGTGAAACCGGGAGGGTTGATGGACTCGCAGCCTATTGCAACTCACCCTTCATCTGCTGTACAAGCAACTATTCAGAGCGCAGAGAAACGACTGGGCTTAAGCATATTGAAACGAGCTTTGAAAGCTGGTTTTGGATCTCTCCCCGTAAAATTATTCTTCCCTGTGAAAGTATCGGTTGGTTTGATGGACAGCAATAGGTCGGCGCCTTCTCCGAGAATGATACAGCACAGAAGGAGGCCATTCGACCCATCCTGCCTGTGCCCAGCCATCCAATTAGTCCCACTTCCCTGCTCTTTCCCCAGAGCCTTGCATTTTTTTTCCCTTTAAGTATTTATCCAATTCCCTTTTGAAAGTTACTACTAAATCTACTTCCACCAGCCTTTCAGGCAGTGCATTCCAGATCAGAACTTACTGGGTAAAAATATTCTCATCTCTCTGGTTCTTTTGCCAATTACCTTAATAATCTATGTCCTCTACCAGTGGAAACAGTTTCTTATTTACTCTAGCAAAGCCCTTCATGATATTGAACACCTCTATTAAATCTCCCCTTAAGCTTCTCTGCTCTAAGGAGAACAATCCCAGCTTCTCCAGTCTCTCCACATAACTGAAGTTCCTCATCCCTGGAACCATTCTAGTAAATCTCCTCTGCACCCTCTCCAAGGCCTGGATATCCTTCCTAAAGTGTGGTGCCCACACATTTCATTACTCCTAAAACCCTACTGCTTCCATTCCATCATTGGTGGCCATTCTTTGAGCAACTATACCGTGCCCCTGAAGCCCCCTCCCTAAAGCCCTTTACACTGCCTCCTCAGCTTTCAAAAACCTACTTTAAAACTCCTTTCTTTCAACTGCTTTTACCCTCTCCCATTTCAGTTTTCCTTTCCTGTCCAAATTTTCCCTCTGCCCTGCCAAGCAGGCCGAGAGGTTTTTCTTTACATGAGGATCAGATGTTATTGTCAATGGCTCTCCCTTGTCTTCAATCAGGAAATAGTTGAGGCATGTAATAAGGGAACATCTATAATTATGGGGGATTTTAACTATCATATTAATTGGACAAATCAAATGGGGCAGGGCTGCCTTGAGGATGAGTTCATTGAGTGTATTAGGGATGGGTTTCTTGAGCAGTATGTAACTGAACCGACCAGGGGGCAAGCAACCTTAGATCTGGTCCTGTGTAACGAGACAGGATTAATTAAAAATGTCCTAGTAAAGGATCCCCTTGGAATGAGTGACCATAACATGGTTGAATTCCATATTCAATTAGAGGGTGAGAAGGTTGGATCTCAAACAAGCGTGCTAAGCTTGAATAAAGGAGACTATGAAGGTATGCGAGCGGAATTGAGTAGAGTGGATTGGGAAAATAGATTAAAGGGTAAGACGACACATGATCAGTGGTGTACATTTAAGGAGTTATTTTACAACTTCCAAAAAATATATATTCCACTGAAAAGAAAAGGGTGTAAAAGAAAGGACAGTCATTCATGGCTAAGTAAAGAAATTAAGGATAGTATTCGACTAAAAACAAGGGCATATAAGGTAGCGAAATCTAGTGGGAGGACAGAGGATTGGGAAAACTTTAAAAGGCAGCAAAAAATAACAAAAAGATTGATTAAGAAAGGGAAGATAGATTATGAAAGTAAATTAGCAAAAAATATAAAAACAGATAGTAAGAGTTTTTATAGTTATATAAAAAGAAAAAGGGTGGCTAAAGTAAATGTTGGTCCCTTAGAGGATGAGACCGGGAAATTAATGGTGGGAAATATGGAGATGGCAAAAACACTGAATGAATATTTTGTATCAGTCTTTACAGTAGAGGACACTAAGAATATCCCAACACTGGACAAACAGGGGGCTATAGGGGGAGAGGAGCTAAACACGATCAAAATCACTAAGGAAGTGGTACTCGGTAAAATAATGGGACTCAAGGCGGATAAATCACCTGGACCTGATGGCTTACATCCTAGAGTCTTGAAGGAAGTGGCGGTAGGGATTGTAGATGCATTGGTAATAATTTTTCAAAACTCCCTGGATTCCGCTAAGGTCCCGGCAGACTGGAAAACTGCTAATGTAACACCCTTATTTAAAAAGGGCAGTAGACAGAAGGCTGGTAACTATAGACTGGTTAGCCTAACATCTGTGGTAGGTAAAATTTTGGAGTCCATTATTAAGGAAACAGTAACAGGACATTTGGATAATCATAATTTAATAGGACAAAGTCAGCATGGTTTTACGAAGGGGAAGTCATGTTTGACAAATTTGCTGGAGTTCTTTGAGGAAGTAACATATAGAGTGGATAAAGGGGAACCAGTGGACGTAGTGTATTTAGACTTCCAAAAGGCATTTGACAAGGTGCCACACAAAAGATTATTGCTTAAGGTAAAAAATCATGGGTTTGGGGGTAATATTCTGGCATGGATAGAGGATTGGCTATCTAACAGAAAGCAAAGAGTTGGGATAAATGGTTCATTCTCAGACTGGCAATCAGTAACTAGTGGTGTTCCACAGGGGTCAGTGCTGGGTCCCCAACTCTTTACAATCTATATTAACGATTTGGAGGAAGGGACCAAGTGTAACATATCAAAATTTGCAGATGATACAAAGATGGGAGGGAAAGTAGTGGGTGAGGAGGACATAAAAAACCTGCAAGGGGACATAGACAGGCTAAGTAAGTGGGCAGAGATTTGGCAGATGGAATACAACACTGGAAAGTGTGAGGTGATGCACTTTGGCAGGAAAAATCCTAGAGCAATTTATTATTTTAATGGCAAGAAACTGGAGAGTACTGAAGTGCAAAGGGATCTGGGGGTCCTGGTGCACGAAACTCAAAAGGTTAGTATGCAGGTGCAGCAAGTGATTAAGAAGGCAAATGGAATGTTGGCTTTCATTGCTAGGGGGATAGAATATAAAAATAGGGAGGTATTGCTTCAGTTGTACAAGGTATTGGTGAGACCGCACCTGGAATACTGCATACAATTTTGGTGTCCTTACTTAAGGAAAGACATCCTTGCTCTTGAGGCAGTGCAAAAAAGGTTCACTCGGTTAATCCCGGGGATGAGGGGGTGGTCATATGAGGAGAGGTTGGGTAGATTGGGACTCTACTCATTGGAGTTCAGAAGAATGAGAGGCGATATAAGATTGTGAAGGGGTTGGATCGGGTGGATGCGGGGAGGATGTTCCCGATGACGGGTGAGACTAGAACTAGGGGACATAGTCTTAGAATAAGGGGCTGCTCTTTCAAAACTGAGATGAGGAGGAACTACTTCACTCAGAGGGTGGTAGGTCCATGGAATATGCTGCCACAAAAAGCTGTAGAAGCTACATCATTAAATAAATTTAAAACAGAAATAGACAGTTTCCTAGAAGTAAAGGGCATTAAGGGTTACGGGGAGCGGGCAGGAATTTGGACATGAGTCTAGGTTCGGATCGGTCATGGCCCTGTGGGTAGTGGAGCGGGCCCAGGGACCGTGTAGCCTGATTCTGCTCCTATTTCGTGTGTGCAATTCTGTTAGATGCAGGAGATGGTTCTGTGATAGATAGTAGATTGGCGGTTAGGATCAGATCAGCCATGATCTTATTGAATGGCGGAGCAGGCTCGAGGGGCCGATTGGCCTACTCCTGCTCCTATTTCTTATGTTCTTATGTTCCTGTGCCATAAACAACCTCCAGGGCAGGGGGCAAGCAATCTTTTGTTGTGGTCAGTTAGTTGTCTGAGCAACCCATCACTATGCTTGCGTTTCTCTTTTCCCTCTCTCTAGGGATGCCCTACTTATCTAAGTCAAGCGAACTTGGGCACAGGTTGGCAAGAGTTTTAGGCTCCAGGACCCCGAACTGTGTTTACAGCACTGCTAGAGTTTAACCAGCTAAAAGTGTGCAGTTTAATAACACAAAGCACAAGTAGGCTTCCTGATGCTTGTGCAGTTAACACCAGCCTACTGATTAAGGCATTGGTTTATAGGCTCATTTGTAGCTGAGTGGGAACAATACTAGGTCCAGAGGCAAGTCTACCTCTCTGTCCCATTAATGAGCGCCCTGCGCACTGCCTAGCTCAGATATCAGACGACCAAGTTTGCCGCGGAGGGTTGGCTTAGTTCTAAGCCTTCGTCACAAAGGGTGTCATTTTGGTGTCTATTCAACCACAAAGATGCCCTGGAGATTTCCTATGGAGATTAGTCAGTAATTGGTTATTGGTCAACTGACCAACCTCTTTAGATAGCTACCAATCATTAGGAACTCCCTTCATAATGGCATAGCAAGCATCACGACTCATCCTCTTTCCAAGCACAGCATGGAAACATTATTACCCAATTGTCACATTTCTAACTGGTCAAACCACAATTTGTTGTTTGACCAGTTAGAAATGTGACAAAAATTTCTGTCTTTATTTTAGATAATTAACATAAATCTGAATTTAAAAAGGGAATTTCAGCCAACTGTGTTTCCTGTAAGGCATGTGCCCTCTTGTTCTGTGACAACATTAGTTTGTAAATGATCAAAACAAGTAGGTAGCTGCATGTAATCAGACCTAGTCATCATATTCAATGAGAAACGTCTGTTCCTAAAGGGTTTTCTTTGTTGTTTCAATCCATTGCTACACACAATATAGTATGCTTTCGTCAAAGGGACTGCTCCATATCAGTACTCTGTAAATTCATCTTGGTTATAAATGCATCAAGAAGTAATTTCCTCTATTATTATGTATTGACAACCAGCCTAACTGGGAAGGTATGAACACAACTGAGAATAGATTTGTTTCCTGAATCATTAACACATTATTTGCTGTCATATGCATCTGTTCAGACACTTTGGGGGGAATTTTTCGGGGGGTCAGTGGGTACGATTGGTGGCGGGTTGAGTGGGAATTTTTTTTTTGACAGCGCTAGGTAACCCACTGTCAAGCCGCCTCCACGCTAGTCTCCCAGATGTCGGGTCTGTCAGCGTTGAACAGACCCGACACCAAGCAGCGGGGGAGGCAATTTAGATCATTAAGAGATTGTTAAGAGGCACTTAAATACTATTTTAAGTTTACCTTTCAATTTTACGAGTTCCCCAAGAGTTATACGTTGCTCGGGGATCACGTCAGCTCAGCAGGTCGTGAGTGGATTCAGTATTGAATTATATGATTACTTGACAGCTGCAAAAAGTGGTATAAAAGCTCCCATCTCACAGCTGTTCACTTTCCAAGCTCAGAAACTGTTGCTTACTGCATTTGGAAGACAGATTGAGCTTTATGCAGCTTGCAAGTGTTTGGAGCCAATTCTCAGTCAAGTGCCACCTCATTGGAACAACCACTCTGACCATTGACAGATTTGCTTCTGTCATCTCAACTTCACCTGCCATCTATTACATCAGCATCGGTGCACTTGAAACTATCTCACCTTGGTCCTCAGAATCCCACTACGATCAGCCCCAACACCAGCAGCACCAACAACAACACCAACTTTCTCTGCAATCAACTGATGCTGCACAGGACACAGGGCATCAGCACCCGACCACGTTGCTGCCCACGAAGCCAGGGATGGCCTCACCATTGCCAGATTTACTTCTCTTGACGCTGTACACCCTGGCTGTCTCATGATGCACCGGGTTGGCATCACCCCACACCAACATCATAAAGCATCCTGACAATGCCCAAACTAATCCTTTCACACTCATCACCATTGCGGGGGGTACCGTTATGTCTCACCATTCACTGCAACTCACTAAGCCACTTCCAAAGGTGCACACAAATCTGTCCAAGAACACAAAGTGTTGAAAATAAAGGTTTCAATGTTTGACAGCACATTAACAGAAACTTCACATGAACATTGGCTAAAACACCCAAGTGCCTACTCTTGTGTGTTGTTGGTTGGTATGATTGGACTAGGATGAGGGTGAGTGTGAGGGGTGGCTAGTGAGATGGGGAAGTGATAATGCAGATAGAGAGGGATGGGTGGAGGTGCAAGGTAAGTTGGTGTGAGTAAAGATGTGCAGGAGTAGGGTAGGGAAGGCAGAGTGATGAGGATGTGATGTGGCACAGCAGGATGAGGTTGAGTGTGGCTTTGCAGTGACGTTTTGTGATCTACTGAGATCATTGAAAGGTTTGCCCAACTGCAGCCAGATATTCCTAACGACATCCTTGCTTGTGTCCTCCTGTGGATTATTCAGCCAGGCTGCATTGATCTCCTGGGGAGGTCTCTTCCGCCCATGGGAAAGGAAGAGGACCTCCCTGCGTGTTGTGACTCCCTCCATAAGCATATGGAGGGAGTCATGGGAGAGCCTGGGTGCAGCCGTGCACCTCTGCAGTGCTTGTCGGTGTTTGCAGCACCTCAATGCTGTAGAACACTGACAGCACAACTGTCAAAATCAATTTGCGTATGGTCCCTTTAAAGAAACTGGCTGATGACGCGTCATCAAATGATGTCGTCAGACCCACTTGCTTCAGTTGGCTGGGAAACGCGCTGGGCGGGCTTAACAAGCCCAATCAACGCAAGATCACTCTACAGAGCAGGCTGGAGCCAGCAGCGGAGCCGCACCCTGCCACCGACCCCGGCCCCACCTCGGTACGCAAAATCGCGGCCTGAGTCCTTCTTTGACATTTGTCCTTATCAAACATCTGATTTTACATCAAAGGAAGGAAACGCTTGTAATCCAGAGATCCTATTGGGGTCTTCAGGTTTTTTACATGATATGGGCTTTGTGCAGATTCATCTTGTTTTTTTTATTCGCTTATGGGATGTGGGCATCGCTGGCAAGGCCAGCATGTATTGCCCATCCCCAGTTGCCCTTGAGAAGGTGGTGGTGAGCCGCCTTCTTGAACCACTGCAGTCCATGTGGTGAAGGTACTCCCACAGTGCTGTTAGGTAGGGAGTTCCAGGATTTTGACCCAGCGACGATGAAGGATCGGTGATATATTTCCAAGTCAGGATGGTATGTGACTTGGAGGGGGTGGTGTTCCCATGTGCCTGCTGCCCAAGGTGGAATAGGTCGTGGGTTTGGGAGGTGCTGCCGAAGAAGCCTTGGCGAGTTGCTGCAGTGCATCTTGTAGATGGTACACACTGCAGCCACAGTATGCCAGTGGTGGAGGGAGTGAATGTTTAAGGTGGTGAATGGGGTGCCAATCAAATGGGCTGCTTTGTCCTGGATGGTGTCAAGCTTCTTGAGTGTTGTTGGAGCTGCACTCATCCAGGCAAGTGGAGAGTATTCCATCACACTCCTTACTTGTGCCTTGTAGATGGTGGAAAGGCTTTGCGGAGTCAGGAGGTGAGACACTCGCCGCAGAATACCTATCCTCTGACCTGCTCTTTTTGCCACAGTATTTATGTGGCTGGTCCAGTTAAGTTTCTGGTCAAACGTGACCCCCAGGATGTTGATGGTGGGGGATTCGGCGATGGTAATGCTGTTGAATGTCAAGGGGCGGTGGTTAGACTCTCGCTTGTTGAAGATTGTCATTGCCTGGCACTTCTGTGGCGCGAATGTTACCTGCCACTTATTAGCCCAAGCCTGAACGTCGTCCAGGTCTTGTTGCATGCGGGCATGGACTGCTTCATTATCTGAGGAGTTGTGAATGGTGCTAAACACTGTGCAGTCATCAGCGAATATCCCCATTTCTGACATTATGTTAGAGGGAAGGTCATTGACGAAGCAGCTGAAGATGGTTGGGCCTAGGACACTGCCCTGAGGAACTCCTGCAGCGATGTCCTGGGGCTGTGATGATTGACCTTCAACCACCACTACCATCTTCCTTTGTGCTAGATATGACTCCAGCCAGTGGAGCATTTTCCCCGATTCCCATTGACTTCAGTTTTACTAGGGCTCCTTGATGCCACACTCGGTCAAATGCTGCCTTGAAGTCAAGGGCAGTCACTCTCACCTCACCTGTGGAATTCAGCTCCTTTGTCCATGTTTGGACCAAGACTGTAATGAGGTCAGGAGCTGAGTGGTCTTGGCAGAACTGAAACTGGGCATCAGTGAGCAGGTTATTGGTGAGTAAGTGCTGCTTGATAGCACTGTCGATGACACCTTCCATCACTTTGCTGATGATTGAGATAATTGGCTGGGATCCGGAGTCAATGTTGAGGACTCCCAGGGCCACTATTTCCTGACTGTATACCAATGTGCCGCCACCCCTGGTGAGTTTGCCCTGCCGGTGGGACAGGACATCCCCAGGGATGGTGATGGAGGAGTTTCGGACATTGGCTGAAAGGTATGATTCTGTGAGTATGACTATGTCAGGCTATTGCTTGACTAGTCTGTGGGACAGCTCTCCCAATTTTGGCACAAGTCCCCAGATGTTGGTGAGGAGGACTTTGCAGGGTCGACTGGGCTGGGTGTGCCGTTGCCATGTCTGTAGCCGGTGCCGAGGTCGAAGCCGGGTGGTCCGTCCGGTTTCATTCTTTTTATGTTTCCTAGCGGTTAGTTACAACTGAGTGACTTGCTAGGCCATTTCTGAGGGCAGTTAAAAGTCAACCACATTGCTGTGGGTCTGGAGTCACATATAGGCCAGACCAGGTAAGGACAGCAGATTTCCTTCCCTAAAGGACATTAGTGAACCAGATGGGTTTTTACGACAATCCGATCGTTTCATGGTCACCATTACTGATACTAGCTTTTTATTCCAGATTTATTTAATTAACTGAATTTAAATTCCCCAGATTTGAACTCACGTCTCTGGATCATAAGTCCAGGCCTCTGGATTACTCGCCCAGTGACATTACCACTACGCTACTGTTCCCTCACTTCTCTGTCAGACAGTCTACAAGTGCTTGCTGAGAAGAGACTAAGAAGTATCTTCCTGAAGGGGTATACTTACCCATTGTAGACAGTTTCTAATTCTATTGTATAAATATTGTGCTTTGTGTTTTCTATCTTGCTATATTCTTTTGCTTCAATATATTGTATCTATAAATAAATCAGGCCAAGTATGTTGTTTAGGGAGGGAATTCCAGAGCTTGGGGCCTAGACATCTGAAGGCAAGTCGGCAGTTGTTGATACTAATCTTGAAGGCCATTAACAGTTCCATACCCCGCCCCCACCTAGATCAGCTTTTGGAAATTTGACATGGAACAGTTAATGGCCTTCAAGATTAATATCAAGAACTGCCAACTTGCCTTGTAGCTGCCCATCTGAGGCTGGACAATGGCTCATTGTTCCAGCGTACCATTATGGATTCTATCCATAAGAAGTGCCTTTATATGAGATCACAGAATGTCATAAGGCACAGGGGAAATTCATCATTTTTTAAAAATTCATTTTTGTGGGATGTGGGTGTCGCTGGCAAGGCCAGCATTTGTTGCCCATCCCTAATTGCCCTTGAAAAGGTGGTGGTGAGCCGCCTTGAACCACTGCAGTCCGTGTGGTGATGGTACTCCCACAGTGCTGTTAGGGAGGGAGTTCCAGGATTTTGACCCAGCGATGATGAAGGATCAGCGATATGCTTCTAAGTCAGGATGATGTGTGACTTAGAGGGGAACTTGGAGGTGGTGGTGTTCCCATGCATCTGCTGCCCTTGTCCTTCTAGGTGGAAGAGGTCGCGGGTTTGGGAGGTGCTGCTGAAGAAGCCTTGGCGAGTTGCTGCAGTGCATCTTGTAGATGGTACACACTGCAGTCACGGTACGCCGGTGGTGGAGGGAGTGAATGTTTAAGGTGGTGGATGGGGTGCCAATCAAGCGGGCTGCTTTGTCCTGGATGGTGTTGAGCTTCTTGAGTGTTGTTGGAGCTGCACTCATCCAGGCAAGTGGAGAGTATTCCATCACACTCCTTACTTGTGCCTTGTAGATGGTGGAAAGGCTTTGCGGAGTCAGGAGGTGAGACACTCGCCGCAGAATACCTAGCCTCTGTCCTGCTCTTGTTGCCACAGTATTTATGTGGCTGGTCCAGTTAAGTTTCTGGTCAATAGTGACCCCAGGATGTTGATGGTGGGGGATTCAGTGAGGGTAATGCCATTGAATGTCATGGGGCTGTGTTTAGACTCTTGCTTGTTGGAGATAGTCATTGCCTGGCACTTCTGTGGCGTGAATGTTACCTGCCACTTATCAGCCCAAGCCTGGACGTCATCCAGGTCTTGTTGCATGCGGGCATGGACTGCTTCATTATCTGAAGAGTTGTGAATGGCACTGAACACTGTGCAGTCATCAGCGAACATCCCCATTTCTGACCTTATGTTGGAGGGAAGGTCATTGATGAAGCAGCTGAAGATGGTTGGGCCTAGGACACTGTCATGTTGCTTTCATAAGGCTTTTGCCCAGACAAAATTAGCTGAGCACACTTCAACTTCCACAGCAAGTAGTTCTTGGTCATTGATCAGAATCATTCCACTAGTGCCATTTGTCCATAAGCCATCATTGATGATCTGTATTTTTGTTCATCAGATCTCGGGTTATATGCTTTTCACTTTTTCATTGGGCTATAATTTGCTGTCAAAATAACAGTGAAGCTAATGGCGCTCACCGTTATTTATGGGAAAATGCTACAGCAACTTCAGGCAAGGGAAGTTAAACGCGGAAATCCAAAAGTTGTTGTCCAAGCTTTGCAAAAACAGCGTCTCGCTGTCTGGCTCACCATTGAAATGCACTGAATGGCATGCAGTTGCTGTATTTGCTCGGTAGATACGAACTAATGTTTCCCACATTACAACAGTGACTCCACTTCAAAAGTACTTCATTGGCTGTAAAGCGCTTTGAGACGTCCGGTGGTCATGAAAGGCGCTGTATAAATGCAAGTCTTTCTTGCTTAAACTCACCGCAGAAAGTTAAGCCTTGGACATTTCAGTCTAAGTACCCTTAACGACATGTTAAGTATTAATTACTGCCAGTCAACTAGTCTGGTACTGAAAATTAACTATTATAAGTGTGGAGTCTCATTCCTTCCGTTTTTCATTGTTGAAGATTTTAAAAATGTCATTATTTTTAAAAACTTTTCCTTTGTCTCTTTTTTTTCTCTCTCAATTCAATCTTTCTTTCCCTCTCTCTCTTTTTGTACCTGATTTGACATTTAATTTATCCACTTTAATTTACACTTCCTTCTCCGTCCTTGTGCTGTTAATTTCACAATCCTTCAATCTGATTGCTTAAGGAGATACACATTTACTTGCCCTGTTCACTCAGGTCCCAGATGCCTGGTTTCCCTCGCTGTGACAGTATCAGCTCACACTTCAAGCAACTTGCCACGCAAAAAATGTAAAAACCTAAATGGGCAAGTCTAATTAACGGCAGACGCCATTAGATTCACTTCTTCAGGAAATTATGGCCCAATATCCTTCCAGTTGATGTTGCTTTGCAAAATCATGAAGTTGATTTTCTGCAGTGTATCCTGCCCTGCTCTGCCCAACCTATTGGCCAAGCTCATTCAATCAACAACCAACTAAATTGGGAACATTCCATCTCCTGTGACTCACAATATGTTACAATCAGAGAAAGAGGTATGCAACTTTGGAAACACCTAGGCTTCAGGGTAGGCAGACAAAAAAAAACCTGACATGAAATCTGGACTTGGATCCGTGCCTGTAAATTACTTTTTCTCTATGCAATCTCCAGTGTGTAAGGGGTTCCGTTCCCTTCCTCCTTACAATGTTTCTTGGACCCCGGAATTACAAGAACAGAATACACGCGACAAACAGGTTTTGGTTCAACCTTAAATTCGTTAGTTTATTAAACCAACAAAACCACAGTACAAACCCCTTTTATGATTGATTTGACTGAAACTTAATTATTACAAACAAGTACAAACCCCTTTATGGTTTGACTGAAACTTACAGTCACCCACGCGGCTGGTCGCTACCGATGTTGATTGTAGGCCTGGATCCAGAGATGACCAATCTCCGTCCTTCTTCACCTGACTGCAGTGCCCACGCTTCAATGTTGTCCTTTCTTATAGTGTCCCAGTCCTGCTATCACACACACCTGGGCCTCAGGTGTAGGTGTGGAATGCTTGGTCTTCACATCTCGTAATCTTGTTCTTCCAATCTCCTGAGCTATGCAGAACTGCAAGGTCAGAGACAACTCCTTAGCTCCTCCCCTGCTGTTTACACAGCAGAAAGATAATGGGGGAAAAATTGAGTCGCGCCCCCTTTGGGGCACTAACTTCGCCGCCCGAAAAAATTAGCACGGCCGAAATTCACCGGAAGCGCCCCAAGAGGGAAGCGGGGTGTTACTGGAAGCGCCCCGCCTCCCTCTTGGGGCACTGCGAGTGAATATCACGCGCGCCGCGGTACTGCAAGCCTTCCTCCCCTTCTTAAAGGGGAGGGACCTTGCGCAGCACAACCCGGGGCCCCACTGGGCCACCAGGGATCGGAGTGCCGGCAAAAGAGCCCGGCACTCAAGAGAAGTGCTGGGCTCACGGAGCGCAGCCGGCACTCCGTGGTGGGGCTGCAGAGGCGGCCGGGGACGGCAGCGGGGGCAGGTGTTGGCAGGCGGCCAGCAACAAAAATGGCCGGCCAGCACCTCCCCTTTAATTTGCACCGCCCCGGCCGCAGATAGGCCCCCCTGACCCCGTCAGACATGGCGTCCGGCGATAAGTCAGGGGGTGCTACCGAAGATCGTGACCGGGGCGCTGCGCACGGCGATGACGTCATTGCCGTCGGCGCAGCGCTGCGGGGCGCTAACGGTTACCGCCGCCGTTAACCTCCCACTGAATTTCGCAGGAGGTGTTGGCAGCGCTGCGCCCAGGCGCTAGTTGCTTTGCGCCCCATTACCACTAACGGGAGGCGCAAAGCAACTGAATTTTTAGGCTAATGTGATTCCCCTTACGGTGATGGATGCTTCGCTCACAGCATTGTTCAGGTGTTAATGCTCCTTCCATTCTTGTCAGGAAATGATTGTTGTTCATAATTGCAGTTAACTTATGGCATTGTCCAGTTGTTAATGTTCTCCAAACCGATCATGAATCAGGTTTCAGGTAACTCATTTCCTCTGTACATTGAGGTTAACTGTTTCATGTACTTCAAGTGGAGAGAGCAGGCAACTTTCTTAGCCCAAGTACTAGGAAGAGTGTCAGTGTCTTGGGCTTGGGCATGGGTTTGCAGGAGCTGTTGGGGCTTCTGTATGGGTGGCTGAGCCTAGGAAGCAATTTTGGCTTGTGATGAAAGTGAGTGTGCAATGGTGCTGTGGGTTAAATTTTGCATTTTAAAAGTATGTGGCCGGAATTTTTTGGGGTCCGTGTGGGTGTGATTGGAAGTGGGTCGGGTGGGAAATTTGAAAAAAGTCAGGAGCGGGTCGGGAACCCGCTGTCATCCTGCCCCTGCGCACCTTTCGCTCAGGCATGTTTGCCAGTGTGGCAGTGACCCGACCGGCAGAGATGGGCGACCTAATTGAAATCAGTTATCAGCTTGTTGTTAGACACTTAAGTGCCTTTTTCCCCCTACCTTTCAAATTTTCCTGCATGCCCACAGGATTCACACAGCTCGGCAATGTCTGTTAACCTGAGGCGGGAGTTGAGTGGCCATTGATCCAGCTGATTACTTGACAGCATCAAATGTACTATAAAAGCACCGACCACACAGCTGATCACTTTCCTCAGGCAGAAGCTGTCGCTGACTACATTGCCAGCACAGATTTAGCTTTCTACAGGATGCAAGTGTTTCCAGCAAAGTCTCCATCCAGTGTCACCTCATTAGAAGAACCCCTCTCACCATTGACAGATTGCTTCTGTCATCTCTACTTCACCTACCATCTATTCCATCAGCATGGGTGCCATTTATACTGTCTCACCTTGGTCCTCAGCATATGACCACGATGAGCTTCAGCAGCACCAACAACAACACCACCAACCTACTCCGCAGCCACCTGATGCTGCACAGGACAAAGGGCATCAGCACCTGAGCACATTGCTGCCTGGGAGGCTGGGCGGCCTCATCATGGCCAGATTTACTTAACTTTATGCTGTACACCCATATGGCTGCCACATGATGTGCCAGGTTGGCACCACCCCACAGCAACAACATAAACCATCCCCACAATGACCAAGCCATTCCTTTCACACTGATCACCATTGGTGGAGGTACAGTTATGTCTCATCCTTCACTGCAACTCACTAAGCCACTTCCAAAGGTGCACACAAATTTCTCCAAGACCAGAAAGTGGTGAAAATAAAGATTTTTATACTTGAGATCACATTAACGGAAACTTGACATTAACATTGAATAAAACACCCAAGTGGCTACCCTTGTGAATCTACTTGTGTGTCGTCATTCTCTTATGCGTGCTTCTACGAGGTGCTACCCCTATGGCCTCAGCAGAGGTAGAGGCAGCCTGCTCAGTTCTCTGCTGCAACTGCTTAGACACTCTTGGCGGATGTCCTCTGGGTTTTGGAGCCTCTGATGGCCCCGCCAAAGTCTGCTCCTCCTGTAACTGTGCAGGGGCAGATTTGGCCATCGCTGTCCGAGGAGGCATCTAGGGCTCTGACTGAGGGGGTGGCAACAGGGGAGAAGTGTAAGCGCTTTGAAAGGAGCCCACACTTCCACGTCCCCTCTCACCATCATCCCTCTCATGGGCCACCCACACTTCCCTGCTAGCAAGGAGCTGGAAAGCACCTTGTTGCACATCAGTGGGGCCATGAGGACCCACATCTATGCTGACATCCCTCCTAGAGAGGAAGCCTATGACTCTGCCATCTATTCTCCATAGATAGCATATGCTCATCTGAGTGGCACATCAGCTGCTCCATGCAGGTGGCCATCCTTTCCATGGAAGAGCCGACAGTTGCCATCACCTGCGACATGGTGGTGCTCATGTTGGAGATGGACTCCTCCATTCTCTGAACATTTGCAGACATCGTGGTCGCAAAACCTGTCAGAGCCTCCTGCACTTCTTGCTGCACCTCCAGGAACGCCCTCTTTCTGGATGGCCCCCGAGGCTCAGCGTCTGCATGCAGTTGAGCAGAGCTGGGAGCATCCTGCACCCTCCGGCGAGGAGTCTCCACTGCTGTCCCTGTCTCCACCATCTGCTCTTGCTCACTTGTGAGTTGTGAGACACCAGGTGACAACACTGCTCTATCTCGCGTGGCACCCAGAGGTGTGCGTCTCTGCGCTGGTGCTGGGTGTGCTTATGTCTGGTGACGGTGCGCCCTCAGAGGCATCATCTTCCTCTTCCTCCTGGACAGTGGGGGGCAGTGGCAGCTCTTGATGGACCTGTGGGAGAGTAAAGAGATGAGTTAGATACGTCATATGAATAATGGGTACAGATACCATTATGCACATGATGACCATTCAGTGGCTGATGACATCAGTCCCAATATGAGTGACTGATTTATGCCATGTAGCTGTTTGATATGTAATTCTGTCACCAGGTTGCCCCCTCTCTCTGTCTCCCACCTCGAGCTGCTCGGCGAATCCCGATACTTTTAACGCAGCCACCTCTGCTGTTGTGAGGATGGCAAATGATGGCATTACACCTCCAGTTCTCTCCCTCTCCCTCCTATTGTGGGCTCTCTTTTCCTGAAAGGAGGGAATGAAGAGAAGGTTGAGTGAGACTGATAGAATGAGTGTAAGGAATGGATGGGTTAAATCTTTGGAGGGAGACTATGATGGAGTGGGATGGCAATGCAAAATGGTCTTCTTGTGTGTTGTTAGTTGGTATGATTGCATTAGGACACATATTTAATAATTCATTAGAAAAATGTGTCGTGCCAGAGGACTGGTGGATAGCTAACATAATACCTATATTTAAGAAGGGAGATAGAACATGTCCAGGGAACTATAGACCAGTCAGCTTAACATCGGTGGTAGGAAAAAAAATGGAATCCCTACTAAAGGAGAAAATAGAAGAACATCTAGAAACCAAAAATATAATAATGAATAGTCAGCATGGATTTCAAAATGAAAGTCTTGCTTGATCAACCTCATTGAATTTTTTGAAGAGGTAACAGAGAGAATAGACAAGGGTAATGCAGTAGATGTAATTTATCTAGATTTTCAAAAGGCCTTCGATAAGGTACCACATAATGGACTAATGAATAAGGTCAGAGAATGCAGAGTCAGAATGGATAGCTAGCTGGCTTCAAGGTAGAAAGCAGAGAGTAGAGGTAAAGGGTAGCTATTCACAGAAGGTGGGTTGTGGTGTTCCACAAGGATCAGTGCTGGGACCACTGCTGTTCACAATTTATATTAATGATTTAGACTTTGGAATCAAAAACACAATTTCTAAATTTGCAGATGGCATGAAATTGGGGGGGGATAGTTAATACTGAGGAGGACTGCAACAAATTACAGGAAGTCATTAATAAACTTGCAGAATGGGTATATAAATGGCAAATGAAAGTCAATACAGATAAATGTGAGGTATTACATTTTGGTACGAAGAATAGGGAGATCACTTATTACTTGGAGGGTGCAAGTCTGGGTGGGGTAGAGGAGCAAAGGGATCTCGGAGTCCAAATACACAAATCACTAAAAGTAGAGACACAGGTTAACAAGGCCATAAAAAAACAAACCAGGTACTAAGGTTTATTTCTAGAGGGATAGAATTAAAAAGTAGTGAAGTTATGCTAAACTTGTATCGAACCTTGGTTAGACCACACTTGGAGTACTGCGTACAATTCTGGTCGCCATATTATAAAAAGGATATAGAGGCACTGGAGAGGGTGCAGAGAAGATTTACAAGGATGATACCAGAAATGCGACGGTGTACCTATCAGGAAAGGATGAACAGGCTGGGTCTCTTTTCACTTGAAAAAAGGCTGAGGGGTGACCTAATTGAGGTCTTTAAAATTATGAAAGGTTTTGATAGAGTAGATGCAGAGTGTTTCCACTTGTGGGGAAGAGCATAACTAGAGGCCATCAATATAAGATAGTGACTGCACACTTCTAGATGAACCTTCAAATGCAATGTGGCCATGGCTCCTTTAAGTCTACCGGCTGAAAATGCGTCATGGATGACGTCGTCAGACCTGCACCATTTAATTGGGTCGGGTAATGCGCTGGGTGGGCTTAATAGGCCCCATTAGCGCAAAGTCGATTTCTGAAGCGGGATGGAAGCAGCAACAGGGTCGCGACCCACCATGCTGACTGCCCGCACCTGACCTGCCCAGGTAAAGAAAATTCCAGCCTGTATGTTTGTACACAGAATTTTTAGCAAATCTTTTGACAATTCACAATTCTTATGAGTATAGTAAAATTAGTTTGATGTACAAAACAGACACACAATGAAATGTGTTGCTGAATGATGAATTATTTTAAGATAAGTGATTTGATCACAGAAGAGCTCCCCTCTCTTCACCACTATTGCCCTATGGGAGTACAGGTGGGTCGAATTGGAAAGAAGTAAGAAAAGTATTTTTTCTCCTGCTCTCCTTGTTGGGATAGATGCCAGATGCCCTTTTTTTTCCAGTGGCCATCATTACATATGAGCCTTGATAATGTTAGAGGGCTGTTGAACCATAAGAAGGAATATAGCTCAGCTCAATCCTATCCTCAATAACAACAGAAAATGCTGGAAACACTCAGCAGGCCAGGCAGCATCTGTGGAGAGAGAAACAGAGTTAACGTTTCAGGTCTGTGACCCTTCGTCAGAACTGGTAAAAGTTGGAGATGTAACAGGTTTTAAGCAGGTGCAGAGGCAGGGAAGGGGGTGGGAGAGGGGAGGAAGGAACTAAATGAACGGTCTGTGCTAGGATTGAAGGCAGGAGAGATTAAATGTTGCAAATGGGGATGGCAGAATCATCAACAGCTGCCGCCTGAAAAAATGGGGGGGGGGTTGAGTCCAGAGGGCTGTAAAGTGCCTAATCGAAAGATGAGGTGCTGTTCCTCGAGCTTACGTTGAGCTTCATATAGAAACATAGAAACATAGAATCTAGGAGCAGGAGTAGGCCATTCGGCCCGTCGAGCCTGCTCCGCCATTCAATACGATCATGGCTGATCATCCAAATCCAGTACCCTGTCCCTGCTTTAATCCCCACAGTACACATATCCCACCCTACCCCCGTAACCCCACGTAGTTAATTCCCCCTAACATATCCCATCCTATCCCCATAACCCCACATATTTAATCCCCCCTAACACTAAGGGTCAATTTATCATAGCCAAATCAACCTAACCCACACATTTTTGGACTGTGGGAGGAAACCGGAGCACCCGGAGGAAACCCACTGTTCATTGGAACAGTGTAAGAGGCCGAGGTCAGAGTGAGAGTGGAGGGGAGAATTAAAGTGACAAGCGACCGGAAGCTCAGGGTCACCCTTATGGACTGAACGGAGGTGTTCCGCAAAGCAGTCACCCAATCTGGGTTTGGTCTCCCCAATGTAGAGGAGACCGCATCATGAGCAGCGAATACAATATACTAAATTGCAAGAAGTACAAGTAAATCGCTGTTTTACCTGGAAGGGGTGTTTGGGGCCCTGGACAGTTGGAAGGGAGGAGGTAAAAGGATAGGTGTTGCATCTCCTGCACTTGCACGGGAAGGTGCCGTGGGGAGGGGAGGGGCTGATTGAAGAGTGGGCCAGGGTGTTGTGGAGGGAGTGGTCCCTTCGGAATGCTGAGAGGGGGTGGGAAGATGCGTTTGGTGGTGGGATCACATTGGAGGTGGCGGAGAATGATCCGTTCAATGTGGAGGCTGGTGGGGTGAAAGGTGAGGACAAGGGGGAACCCTATCATGATTCTGGGAGGGAGAAGGGGTGAGAGCAGAAGTGCGGGAAATGGAACGGACACAGTCGAGGGCCATGCCAACCACGGTAGAGGGGAATCCTCGGTTGAGGAAAAAGGAAGACATATCGGAAGCACTGGTATGGAAGGTGGCATTGTCAGAACAGATGCTGCAGAGACGGAGAAACTGGGAGAATGGAACAGAGGAAACGGGGTGGGAGGAAGTGTAGTCCAGGTAGCTGTGGGAGTCAGTGGGCTTGTAGTGGATGTTTGTCGATAGCCTATCGCCAGAAATGGAGACAGAGAAGTCAAGGAAGGGAAGAGAAGAATTGGAGATGGACCATGTGAAGGTGAGGGAAGGGTGGAAATTGGAAGCAAAGTGAATGAAATTTTCTAGTTCAGGGCGAGAGCAGGAAACGGCACCAATACAGTCATCATGGTGTCGTTTCCTGCTCAAGCGGATTAGATACAAGAGCCTGGATTAAGCAGCCAGACATGGGTAAAAGGATCTGTTTAGCCTTATTATAGGTGCTAGTATTAGTGATCAAGATCAAGAGCTAGTAAAAAAATCCACCTTGTATGAAAAGAATTAATTAATATTAAGTTCCATTTTATATTGAGCTCTATGGTTAAAGGACTTGCCTCCGATAAGGTATCGCATAATAGATTCATGACTAAGGTCAGAGAATGTGGAGTCAGGGGACAAGTAGCAGAATGGATAGCAATTGGGCTACAAAACAGCAAACAGAGAGTGTTAAAGGTAGTTGCTCAGAATGGCGGAAGGTGGGAAGTGGTGTTCCACAGGGATCAGTGCTGGAACCACTGTTGTTCACCATTTACATAAGCGATTTGGACATGGGAATCTGAAGTACAATACCTAAATTTGTGGATGACAAATTGGGGGGTATAGTATAGTTAATACTGAGAAGACTGAAAATTACATGAAAAACTTGCAGAATGGGTGTTTAAATGGCAAATTAATTTCAATAAAAGTAAGTGCGAAGTGGTGCATTTTGGTAGGAGGAATAAGACCACCTACTTCTTGGAAAATAAGAGTCTAAATGGGGTAGAGGCACAAAGGGACCTGGGGTACATATTCACAAATCATTAAAAGTAGCAACATAGATTAACAAAGCTATAAGCGCAAACAAAACACTGGGGTTCATTTCTAGAAGAATAACATTCAAAAGCAGAGAATTTATGTTAAACTTGTATAGAACCTTGGTTAGATCACACTTAGAGTACTGTGCACAATCTGGTCTCCACATTACAAAAAAAGATCTCGAAGCACTGGAGAAAGTGCAAAAAAGATTCACCAGAACTCGGAGGGTACAACTATCAGGAAAGACTGAACAGGCTGGGGCTCTTTTCTCTAGAAAAGAAACTGAGAGGTGACCTGATAGAGGTTTTTTTTAAAATTATGAAGGGGTTTGATAAGTTAGACGTAGAGAAGGCGTTTCCACTTGTGAGGGAGTCCAAAACTAGCGGCCGTAAATACAAGATAGTCACTAATAAATCCAAGGAGGAATTCAGAAGTGACTTACTTCTTCAGAGAGTGGTGAGAATGTGGAACTCATTACCACATGAAGTGGCTGAGGCAATTAGCATAGATGCATTTAAGGGGAAGCTAGATAAGTTCATGAGGGGGAAAGGAATAGGAGGATATGTCGAAGATTGGGTGAGATGAAGTAAGGTGGGAGGAGGACTTGTGTGGAGCATAAGCACCGGCATAGACCTGTTGGGCTAAATGACCTGGTTCTGTGGTCTAAAAATTCTATGTGAAAGACTGCAAAAGCAATTGACAGTGTGTCTGTACAAAGGTTGACTACAGCATTCTTTGAGGCCAGCTGGCACATGTTTACACTTAGATTCATTTTACCATCCCCAACTGGAGACACAGTTATCTTTTTATGCCCTGCTCACCCAAATATCGATGCTTTCTGTGCAACTTTGGGACCATAATATTTTGCCGGTTTGGATCATCTTGATAGAGACTTAGTACTGGAAATATGGGTAAAGGGTTATGGATGCAAAGACCTATAGATTAGTGCACCCTAGAAACAGTATAAATGAGATGAGATCATAACCACAGGTGGGAAGAAATAGGAAGAGGGAAGTAGTTGGAAGGGGAGAAAGACATTTGAGCTCAATTGGCTGTAACACGTTCTTCCGTGACCGCATCTTATGTAATCTTGATGTTGATTGTCTGTTCATTTAACCATGAATAAATCTTCACGTGTTTGACTGGGTGTTGAACTCATTCTTGGCATATAGACTGCAGGACTGCAGCCTTTGTCTGTAATATTACTAAATTCACATTCCTAACAAAGACTCAACTTAAACAAAAGCAAAATACTGCGGATGCTGGAAATCTGAAATAGGAACAAAAAATGCTGGAAATACTCAGCAAGTCCGGCAGCATCTGTGGAGAGAGAAAGAGAGTTAATGTTTCAGGTTGATGACTGTTCGTCAGGACTGTTCCCAGTACGCATAATTAAAACAGCTCTTAAAATCTGGGACTGGCAATAACTTGACCAATCTGCTCCAGCAATATAGGTCAGTCATTGAGGTCACATATTTCAACAGCACAAGTTTGAGGTCCTAACAGAATTATAATGAAATAATAACAGAAAACTCAGGCAAGAGGAAGCTTCCACAGAAGCTTAGCGTAAGCTCGAGGAACAGCACCTCAGCTTTCGATTAGGCACTCTACAGCCCTCTGGACTCAACATAGAGTTCAACAATTTCAGATCATAACCTCGGCCCCTATCACATATATATATATATATTTTATCCACACTTTTTGTTTGGCCTTTTTTTCTTCCCTCCCACATGGCAGCTGTCCTTCATTCTGCCAGCGCAATTCACACTTCATCTAGAGCCATCCTTTGTTCCTTAACCTGTCCCATTACCACCTCCTCTTGCCTTGAATATCTCTTAATCTCTCCTACTTCTATCCTATCACTGACCTTTCCTTTTGTTCTTTCATCCCCTCCCCCTTTTCCCAGCCCCTAAACTTGCTTTAAAATCTATTCCATTTCCTGCTTTTTTCCAGTTCTGACGAAAGGTCTTCGACCTGAAACGTTAACTCTGTTTCTCTCTCCACGGATGCTGCCTGGCCTGTTGAGTTTTTCCAGCGTTTTCTGTTGTTATTTTGGATTTCCAGCATCCGCAGTATTTTGCTATAGAATTATAATGAAGTCTTCCAACTCTTTGGCTGATAAGTGTCCTTTGTACAGATTTCAAGTTTTCTTGTCTTTTAAAATGTGTGAATGTTATGTTTCAAATCAATACTCACTGAGTACTACCTTGTGGTGTAAAAGTTAAGTCAATTATGCATTGAAACAACAACTTGTATTTATGTATAAATATTGCAGCATAATATTTTAACTGCAAGTGCTGAATCACAATACACTTCAAAATTCTGGAAAAATGCACCCAAAAAGTGTCAAATCAAAATTTCCCTGGGTGAAATTCTCTCTGACTCCATGGAAATAAATTTTATACCATGAGAACTCACTTCCACCGTCAAAATTTTATAAATCCATCACTGCAAAAATTGTACTTTAGTTTCCCCCCCCCATAGTAGAAATGATGGAATATTGAATATAGCTGCAGCTTAAGTCATGCTGAGTTTATGTACCACTGCATTCCCGCTGTATCTATGTCTTGCCATATGTGAAAATAATGGGTTTCAGTTTTCACAGAAACAAGGGAGATTAAGGTAAGTGGAGGGAGGGAGGATGGAGGGAGGGGGTGGTTGGGGGGGGTGGGGGGGGGGGGGGCGTTGGGAAAGAAAGAGTGGAAATATTAACAGTCTTCTGATTTTTTAATGAAATGGATAAGATGATAAAGACAAAACAAGGTTGCCAGTCACCATACGAGCAAGTTTTAAAAAAAAACTTTTAGAAACTGTTCTCCCCCTGAAAATGAGGGAAATCATGTTCTTAAGTAGGGCAGGAACCTACTGCCATCAATACCTCAGTAAGTGTTTATGGAGCATTTTGCAGCGTGATACTCACTGTATTGTTTATTTTCCTATAGGGCCTGTAGCAGCAATCAAGTAAGATCTGCAGTAATGGATACTAGTGTATATTTTTTAAATTTGTCTTCTGCAAAGTTTAAGTGTCTGATAGCTCATTTTGTTGAGTGTGTCAGAGAGCTCCGGGTATGAAGTCTGCAGTTTGCAGAATCTTTTCATTCTCTGGAGATGGAAAATAATGAGTACAATGTGTAGGGAGAGCAGGGACTTGCAGAGACTGAGGGCAATGCTGCTCAAACTATCTTTGGACACTCCAGGCTATCTGCAATAGAAAGGGAGACCAGCATTTATTTTGCTGGATCTGTATATTATTACTTTAGGGGGTTACCAGATAAATTGTGTAAAATAATAAATACTAGTACATTAGTCCAGATTTGTGATGTTGGATGAGCTTAATAAGTTACCCGTTGGAGCATTGTCAATTGGTATAGGTCTGAAATATATTTTTCTGCCTCCAATTTTTCTTCCCTCCTCTTGTGCTAGGGACAGTTCTACAGTGGCTGTTCTTGATGTGTAAGCCTGGACAGTGAGTGTTTCAGACTATTCCTTCATGGGGGTATCATCTTGGTTCTAGTATGATTTGAACCCCTCCATATATGACGAATACAGTCCAGACTATGTGCTGCACTATGTACTGTACGGGAAATAGTTTGGAGAAAGTAACACACAGGCTTTATGGCAATGAAAAAGGTTCAGAAATGTCAAACAGTACTTGAGATTCTGCTGCAGCAAATTAAGGACTTTTACTTCTGGATGAAAACAGAATTGTGCTTTGTGTTTCAATGTCAGGAAAATTCCTATTGCTGATTGGTGCTTTATCCACATGCATTTACTGTGTATTATGGGTATGGTTGTTATTCTTGGATATTTGGACTACTCAATTGTAGAATAAGGTATGTTGCCAAAACCTTGTACAGTCACACAATCAGAATATATTTACGGATGGGCTCACCGTAATACGTTTATTCAGAACATTCCAACACTCCCCTCATTGCTGAATTTAACTGCTTTTTAAATGATTCCGGGGCTTTCATTTCCACCACTCTGCTCTGAAGTTTGGTCCAAGTTTTGTTCACTCTCTGTGTGAAGAACATCTCCTTTATATGGGTCTTTAAAGTTGCCTTTTACTATTTTCAACCTGTGCCCCCTTGTACTGCTTAAACTGAAGTAGTATTCTGGATTTCTATACCATTTCCTATCTTGTATTACTCTATAAGACCACCTCCCAGGTACCTCCTTTCCAGGTTGAAGAATCAGAGTCTCTTCAGTCTTAGTTGCCCGACACTAGGGATCAGCCTGTGGCACTTCTCTGCACTACTTCCTGCTTTAAATGTCTTCCTGGTTTCTCAGTGACCAGAACTGGCCGAAGTACTCGAGGCGTGTTCTGACCAGAGCATTGTACAATTTGATCATTGCCTTCTCTAACTTGTATTCTACTGTTTTAGCTGTGTAGTTCAACATTCTGCTGGCTTTATTGACTGTTCAACATGTCCAGCCAATGTATAGCAACAATGAGCCTATTAAGACTCCCAAGTCTCTTTCAATTTCATCCTTGGCTATTTCAACACAATTCATGAAGTATGCATATTGCCCATTTTTCCTTCCTGTGTGCAATACTTTACACTTGCGCATTAAGTTTCATCTGTCATTCTTCGGTACATTTTGTTTAGTTCATTCCGTAATTTCTGGGTCACCTTCCTTTGATTCTGCTACCTTTCCTACTTTGGTATTGTCTGCAAATTTAACCAATCTGCTTTGAGTTTCAAAATCTAAGTCATTGATGTAAATTTAAAACACTAGTGGTCCAATCACTGAGCCTTGGGCTACCCCACTCCGCCCTCCCCACCCCTGACATTCCCCCTCTAATCAGTACCCATTATTTCCTACCCTTCAGCTAGCTTTTTATCCATACTCTAGTTTTCCACTGAATCCTCAAGACTTTAAGCTTAATTAGTAATCTTTCCTGTGGAACGTTAGCAAATGCCTATTGTCTAAGTACACATCGTGGGATTTACCCCACAGTCAACTTGTGTTGTTAGATCCTCAAAGAAATCAAGGAGATTGGATCTTCCCTGTCTAAAGCCCTATTGACTGATGTTTGCTAGGTTGTTGTATAGATAATCCTCAAATTTACTCCTGATAATGGATTCCATTATTATATATGGAATTAAAGGAAGACTAATGAGTCTGTAGTTGCCTGTGTCTAATTTGTCACAATCTTTGAAAATGGACACCACGTTTCCAATTTACTGGCACTTTCCCAGTGTCCTTCGACTCTCTCATAATGATCGTCAGTTCCTCACTAGTCTCTTGCAACACTGAGTTAAATCCCATTTAATCTGAGGATTTCTTTGTTTTAAGACCTGTCAGCTTGTCTAGGACTTCAATCCTACACCCATTTTGGAAAAGCAATAACTATTTTGACATAATTTTCTAAATTGGGGGAAAAAAAAACCTAGGTGAAGGGCCAAGAGGCATGATGCAGAACACCACCATGGTTGATGAGAGTAGGAGAGATGAGATAAATGATTAGGTGATATCAATATCAGGATTAAAATGCCTGTAAATGGTAGGAAAAGGGAAAAACCGAGGCTGAGTTCCACCTTTTGACCATTTAAAAAAAAAATGTGGACCATGAAGCGGGCATTTTCTATCTGAGTCAGGCTTCTGATGCTCAAAATATAACCCAATTAATATTTTAGTAATCTCAGGCTGGTACATTAGGTTTTAGACATGTTATCTTAAGATTGCAAAGAAATGAAGTGCTCACTGTAAGAAAGTTAGAAGGGCATGTGACCTTTATTTTGTTATCTGATGTTACACTTTAGCCTTTTGGAAAAAAAATAAATGAACCATAGGTAACTGCATAGAAAATACACAGAGAATTGTTCATATATACATTTCATAAAAATAGAATACATCTTGATATCTGACTCCCAGAACTTGTCGTCTTCTTATACAGTGTATTGACTTTAAATGGCTGGTGGTTATTTGGTCAGAACTCTTAGTTAAGCATTGCATTGCTGAGAATGATGATTTGTCTCCCTTGTTCAAACAGCATGCCAGATTGGTGCCTGCTGTCTACAAGCTTCAGATATGCATACTGCCAAAACATAGCACCATTTTCACAAAACTGTATTAGACAATGGCAGATTTCAAACATTTGCATCCGGTGGTCTTGACTGCTACTTACTTGGGTGAATAAAAAGTATACTTGTTGAAGTGCTTTTAGTATGGGTATGCAGACACTGCTATATAAACTATGAAAGTAGTCTGGTATTCAATATTTCCGTCCGCACTGTATGATGATGCTCGCACTTTCATCCTATATGTCTGAGGCTCTTGTAGTGGTCTGATTGTAAATACAACTCCTTTCAAGTTCTCGTCTCGAATTGCAAAAGGTATCATTGGGTCCTCATCAACCATGTAGAAGATTGTTCTGGGATGCATCACTCCATCGTGAGTGTAAGCCACGAGACGGATAAGATCCTGGTTTGCAGCGATACCAAATGGAAGGGCAACAAGTTTATACTCCAAGGCGTACGGACTGAGAGCACACTCCAGGTCATTGGGCGGGCAGTTTTTCAGGCAAAATCTACCAAACAAAAATCAATTTCAATTCACAAGCTCACAAAGTAGATACTGGATGAGGAAAGCCTTTTGGCCCATTCTACTATATCCATCCAGAAAGGCCCTACAGTTCCTTAAACAACCTAACCTTTTGAAAGGAGGAATTGCGCTCTATGGAGCTCTCCTGTAAAATTAACGAATAGCTCTGACATTTTACTTTCAATTAACAAAGTCTGGGGGGAAAAAAAAACAGAAAATACTTGAAATACACAACAAAACTTTGTTCTGACCATTTAAACCGACTTTTCTCTTTTCAGATAGTGACTGATGTGCAATATATTCCCAACATTTACTCTTTTTATTTCAATGTATTTTTCTTTTGGGAGGAAGTGGGTGTTGGAAGGCATATTAACCCCAGACTGGCAGTAGATCCAGAAAATAGTCCTTATCCCTCTACCGCCTAGTAATGTAAGTTTTTCGCTCACACCATGTAAGCACTAATATTACAGTATTAAAAATATCCAGATGTATAAACTAGTTATATACAATGTTCCCCCTAATTTTAAATTTAGGTGCATGGACGGTCCCTTTAACGGGCTGCACAGGACCGCATGTGTGAAATTTCACATTGGAAAAGCTGGTCCCAGGCTGTATGGACTGGCAGCCAGCTGTACAGATTAGAGGGAATGTTGGTTATATAAATGGTAATTCAAACACAAATAAAAACATTTTAAACACTTCATCAATGACTTGCTTACTTGTTTTATAAATTGTATAATTGCTATTGGTAGACAGTCTCACCCATTGTGTTTTTTAATCCTCTGAGTGAAATCAAAAAGGAAAAGCTAATAATTTTCTACTAAATGCAGCATCCTACTGAAAAATCCAATCTGTTTGGATTTAATCAGGATTTCCATGGTCTATTTATAGAGCAGGATAATGGGCCAGATATTCCGATCCCTACGGGTGTGTACGCGCTGTGTACTCACCCGTAGGGACATTGGAAATGCCGGTTTCAGGCATGCACTACGCATGTGCTGGAAACCGGCATTTCCGATCTGTCAAGAAAGCTCTTGACAGATCCTCCGGCTGCCCGGGAGAAGGGCCTCTGTGGGCGGATAATTCCGCTTTTTGGAGACCCTCTGCCTGCAGGAAACCCTTACAATTCTTGCGCCTGGTTAAAGCAGACACAAGGCCTGCTTTTACCAGGATAAGAATTGAAAAAAGTAAAGAAAAACATTTTTTCCCCCACTGATTTATCATTTAAAAATACTTTATAAAAGGTAAGTTTATTTTTAGCCCCGTAAAACACTTCAATTATTTTTTTCAAAAATTTAAAGTTTTGTTTAAAATAGTTAATTTATTGTGCTTTCAAGTCATTTAAAAAATGTGATTTAAAAAAAAAATTATTTAAAGTTTTACTATGTTTTGGAGGTGATCTCCATTCATATATTTGACAGGTCTTCCTGTCAAATGTATGAAGGGAGATTCCCTTCTTTGATTGGCTCCCCATGGCCCACGTGATCCCAGGGATGCTGCGAACTACCTGCGCCTCTGGGATACGTGGGCCCTGCACACCGGCAGTTTGGAGAGGCCCAGCACTGGAATTGTGCGCCTCCTGGGAGCCCTCAGGTAAGGGCGCAGATTTTTCCAGATCACAGTCCTCCGCCCGCGATCGGAATATCTGGGCCATCATTTCTACCCTGTCTCATTTAATCAGACTAGCAAATACTGAATGTAAATAGAAAGATGCTAGTATGAGAAATAATCTTTTATAAGAAATTGTAGTGTGCAAGGAATGTGCTGAGCAAAGCATTTATAAACTTTTATGCTTAGTCCTAATAAGTGTTATGAATCAATCAGGAATGCAATGGGAATGAATTGGAAATAATTTTGTGAATTCTCTGCTTGCATCAGGAGAGAAGTCTGGAGTCACTTATCTTTTTGCAGATAAACATACGTTAAACAGCGAAGCTGAAAAATAACAATAGCGTTAGACAAAGCTAGTGGTGTTGGTGAAACCTACCCAGTGACTGGGTCTCGTTGGTATTTGGGTGGGCAAGGAGTGTCTATGCACTGGTAGCTGCCTCTCATGTTAAAGCACATGCGGTTGGCTCCACAGTGGATGTTTTGCTCCAGACACTCATCAACATCTAGACAGTTCAAAAACAAAAGACATGTCATTATTACTGTTGTGGCCATGTATTTACACCACTCATAATATTTAAAATGTGAGCACCTCTTTTTGGAACCATTCAAAGAAAATAAATGAGCAAATTGTTTTTCACTAATAATACTAATAGTTATGATATTTCATTATTCATTCACAGTACTCTAATTGTAATATTTTTTCACTGATGCAATGAGGTGGATGGACCTATGAGTTTATTAATGAAAGGCATGAGACTCAGGTTGTTGCTATGCAGTGCTATTTATATAATTCATATATAAAACCCACAAGATTGTTCTGCTGCCTAAGATTTAAAGCAGCAGCTATTTTACTCTGCTTAGTTCAAATGATGATTACAAAGGCCAAAGAGAAAGAAATGAAAGGATTGCCTGGTGGCTATAAGCACCACCTCGTGGACCATTAGACCATACAGATCACAAGGTTCTGGCCAGCAATAGGTTAGCTGGTCCCACCAGGACAGAAGTTGGGATGCTACAATTGGCTTCAGCACCCCTGGGATAGGGAAGCAAAAAACTGGCCAAAGCCATGCTCCTGATTGTTATCCAGTGATCCCAGCAGAAAAGGACATGTGTGTAGACATTAGGTGAGCTCAATTTATGATAGCTCCCTCGTAGTTGAACAGACTGCCAGTGCTTGCTGTCTAGATTATACATGACATCTGTCCACTTGGGTGAGATACAGAGGGTGGCTGTTCACTCTGGAACTGTACCACCCCTGGAAGAGTCGGCACAGAAAAGTGTCAAAGCAAAAAAAACCCAGTTTAAAAAAAATAAGGAAAATGAGTGCCTGTTGTTAAATTCATTGTATGAAGTAGGCAAATCCATCGAACTGAGGCTACTTATACAATCCTGAGGTCAACCAGAGAGCAGTTGTAACCGCTTGTAAATTTCAAGCTCTAGGTCAATGACTGTTTTGCAACTGTAACAAAGTGTGATGGATGTGTGTTAGATGTAAGACTACATATATAATCCTCTTTACTTCACCCGACGAAGGAGCAACAGCTCCGAAAGCTTGTGATTTCAAATAAAACTGTTGGACTATAACCTGGTGTTGTGCGACTTCTCATTTTTATATAATCTGTAACATCTAGTATTGTTTCTTTCAATTTCTGTATTTATTTATAGCACAAAAACAGGCCATTGGGCCCAACAGGTCCATGTGCCACCTCCCACCCTTCTTCATCTAACTCCATCAGCATATTTTCTCCTTCATGTGTTTATCTAGCTTTCCCTTAAATGCATCTATGCCATTTGCCTCAACTACGCCTTGTGGTAGCGAGTTCCACATTCTAACTATTCTCTGGGTGAAGAAGGTTCTCCTGAATTCCCTGTTGGATTTAATAGTGACTCTCTTATATTTATGGCCCCTAGTTCTGGTCTTATCTAAGGCTTTTTGGAAATCCAAATATATCACATCTACTGCATTACCCTTATCTACCCTTTCTGTTACTTCTTCCTGGAATTCAATAAGATTGGTAAAGCATGATCTTCCCTTTTGGAATCCGTGCTGACTACTCTTTATTATATATTCAGTTTCTAGATTTATTTCTATTACATCTATTACATTATAAGGATGCAGCTCTAATGGAATAACTGTTTTGAGCAGCTGCCAGTGCCTTCCAGAATTGATAGAAGTACACAGGAAGCTGGTTAATGCACCCCTGTAAAATTGCTCTTGCACTATTTTAAAATAAACAGGTTAATGACTGCATTAAGTTTGTGTACGTGCACTCCCAGAGGAAATGAAAACCCTAGAGGTATTATTAGGAATTCATAAAACTCTATCCTACCATGGCATGCTTTCCCATTAGGCATGAGCCGGTATCCACTGGGGCAGAGGCATTGGTAGCTCCCTGCTGTGTTTTTGCAGTCATGCTGACAAGGTTCCTTGTTTTCACATTCATTAATATCTGCGAACAGAGAATTTGACACACAAGTATTTTAGTTATTAGCAATAACTGACAGTGATTCATTTGTTCTTTAACAAATGAAGGTGGTGTTAAATGACATGATTATTGCAGAAAATCTACATTTTAGAAAAGAGTAATAGAGTTAGAAATGATGGGTTGTATTTAAGGGCATGAATACACGGTAGGTTAAAGACTTAATTTGACCAATTTCATTGTTGCAGTTTTGTTCAAAAAACAAGTTTAAAAATGCTTAAGAGAATAAAATAAACACAAAAAAGGGATTATATATGCTTAATAAACACTTCAGCTCCCTTCTGAACTCAGAATATTGACATCTTTTATGGCATTTTTGGTAATTTCCCTCTCCTGAAGGTGCTAAGCTGGGGTTTGGTTCCATAGTTGCCAGTAGTGCTCTACTACTTTGTCCAAGTGGCTGCTCATCATGTGTGAGCCTAAAAATGTTATCTTTTTGTAGTAAAGTGTTAATATATTAAAAAGAAATGCATTGTTTTAATACCTCTGGTTTGTAGATACACCTTAAATTGTCATGTTAACTGGTGCCTCATGCTGATGTGACTAGCTCTACCAGTTGTTGCATTAATACGTTCAATCTTAGAGACAATCAGTTTGGGCCTTTGTGATTTACCAAAAGAGGGTATGATCCAGTGGTCAAGCGGCAGAACAAAAGCCTTGCATATCTGTGATTGCATGTTTCTATGTTGGCTGGGGCTATGCTCCAACTTATCTAACTAGAAGTGTGATAGGTTCTGTTAGTTGGTCAGTACTGGTGGTAGAGGTGAAATTGAACTGAAATATACATTCAACCTAAGGAAGAGATACCGTGGCTTTAAAAACAAAGATATGAGTAAATAATGACAAAAGTCTCCAGGAAATAATGACCGCATATTGCTAGTAACTGTTGAAAGCGAGAGATGAGTTATGCTGGTGAACATAATCCAGAGACAATTTCCTTTGCAATGGTATTTCAGCTTCACAGCCTTCAAGACATTTTTATCAATATTTTTTCAGCTATATTACATAAAAAGAACAGATTCCATTTATAAAGGCTGACGTTTACCTATGCAATTGCCATTCTTTGCCTCATAGCCTTCAGGGCATGTTTTTCTAATGCTCCTGCCAGTCCTGGAGAAAGCTGCACGGTAAACGCTTCCGTAGCCCACGTGGGATCTATACTGAGAGGACTGACTAAAATACTGCTGCTGCTGCTGCGTCTGTTGCTGGTTGAAGTAACCCACACTGGGGAACTGGGCAAAGTTATACATTCTCTCATAATTTGGCAACCTCTCTAATCCAGCACAAGATTTCCCATCACCTAACAAATGTTGTCCAGGTGGACAGAGACACTTGAAGCTGCCAGGGGTCTTGATGCACTGGTATGCACAAGGTTTAGGCACCTGTTCACATTCGTCAATGTCTGCTCATATGACATGGGTCGCAGCATATTATACCATGAAAGGGAAAGAAAAGAGAACACAGAAAAAAGAGGATCAGTTTGGATAATACAGTGAGGACCTCATCGAACAGTAAGCCTGTCACACATAGGGTAATCCAGTTTTGCTGAATTTACTCCAGACAGGATTTTGAATAAAGATACTTAAACACAGTATGAGCTATTTGATAGGCACATGTACAATCTAGACATCTGTTTGACTGAGGCACATGCTTTGCTGCCTGTTTAATTCTAGAACAGTTTACTTTGGATGTAACTAATGTTATGAGGGATTTTAAATGGGGGTTGTAGGGGGAGGACGGGCAGTAGCAATCAATACCAGAGTTCTATCTTATCTAACTATATGCAACCTGGAGTGGGAAATTGCGAATATTACCTTGATGAAGAAATGCTGGGAGAATCTTGGCTTAATCATCCAGTAGTTTTTTGTGCAATTATGGTGGTGAGGAATGGAACAGTTTCCATTTCCGACATCCAGCATCAAATACTCCTTATTAAAACAATCCTAGTATAAACTTGTCATAACTGCTCATTTGATAAGAGCCAATATTAAAACCGGGCAGGTTATATGTTTTTTAAGCATACTTAAAATAGTTTTGCAGCAAAAATGTACTGGACCCCAAATGGTGGCCCTGGAACAAGCTGTGTGGCAAACGGGACATTGAACAGCATTCTTAAAACCTGGAGGGTTCTGGCCTGTGACTGTTGATAGTGAGTAGGAATAAGCAGTGCCATTCTACTTAAATGCAGTGGTCGATCTGTGTGGTTAGGCGTAATGCTGTCAGGCAGCATGGGAAACATTCATATAATCGGTTTAAATGTGATACAGGCCAAATGTTGTTATTTTGAAAAGATCTGATAACAACTTCGGAAGCTAATAAGCAAATATGAAAAGCCTGACTGGTCACAAAGCAAAGCACTAATCTTACTGTAAAAACTTAGCAACTAAATATGTAAGTAGATAATTAAACTATTATGGGTGACAGGTTTCAATAGATGCACTATTACAAGAATGCTGTTTAGCATTTTAAATGATCTTGTGTATAAACACAATATCTAATTTATATACATTTGTATAAGTATCAATACCCACGTTCTTGATTAGTTCAGATGGTTTCATTAATTAAATATTTTAGAATCAAAATGAATGATTCATCATATGACTCAGAAATCATAGATTTGGCTGGCATTTATCCGAACTACACTGAAGCACAATGAATGTAGAAGGATTGTTTGGTTATTGCTATTATGTTAGAAGTACTTTGAACTGCCAGGGATAACCATTACCCCATGGAATTAGGTAAATACATGTTATGGGGAAAATTGCCAGAGTCAGAGTTCTTCCTTTTCCCCAACAACCCACCTCACACTCACAACAGGAGTCTAACCATCCGTTCTGTTCTGGGTAGAATATTATAAAGAGTGTGTGTGGGGTTGCACCTTTTAATGCCTGAGATGGCCATCTTTATATAGTGGTTTATCTAGCACCTGGGCCAAGCTTACCCCACTGAGGCATAAAGTCCCAACCACCTGGTTGGAACCCTAGTATTAAGTCACTTGAACTACTGGGCACCAATGTTCCCCATAATTTTTTTAATAGGCTGCGCGGCCCATTCAGAAGTCCGCGCATGCATGGTTTTTTCAATTTAAAAGCCAGCTCGCAGCCTGCGCGGGACCCCTGGAGTGCTGCATGGCCATGCAGCTTAAAGGGAACATTGCTGGGCACCTTTTAAAATTTTCTGATTTTTAATTTAAATTTCTTCTCCAGCTTTGCTTAACCTGTCCCAGCTAAGACGGCTGACAGAACGAAGAGGTTACATTTAATGTTTCTTTAAGAAACATTGGGCCAGATTTTGTTGTGAGCGGCGAACAAACGGCACCCACTGTTCATTCGCCTTCCACTTGTCCAAAGATTTTCTATCGGGCTTTGCACGGCAAGTTGCTGTCAGCAGGACATCAAAACGGCGCGGTGCCCTCCACAGGGCATCTGGGGCCTGTGTGAACTGGGCAAGCAACTGTACATCTCCTTAACCAATCAGATTCAAGAATCGTTAATGAGCAATGAGCAGGCTCGAGGGGCCAAGTGGCCTACTCCTGCTCCTATTCCTTATGTTCAACACAGAGTCTGAACCAGAAAGTCTAAGTTAGAATAGTTAATTCAATGTCAAATCAGGTACAGAAAGCAAATTAAAGAGAGGGAAAGAAATATTGGATTAAGAGAGAGAGATAAAAGAGACAGAAAGATAAAGTTAAAACATTTTTAAAATTTAAATCTCCAACAATAATTAAACTCTGAAGGAATAAGACTCCACACTTATAAAACATTAATTTTCAGTACCAGAGAGGTTGTTTGGCAGTAATTAAGACTTAGCACACCGTTAAAAGGGTACTTAGACTGGAATGGACAAGCCCTAACTATCTGTGGCGAGGTAAGTCTGTATCTACAACGTCAGTACAGGAACTTCACGCCGTTAAATACCTTTGAATAGGGAGCCAGACAGCGAGATGCCATTTTCACACAGCTTATGGAGGAGTGCCGCATTTCGGACAGCACCTTCCAGATTTTTGCATGTAACTGCACATCTCTGCTAGCTGGAAGTTACTGTCCAATTTGTGCATATATAACAATGAGTGATGTTAGACTCACCGTTATCAGCAAAATCTGGGCCTTGTTTCAATATTCTGCATTCATTATTATTGAGACTTTGTACAGCTCTCATTTAGAGTTTAATCATAGCAGTCATTAGTAAAAGAGGCCGAGTAATCAACACATGAAAGATAGATATTAAATAGTTTTACTCCAATTGCAGGGCAAAGATTTTTAAAAGATTTATAAATAATTAGCATTGTAATTGTTAGGGCAAAATAAAATGGAGATGTCTAAAACTTTTATTTTGGTATTGTTAATTTGCTACTTTCATATTCAAAATTAAAAGACTGACTGCATGTGTCATTCCGAGGATATCCTCAACAACTAAAGGTGCAATGGTTATACATTTTAGTTAGAAGTTTTCAGCTACAATGGTCTAATCATTGACTTTAAACTAGCAATTTATGTGGTGAGTATTCTTGATTTATTATTTTAGGTCAGTGGAGCTCCAGAGCTGCTGTTCCCTGACTTGGATGAAATGCTGTTTTAGGAGTTTTATGAACAAAGTGTGATTGGAAATTGTACAGGAAGTGTCCACAATATATTAGGCAACCTTTTATCCATGCTTCTATCGTATGGAAACCTCCAGAAGAGGAATCTGACTAAATGTCCAGTCTGTGATAGCTAATTTATCCAGGGACTTTTTTTTTTAAAAGCATTTTTCCAAATGAGTCTTTTGTTAATATGCGTATGAGTTCCTTTGTTTTCTCCCCTGTCAAATCTTTGTTTTGCAAAGGAAATAGAGTTGGTCACCTGTCCCCTGCCATCACCATTAGCGTGGAGGCAGGGGACAGCAATGTGATGATATTGCTTCCTTCAAATCTTGCCTCCCTCCTCTGGTGCCTCCCCACAGCAGCACAACTGAGACCAGGTGGATAATGGACGTGGGGAGAGTGGGAAATCAAAGGTGCGTACCTCCACTCCGTGACACTGTGTGTTTGCCTGCAATACTTCCAATTGTTACTTGCATAGACTTAAACATTGGTTTAATTAAACATTGGGAAGACTGAGGCCATTTTCTTTGGTCCCCAGTATTGGCGGCTGTGTCTTCAGCCGTCTAGGCCCTAAGCGCTGGAATTCCCTCCCTAAACCTCTACGCTTCTCTCTCCTCCTTTTAAGATAATCGTTTAAACCTACCTTTTTGACCAAGCTTATGGCCACCTGTCCTAATGTCTCCTCCTTTGGCTCGGTCAATTTTTGACTGATTACGCTCCTGTGAAACACCTTGGGATGTTTTAACTACGTTAAAGGCACTTTATAAATGCAAGTTTTTATTATTGTTGTAAAGCCCTTTTTACATTACAGTTTGGGTCCTGGGGGAGCGACACCAAAACAACCTCTGCGAGTTTCTCTCCCGTTTTAATTTTAAGTTCTGCCAGCAGCTCTCTTGCAGGGCCTGCATGTCACGTCTGCACTTGCAGGGTGTTCTGCTGACACACGCAGCAGGTCCGAGAATTGAAACTGAGCTAGTTCTGCTTGCTTGTGGTTTGGCGTGCTGTGCCAGCTGTTTAGGAAGAGGATCGACCTGAAACGTTAACTCTGTTTCTCTCTCTACAGATGCTACCTGACCTGCTGAGTATTTCCAGCATTTTCTGTGTTTTTATTTCTGAAAGGAGAGTATGCTGACTACCCTCCATCTCTCTACTTTGTGTCCACACTCCATGTTGCTAGTATGCAGTCTGCAACACTGACATGGATTGCATTAGACATGAAATTAAGTTAGTGTCAATCTTGGATTTAATTTTGTCTTCAAGACTTCACCTATCCTCAAACAGAAACAGGTATGAAATAAAAAAAATCCACATGATCAGTGTTTGCCATTTAAAAAATCTGTATGGAACAAAAACTTAAATTATGTATGGGTCAAACATTTTTATTAGAAAAGACATTAGGCATTTCTTTAAACAAAATGGGCCGTATTTTGTGACCCCCCACGGGTGCATACAAGGTGTGCACAAGTTCCGGGTTCAGGCATGCGAAGCGCATGCGCTAAAACCCGGCACTTGCGATCTGTCAAGAATCTTCTTGACAGGTCCTCCGCATCCCCAGGAGACGGGCCTCTGCGGGTGGAGAGTTGCGCTATTTGCCTAACTTCCGCCCGCTGAAAGGCCGTGGAATTCTTACGGCTGGTAAAAGCAGGCGTAAGGTCTGCTTTTACCAGCATAAGCATATTAAAAAATAGAATAAAATGTTATCACTCACTTATACATTAAAAACCCTGTCCAATAAGGTAAGTTTATTTTTAGCCCCGTTAAAACAAATATTTTTTTCAAAAAATTAAATTTTTGTTTAATTAAATGCCATTTTAATTAATTTTATATATGTAATGCTTTTTAAAATTTATTTTGTGGGTTCTTGTATTTTTTAAGTCATCCCCATTCATACTTATGACAGTTCCGTACGTACGGAATCCCAGGGGCACTTGCGAACCACATGCGCCCATGGGATACGTGGGCATTTCTACCAGGAGAGGCCCAGGATCACAAGCCTCCGTATCTCCCGGACCACCAGGTAAATGCGTAGAAAATTTGATGATCGGAGGCGTCCGCCCGCGGGAAGCCTCCGATTGCAAATTCAGGCCCAATATTAAACACCATTTCAAGAACAAGAACTTTCAAAATTAGTAAATAACTAATGGCACTTTTAGAAATTTCTTTTTTTAAACTAACGAAGGAAAGATATGTCATGCAATTTTTTAAAAAATAGCAAAAGTATAACTTTAAAAAAAAGGTTTTTTGTGTTTCATCCAATGTGTCAACTGAAAGTAAACTAAAACTTACCCTTCAAGTAAAGCAATGGCAAATTGACTTCTCTATTCCCCCACCCTAAAAACCCCCCAAAACTTTAAATTCAGGGAAATGCCTAAACTTTATTAAAATGAATGAGAGAGAATGTACAATACAGAAACAGGCTATTTGGCCCAACTGGCCCATGTCAGTGTTTATAGTCCACACGAGTCTCCTACCACCCCTTGTCATCTAACCCTATCAGTATAAACTTCTATTCCTTTCTCCCTCATGTGTTTACCTAGCTTACCCTTTATCCAAGTTCGAGTATAATTAACATGTCGACTTCATACAGAAAAGGACTCAAAATAGGAGCTGACTGCTACTCACCAACACAAGGCCTTCCGACTCCCTGAGATCTGTAACCTCGTGGACAAACACAGCGGTAGCTCCCTTGTGTATTCTCACAGATCTGGTTGTAACGACACTGATGGGTGCCATCTTTGCACTCATTGATATCTGTAGAGAAACATTGATCAAAGCTGCACTAACGTACAATATATCATATCAAGTTGTGTCTTGTCACTGATTTGGTTCCATTGTTCATGGAGGAGGGCACTATGTTTGCCCTCACGTGGGAATGTAAAGTGCACCAAATATTCAATTTCATCCCGGAAAAATAAGTCACGCTCAATCATAGAATATATACCAAAAAAATTAAAATCACTCTCTTCGATAGATGCCATACTTAATTTGAAAAAGGACAAACATGGCACTGCAAGACTATTGGGCACAAGACAATCATGTGATGTCATGACTGGGAATATCTAACTTGATCTGATTTGAACACATATTAAAAACAATTAAAAGAAATAAGGGGTGCTAGCTTCGCCGGAAAAGTTAGCACCTCAAGCAGGAGGCGGGGCACTACCATTCAATATCGCTACGTGCAACAGCACCACGCGCGTTGGCACGTAGCGGCGTGGTATTACAGGCCTCCCTGCCCTGATTAAAAGGGAGGGGCCTAGTGCAGCGCGCACCGGGGCCCTGCTGGACCACCGGGGAGCGGGGTGCTGGGAAAAGAGCCCAGCACTCAAGAGGAGTGCCGGGCTGACCGATCACGGCCGGCACCCCGCATGAGGAAGCGAAAGGGGGCAGGTGCTGGCAGGCGGCCCAGAAAAAAATGGTCGCCCAGCACCTGCCCTTTAATTAGCGTGGCTGCAAAAACGCCACCCTGACCCTGTCGGACATATCGTCTGGCGGTAGGTCCGGGGACGCAACTGAAGTTTGCGGCCGGGGCGCTGCACATGGCGATGACGTCATCACCGGAGGCGCAGCGCCGCGGGGCGCTATCGCTAACCTCCCGCTGAATTTCGTGGGAGGCGTTGGCGGCACGTGCCCAGGCGCTAGGGGCTTTGCGACCTCCCGGGGCGCTAATGGGAGGCACAAAGCAACCCAATTTTTCCCCAAAAGTATTTGAGCACTTAGTATGACGTAACATATTTTCACCATACCTGCTCTTCACAGCATCTCCTCTACTTTAATATACAGAAAGCCATTCTTTTCCGCGTTCCCAACAGCATGTGAATTGCTGTGGAACTGTATTACAGTAATCACAGGTCACAAAGCTTCACAAGCTACGTTCCCCAGTCCATTCAGATATTCAATACCCCATCTGAACTGAAGTGGGATGAATGTGTTCAATTACAATTTTTTCAGATGGACTCGCACCTGACTTGAGTTGGGCAATTTTGTGTAGAATACCGATCCGTCGGATATATCATCAGCCTATCAACTTGTAGTCTTGTTAAAGGGAGGGATTTTCAACTGCCGGCCATCAATGTTCCCTCTAATTTTTTTGTGCACGGCTCCTTTAAATTTGCTGCGCAGCATCTTCTCCAGCGTCAACAGCTGGTGAGCGGCCTGTCCCATGCTGCTTAGGGGGAATGTTGCCAGCCACCCATTTCTTGCCTGAAAAAAATGGGTAACTGGTGGGGACCTTGCGCGCCCATTTGCCCAACTGAATCCATTTTCAGGCTGGCCTTTAAGTGGACGTCCACCACTCTCTTTCTTTCCTTCCCTCCCCTCCAAACGAAAACTAGGCAGGAAGCTGTTTAAATGTGTAGATTGTGTTCTTACACCTGTTGTAGGACCTTGACTGCATTTTTCATGTCGAAGTAGTCATAGCATGCACGACCCAGGCCAGTCCCACTTTATTCAGGCATTGAGAGGCCTAATGTGGTCTTTAAAGGGACTGATGGAGGCCTCTCCAAAAAGTTAAGTTTAATGTTAAGATTTCTGATGGGTCAGGAGGAGCAGCAGCGCTCCTCCAGGTCCCACAAAAATCTTCTAGCTGGCTGCTGTGCTATTGTTGTCCCCTCCCCACAACAAGCCTTACCTGCCAACCCAGCCAATTTTCTGCCACAAGAAACCGGCAGTGTTTGGCACTCACAGCCTGCTGGAAAAATGTTAACCAGGCCCAGATCTAAAAAAAACCGACTGCCGCAGTGATTGGGCGCACCGCCCATATTGCACCCATGTGATGCGCAAGTAGACAATCTCCCTCAATATTTTTAATGGGCTTTGATATGAATGGTCCACAGTGATCAGAGGTGCACGGTGATTCTTGCTCCTGGATAAAACTGGTTATCACGACAGCGGATCACTGCTTTCTCAGATGGTATCTGAACACCTAAACCAGTGGTACAAGTAGCTCTCCCACAGTCGAAATTTGGAAGGGGTTATTTAAATTTCTTCTGGCTGATCTTGATTTAATTGGCTGGGTTGTTGCAATATATTAGAAAGTTTGGTACCTGATATTTGGTTTTGTACCCCGGCCCTATAATAATTGAATATTATGACTTATTTTTGAGGGATTGACGGTTCTGAAGCTGACACAAAGCTGCACTTATTACTGGTTTTACTATGGTCCTTAACCAATCCGAGCCCTCCATCTTGAGTAACAATAATTTCATCGTAAATAATCAGTGTCCACATCTACTAATGCAGAAATGAGAATGATCCACATTGCTTTAAACCTACCAACACAGCTCCCATTTTCAGCTTTGGTCATTCCACTTGGACACAGATCAATGCACCTGAATCCCCCTCGGGTGTTCTTACATTGTTGATCAGGTCGGCATACGTTCTGTCTGCACTCATTGATATCTAAACAATAAAATGCAGAACACACTCAGCAGTGCTGCAGTTGATGAACTTTGATCGAGCTTCTTTGTGCAATCTATATTAATGGATTCATATTAAATGATTCACAGCTTGTTTTTTTTTTAAAATTTAAATATTTCTGGCTTATTTACATAAAACTGGTGTCCATTTCTTTCTTAACTTGTTGACAAATTAGAAAAATCATTACTGAAGTATTTGATGTTTACTAAAATACAGAGTGAACTATTACACAGCAGCTGATCGTGAAGCAATTACTGCTTAAGTTATGTTTAGCATGAGGTTTCCTTAGCCTCCCCATTGTACCTACCCATACATCTTCTACCTCGTAGCTGATAACCTCGATTGCACACACACCGGTAGCTCCCAATGGTGTTCAGACAGCGATGTTGACATGGATTAGATTCTTGGCATTCATTGATGTCTAGCAGACAGAACAGAAATACTAATTTGTATAATCAGGCTTGTATACTTTACCCTTCCAAGGCCTGAACTTCTACTATACAAAATAGCAATAACTACTTGGATTTATGTATAAAAACACCTCAAGGCACATCACAAAAAATAGCACAAGAATTAATGATCATTTTTTTCTGGTTGTCAGATTCCTCAACCTCTGTGTTAACATATTCGATTCAGCTTGGAACTTCTCTTCACTATACCAATCTGAGTCACTTACATGGTCTAAATATAACAATGGACACAAAAGAGGTCACAGTAATTTTGTGTTGAAAAACTGTGAATTGATTGCAGTGGGGAAAGAGTTATAATGACATTGCTGGCAGTTTCACTGAATAATGTAAGAAAGACAGGTGCTAACATGAAAGACCACATCCATAAAGATGCAGTCAAGATAGCTGACCTTTGGAGAGAAATAAAACAATTAAATGGAGACAGGATGTCCAGCATTTCAACCGCCCGTAAGAACTTTATTACCTAGGTCACATTCCAAGGTATCTTTTAATTAACATTCAGCAGTTTGAGTGATTGATTGAAGAGGCAGCTTACAGATGTTTATATTCAGATTTTTAACCAATCTGTGAAGGTGCATGCGGGCCAAGATCCAATCAGGTTGCAGGAATGAATTTAGCGTGAGCCGGACATGCTTATTTTAATGTATAAAAATGTAGTGTTTGCTGCAACAATTTGGAAAAGTCTGGCTAAGACAGAGCAGACTGTCTCCCCACCGGTATAATAAAGACAACTTGAATATCGATCTGAAAACCTTGTGTTGAGTGTTGGTTTAAAATACTCCACAACATTGATATAAAATGAGGAACAAGATAGTAGGTTTTTCCTCAAAGCATCCTATCAGAATGAACATAAGAGGTAGGAATGAGGAAGTGATTCAGCCTGTCAAACTGTTCAGGGGCAGAATCTGCTCCCTCCATCCTTTCCTCTTGTTGTTGAATTGGAAAGCTGTCTTCTTAAATGATTTACTGAGGCCGACATAAACTAATAGTCCCAGAGATATTTTAGTATGGAATGTTTATCGTTAATTCAGCTCCCCCCTTTGAACTTCCTTATCCACACATGCACTGTAAGTAAATATCAGAAGGTAACTAATATTCCTCTTGATACGTTTCAAGGAAGATAAAGCATTTGGAATAGCAACAATACCTTGGCAACTTAATCCCTCGAGTGTCCGTCTAAAACCAATGCCACACCTCACCACACATCGATACGAACCAATGGTATTTTCACAGTCTTGTCCAGCATGACAAGTGTGGCCACCTAAAGCACACTCATCAATATCTGAAAAAACAATGACCAGAGTTAGCACTTTTACATTTTAATAGTGATGTGCAAAGGATTCAGATTTCCTGTGTAGTCACTGAAATTTTAAAACACTTAGAATTTCAGTGACCGCATACTGTTGTTTCCTCCATGAGGGACCTTGCTGTGTGCAAATTGGCTGCCGCATTTCCTACATTACAACAGTGACTACATTTTAAAAATACTTCATTGGCTGTAAAGCGCTTTAGGACGTCTGGTGGTTGTGAAAGGCGCTATAGAAATGCAAGTCTTTCTTTTTATCCAAATCAGTATTTCTATTTAACTATGGCTCTGAAACTTTTGTCATTTATCTTTACATTTCAAACCATGACCGGAAGCTACTATTGAATAATGCTGGGGAATGGAATGCTTTCCCACTTTTTGTCCCCACAATCAGCATGGAGTACTCATATGCCAGCTGTAACACACGAAGAGCAGAATCCCAGCCAATGAGTTAGTAATTAAATTGAGTAATATTCTCTCTATTCTGCCTTAAAAATGTACCTTAACCCGGAGCCTTCGAAGACCATCTCCTATTTTCCCACTGAAGTTTTCCAGGGTCAGATACAGTGAGTGCGTGTGGTTATGTGCGGTCTACATGCTCAGTAGGAACTGAGTTGCGAGAGGCAAATTTGAGACTTCATCCCATCTGTCTGGGCTTTATTCCAACCCAGATCCCAGAAATGGTAAGACGTTTGCTCTCACATTCTGGACTCTGGAGAAAGGTCATCGACCTGAAATGTTAACCCTACCTTTCTCTCTCCATAGATGCTGCCTGACCTGCTGAGTGTTTCCACCATATTCTGTTTTAATTGCTAACACATTGGTTGGAACTTTGCTTTTTGGGGTAGAATTCCAACAGAGAGGGGGGGAACTGACTTCCGCCCACCCCTCTAAATCCATTTCCCTGGATTGGAGGTCATTTGTGATGCATGGTGTGCTCCTGGCATGGTTCCTTTTGCCAAGAGGGACCCCACCAATGCACAGAGGACAATCCCATCGGTGCTACAGTGGGGATGAGATGTTGAGGGACCTTAAAGGGGCAGAAGTGCCCTGAAGACTGTATGAAAGCTTCCCCTGAAAACCTCAGTCAAGATGGATACTTTAATCAGCAAGTGCTGGGCTTGAATTGAAGGGACAGGAAGCTGCTACAAAGTCCTCGCCCTCCATTGGTGGACCTGCGGGCCTTTACCATCACTTGCTGGAATCTACCGCCTCCTTCCACATCACGGCCCTGGTAAGTGGCGGGAAATGAGAGGGAAATCCTCCGGGGACTCTCGCCCTGTCCCCTGCTTCCATTTTCATGTGGCAAGTGGGGAAAGAGCAGCCAATGGAGGTCTTCGTGGGAGGAGTTTAAGGCAGCATGGTGGCAATTGGCCTCACTGCCCACATTTTCTGTCATTCTCTGCCATGAATTTAGGGTGGGATCACGAAGGGGAATCCAGCCCATTGTGTCACTCAACCCTCTGTACACATTAAGGGTCATTTAACTGGTACAGCGCCTCATTAGTGGCCAATGTAGATCAGAGAATTGCGGCTACAATCTTATATGCCTATCTCATTAAACATTAATTTTAATTGAAGCCAAAACCAATTAATCTATTTGCATTATTTGAGGATTAAGCAATTATTTTTCATATTTCTTATTTTATCTCTTTAAAGAAGTTACCCTCTTAATTTGTTCAAGGAATTTTACCACCGGAATTTCTTAAGTTTTGCTTAAGAATTAACTCTTGTCTTGCTGTTGAATGTCAATTAGGATTTTGTTCAGTAGAAACCCAGCGTACCTTGACAGGTTCTCCCGTCAGCAGATATGGTGAGACCTTTTGGGCACGAGCAGTAGTGTGTTCCCATTGCATTGTGGCATATATGAGAGCAGGGGTTCCGGATAGTGCACTCATCTTCATCTGCATGGATTTATAAAAGGTTTTAAACAGGGTTTTACATCAATCATTTTACTTAAGGAGCCTTTGTAAAAAAAAAACTAGTTTAGCTTTGAATGAAAGTGCTCTGCTCACCTGAACAATAGGGCCCAACTGAATCCAAAGCAAAACCATTCGGGCACTGGTTACTACGGTCACCTGCGTAAAACAAATACTTTCACTCTGGGGATTCCCAGGATTCAATCACTTATAGCCAAGTCATAAGCCACAGCTTCCTTCTTGCCAATGTCTTACTTTAGCCAAACTGCCAACACATTTGGCCCAGAGAAATAAGGGAGATATTTTGTGATGGCAATTTTATCTAAATGTACAACATCCAAACAATTACTTTCCATATTAATTGGTCTTTTAAAAATAAAATAAAACCAGAAAATTCTGGAAATACACAGCTAGTGTTTTGGGTGTCGACCCTTCATCGGTAAAGTTTTGAGGAAGGGGTACACATCCAAAAAGCTAATCTGCCTTTTCTCTTTACAGATGCTGGCAGAGCTGTTCTCTATTCAGCATTTTCTGTTTTTATTTCACATTGCCAGCATTTGTAGATTATTTTTATTTGTAGCCTTTTTTTTTTTTTAAATTGGCCAATTTTGTTGGAGGGATGCTCCAAACATAATCTGTGTTGATAGAACACTATCTTATAGCAGAGGACAAACACCACGATACCAATCCCCCAGGATGAGAGTACCAGCTTTGCAAACAAGTAACAACCTAAATAGATTGTTACAGGTCCCCAGGGCTGGTGCTGTCTTCCTGTGTCCAAAATCAGTGCAGACTATATTTGATAGCAGCCCCAGTGCCATTATTTTTAAAGAGTGTAAATTACTACAATCTGGAGATCTTGGTATGCAGGATCTATAATTGAGCCAAACTAGGATAGGACATATCTGCCAATTAACTGGCAGACTTGATGCAGGATCAGACCCTGCCTCAGTCAAGCATCACACAAGTGAATTTCATGACCAAGTGCAGTTGTCATCTGAAAACTGTCCAATGAAAAATTATTTTTTAATGCTCCTCTAGCTGTGCATAGCAAACATGTTAAATTTACTAACAAAGCAAGTGCAAAATACATCCTGTATTCAATGTTTCCTTTCTATATCTATGAAGCCTCAGGAAAAATTGTACCAATTTCTACAGCAATAACCTATTGAGTAATAGATTATTAATAGCAGCTAATCTGGAGCAGGGGAACATGCAGCCAAGGTACAATACTAATCCGTTAATCAGTGATACAAAACCATTATCTTTTCCCCAATGTGATCACTTGTGAAATCTATCCTTTAGACTTGGTAGTCCAAGCCAATATTATACATGGTCATAACAACAAACTAGTTATGGTTGCAACCTGAGCACCTGTCCTCAAAAAAATTTGATGCTTTACCTCTGGAAGAGAATCAGAAAACCATGTTACACACAGGAGGTTGGGGTTGCTATCAAAACTTTCTCTTGCAGAGCAATGGAACTCCAAGAGCAGGATTTAAAAATGCTGTATGCTATGAAAAAGATCTAAACTAAATGAAAATGCTACAGTCTAAGGCTGCAAGTATTACGAGCTGCTGCATTGTAAATGACATGAATCTGTCATTCATAAAAGAAAGACTTTTGAAATAATACTGAGTGGCCTGCGGGTGGCGCTGTCCAGGGAGAGTATAAATACTCGGGCACGGGCCCAGCTTGCGCAGGACATTCTTAACAGGAACTAGTGAAGGACACAACTAGACCTCCATGTTGTAAAACAGTTGATTAAAGCTTTGTTTAACGCTTAGACCAAGTGCCTAGTAGTTTTCTTACGTCAGTACATATTAAATGTTAAGTAAAATATTCCTCCGTTTGGGCAGGATTGCATTACAAAAATAGAACACCATAGTAATTATTTTTGATAGCACTAATACATCAGGCTACTCCAAACTTTGAAGCTTTGACCATTATTAACGGATCAGCACGGTTATATATAGCACTAGCTACAAGTTCCAAGTCCTACGATGGTAAAGGACCTCTTTCTTAGTTTAAAGTGAGAAAGAACTAGATTTCTGTTTCATTACCTTTACTGATGATAGCATGAATCTTGTACTCCAGAATTTCATCTAGTGGGCTGTACTCTGCTGCAATGGATGTAGCATGGAGTGTCTCTACTAAGAATGGCATTCGGCCTCGATTATGATCATAAGTAATGGTGTGATTCCAAGAGTATGGTACGCTGGCATCATCTACTGTAAACATCCTGGTAGAGTACGCGTAAATCTGGCCTGGTCCAATCTGAATGTAGTCCTCTGTGTAATCCTGAACACACCACAAAATTGCATGGCATTACTATGTTTGAATATTTCCTCTGTATATAATAACAGCAAAGATATTCATAATGATTAGTGATGGGTAACCATGGGTGCATTGATCTTGCTGTCAATGCTATACTACATTACGGCCCAGAAGTTGCTGAAAAAATAACGTGTGTGAACAATGCATGCCATTATTACTATACAAATCAGCCAGCAACTTGTGGTGATGAAGAGATACCCTGTGAATTGCGAATCGCCACAAGTTGCTGGTCAATTTGTGTTGCTCTGCCATTAAATTCGTGAAAATGGCATCTTAAGAACATAAGAAATAAGAGCAGGAGTAGGCCATACAGCCCCTCGAGCCTACTCCACCATTCAATAAGATCATGGCTGATTATCGACCTCAACTCTACTTTCCTGCCTGATCTCCATATCCCTTGATTCCCCTACAGTCCAAAAATCTATTTATCTCAGCCTTGAATATACTCAAAGACTCAGCATTCACAGCTCTCTGAGACAGAGAATTCCAAAGAAGAAATTCCTCCTCATCTCAGTCTTAAATGGCCTACCCCTTATCCTGAGACTATGCCCCCTAGTTCTAGACACTCCAGCCAGGGGAAACAACCTCTCAGCATCTTGCCTTTAACCTCCCTTGATTTTCATGAAGTTGCTGCATTTGCACATTAATTGTCCATAAACATGGCACAGAAAGTTAAGTCTAGTAATTAAAAGCGCAAGTACCCTTTTAACAACATGCTAATTGTTAATGATGGGCAATCAACCTCTCTGGCCCAGAAAGTGAGCAATTAAAAGTGTGGTGTCTTTCCTTCAGGTTGTGAATTGTTGTTGGGAGATTTAAAAATGTCAAATTAATTAAAATAAAATCTTACTTTTCCTTTCTGTCTCTTTTTTTTGCTCTCTCTTAATCCAATCTTTCTTTCCATCTATTTCTCTTTCTGTACCTGATTTGACATTGAATTCACCCACTCTAATTCACCCTCCAGTCCTTCCTCTGTTTATTTCTCAATCCTTTAATCTCATTGGTTAAGGAGATACATAGTTGTCCTGTTGTTCACCAAGGTCCCAGATGCCCTGTTGCCCTCGCTGCGCCGTTATCAGCTTGCACTTCCAGCAAATTTGTGGGCAAAATTTTTTAAAACCTAATTGTGCAGCAACAAATCTAACTAACAGGGCATGCTGCGAGATGCTCCGCTCCAGCAAAATCTGGGCCAATATGAGAATATGTAAATGTTGGAGTAATGATAATGATATGAGGTTTGGGGAGGACTGGCATGTTCCTGGGCAGCATATATATTTGGTCACCAGAGATTAGAGCTGTATATGAAGCAGCAGAGGTAATAGGCATGGATTCAGATCTTTTTAGAAAGTGTACAAAAACAATCCTTTATTAACAGACAGCATGATACTTTAGCAACTCAAAATTAGCACTTATTTATTGACTGTCTGTACAATGTGAAATGGAGTTTTGGTTCCATAGAGACTTCTGGCTTCAAAATACTGGAACATGCAGCATCAGGTATAAACGCATGATAGACTTTAACATCTTAAAAAGTGTCAGTACTGGGAATTTGAGTGGAAATTTGCATGCAGGTCAACCTAGACTTTTCCTTAAAAAAGACGCATTCTAAGACGCATTCTTCTTATTCTGTCATTATTGAGAATCACAATGCATTTCCTATAGTACCTTAACATTAAGGTTTACAGATGACGGAAGTTGCAGCACATATCCATTCACCACAATGTCCAGTAATAGTGCCCCATCTGAGTCCAGGCCTCTAGCAATGTGCGTCATTCGTAGTATCTCTCCTAGAAACCACAGCGACCAAACCAAAAAGAATTCTCACTAATGCAGCCTGTGCTTTTAGAAATGCTCCACTGTGTGGCATTGACTTCAGTGCTAAAAGATTACAGGTTACAAACACATCAAATATGCTGGGTATGAACACTCTGGCATGGGGATCTTATTCAGATTTTCCAAAAATATTGTGTTTATTGGCATTTTTATCATCTATATAATCAATTTACTGCTACTGTTACATTTTAGAATTAACGCAAGAAAAAGCATCACTGGCCATATCATAATCTTGATAACTGACTGCTTTCACAATAAAAAGTGCACATCTTCACTTTAAAAATAACCAGCCGTTGCTAGGGCAGGGGTGTCCAACCGGAGGCCCCAAGGGCGGCATGCAGCCCCCGCGGCCGGGAGATCCCTCGACACCGCGGCAACTACTATTTGCACTTATATTTCTTTAGCTGGTTTGTCCTATTTGAATTATGTGGGCCTAGAGGTTTTGTAATAGCTTTTCAGCACTAAATCCTAAATCAGAACACCAATATCTGTTAGTATCAGCAACTTGTGACAGATGCAAATTAATGGGAACATGAATTTCACTTTATTTGTGGCCCTCCAAGCTCCATGGTGTGCACCGACGTGGACCATAGGACAAACACGCTTGGGCACCCATGTATTAGGGAATTGTCTGAGGTGCTGCTCATGGCAAGTCAGAGGATGTGCTGCTTTGAAAAGACAGGAGCAAAGGACAGTAAAATACAATGGGCCTGAAATTCTGTGGGGTTTCTCCCGGTCTCGCGCTGTTTTCAGTCATTTCTCTTGGGATTTCACCAGTATCCTGACTGGGAGACCCCCAGTGGAATTTCAGGGCCCATGTACACTACTGAAATGTAGGAACATGTCCCTTTAAGGCTACAAGGTGCAATTGCTCTGCATTCTTGAAATGAACGCTCAGGACAGTTACAGGTCAGGTTGCAAATCAGAACCTGGCTTTGGTTGTGGGAAAGTCAATTAAGAAGCTACAGACACTCTGGCTCAGTATTAAATCTGCATTAGACAATGTGTGATCTTGGGAGTGTAATGATACATATTACTCTTAAGTTAAAATTGATTTTATTTCATTACGTCATAAATGCTCCATTAAAAGACTGGGATTTAATTTCTGGGTTATTTTTTAGTGCACCAGGTAAAATATGTCCACATAAATTTTTGGCTGTGATATTTTAACTCAGCCATTGACCTCTAAAATAAATGGATTAACCGCTGTGTTAAAATAGTAGAGAGAGGAATTTAATGCAAGCGTGTTAACTGCTGCACTAAATGCAGTGCACAGGACCTTAAACCTTTTTGTTGTAGTAATTCACAATTTCTGACAATGTCCTTATAGTTATCCATGAAAACAGCTCGGGAAAATCATTGAAAGATTGATGTGGTTTACATCACAGAACATGCATGTTCGATAGCCAGCAAAATCCAGTTCTCTATATACTATTGCAGAATCACTACCCTTTGATCAACCTGGATTTTTCACTTTAATAACAAACAAGTCAAACCGCTCAGAGTACAATAGTTCTCCTAGTAAGAAAATCTTCTGGGTTGAAATCATGCCGTGCAATATCAATAAACAGGTGGACAGGTTCATATGAGATTCCTTTGTCCTGCATCTTAAAGCTGTTAACTCTTTTCAACGGAAGAGAAAGGATTTTCACACAAACCAATAGCAAAAGACGTGATTTCAAGACATGTGTGTTTAATTGCAAAATTTGCTCACCTAACATGGATATCAACATTTAAAGAGACAGACTGTACTGACCATGCAGCATGTTTGTGAGAAAACAGCTGGCAGGAGTGCTCCCCGCAGTGGAAAAATTGTCTGATGTAAAAATACTTCACAGAAAATGTTTTCAACTTCCAATGAAATCCTGTACTATTTAAAAAAATTATTCATGAACTAACCAGATGAAATGATTAATCTCCTCTTCCAATTTTCATGTACTATGAAAAGATTTTAAACAATGTATTTATCAACTAACCAGTGGCAAATTCGACTTGTGTCTCCCGTCTGAATACCCCTTCTGTAAGAGAGTATCCATTAACTGCTTCCCCGATTTCCTTTGCAGTTGTCCAATAAATGGGATTTAAGATTGAAATGAGCTTCCTCATAGCAGGGCCTAGAAAAACAATGGAATACTTAACACAAAACACGATAGGCTTAGGGAAGTTACAAAGCAGCAACCATGCCAATAGTTTTACAGTATGCACGGAGTGACTTTGATGCATAGAAGGTGGGTTCACCAGTAAATCGAGAGCATTCAGACCTACGTTGCTTTTTATGGCGATATATCAGTGAGTGCATACTACAAGCCTTTGGGCTGTAAGCAAATGAAGGATACTGGTCATGTGACTCACAAGACAGAATTACAAAGTGAGAGGTTGTGTTGCTTGCTGCTTTGTCCAAATACATAAAATAATGGTGTTCTCTGGCATAGTTAGCATATTAATATGATTGCCTGCACCAAGTAGAACAAAACTGTTAAAGTACAAGTTTAGGTGATATCCCCTCCTCATGGTTACTGATGGTTACTTTATTCCCTTTGTTCCATCTATTTCCAAAGTGTCTCTTTTGTCTGTTTTTAATGACATTTCACTTTTATTGAAGGGAATGTCAGCCGAGTTGGATTCAAACCCAGGTTCTGAAGGCGAAGCCCACTGAGTAGCCCAGATCCTTCTAGGCACTTACCAATGCTCCTTGGTACATTTGAGATTTGTGCTTGTATAATTCGAGCACCAGTTTCTGGACTGTCAAAGACTGTAGCGTTCAGCAAAGCAACACCAAATTCCACATTGTTAATATTTCCTATAACACTTCCTCTGGCCCGCTGAGGACCACCTGAAGGAAAGAAACACAATTATTGCACATTTCCTGCCACTTGAAAAGAAAACTTAAAGCATAGATTAAAATCTGTTAATTGGAGCCATGATAATTAACCAAAAACACAAGGGCTGACCAAACATCACACCTCCACCCGAGATGAATGCTTTCATAGGCTTAGGCTAGAAAACACTTCCTTGGCTGAAACATATTCATTGTTAAATACACTGCATAATAATGGCCCGGATTTGCCGTCATTACCCCCCTGAAACGCTCGGTAACTTCAGGATTTAGCGCTTGCACAGATAAACGTGGAAATCCAGAAGTTGCGGTCAGTCATTTCCTGCTCCGCCGCAGGTTGCGCTGTGGAACTCCCAAGAGCTGGCAATCAATTCAAATCACTTGAACTGACATAAACTTCCCCTTTTAAGATGGAATATCGCTGTTAAAAACACCTAAAACGTTAAGCCTTGTTGAAAGAGGTGTAACTGGGTTTTTTTTATGTCGTACTGACTGCTGAACAACCATTCTGGCCCTGAAAAACTAATTTAACATTTGTGGAATGTCAAATTTTTCCATTAATATGATTAAAAATTACAAGTTTTTAATATATATATTTTAATATATATATTTTTTAAAGTTTGTTTATGATATTTTAACTTCTACCTTAATCCTATGTGTATGTCCCAAACTTTATTTTGTTCTCAGCAAAATTTATAAAAGTTAATTATAATCCGCACATTTTATTTCCTGGTTTGCTGTCTGTGAGAATTCTTCAATTTGACTGGCTGCTTAGCCAGCTTGATGACATCACTGTTGCTGAACGCTGGGGATTCACTTAATTTCACCCCAGCTTCAAACTAAGGTCAGGAGAATTAAAATTGACGCCACAGAGATTGCTAGGGCAGCTTTCTTTGAGGTCAGCGGCGATCGCCGTCGCTTTGCTGCTGACTGAAAATTCTGGGCCAATGATTTTCTTAGGCCTAAATAATCTTTATAAATTTCAAAATTTATGTGGGGCTTCCATCATACAAAGAATATTCTCTTTTATTTGGCTAATTTTAAAATAGAATTCAAGAAGTACAATTTTGGCTCCCCCTGATTGACTCATGAATTTATCCAATATGTAGCTGAGCCATGAAGAGCAGGGAAGTTCCAGGCTTCATCTGCACTCTATACTGACTGTTCGCAACTGTGGTGTCCTATTTGACCCGGAGCTGAGCTTCCGACCCCATAATCTCTCCATCACCAAGACCGCCTACCTCCACCTCCGTAACATTGCCCATCTCTGCCCCTGGCTCCGCTCATCTGCTGCTCAAACCTGCATCTATGCCCTTGTTACCTCTAGACTCGACTATTCCAATGCTTTCCTGCCCGGCCTCCCACCTTGCACCCTCCATAAGCTTGAGCTCGTCCAAAACTCTGATGCCTGTATCATAAGAACATAAAAAATAGGAGCAGGAGTAGGCCATTCGGCCCCTCGAGCCTGCTCCGCCATTCAATAAGATCATGGCTGATCTGATCTTGGCCTCAACTCCACTTTTCTGCCTGTTCCCCATAACCCTTGACTCCCCTGTAGTTCAAAAATTTGTCTATCTCAGCCTTGAATATATTCAATGACTCAGCCTCCACAGCTCTCTGGGGTAGAGAATTCCAAAGATTCACAACCCTCAGAGAAGAAATTCCTCCTCATCTCCATCTTAAATAGGCAACCCCTTATTCTGAAACTATGCCCCCTAGTTCTAGATTCCCCCACAAGGGGAAACATCCTCTCAGCATCTACCCTGTCAAGCCCCCTCAGAATCTTATATGTTTCAATAAGATCACCACTCATTCTTCTAAACTCTAATGAATATAGGCCCAAAACTGCTCAACCTTTCCTCATAAGACAACCCCTTCATCCCAGGAATCAGCCTAGTGAACCTTCTCTGAACTGCCTCCAATGCAAGTATATCCCTCCTTAAATAAGGAGACCAAAACTGTACGCAGTACTCTATGTGTGGTCTCACCAACGCCCTGTACGGTTGTAGCAAGACTTCCCAACTTTTATACTCCATTGCATTTGCCTTCCTAATTACTTGCTGTACCTGCATGCTAACTTTTTGTGTTTCATGTACAAGGACACCCAGATCCCTCTGTACCGCAGCATTCTGTAGTCTCTTTCCATTTAAATAATATTTTGCTTTTCTATTCTTCCAACCAAAGTGGATAACCTCACATTTTCCCACATTATACTCCATCTGCCAAATTTTTGCCCACTCACTTAACCTATCTATATCCCTTTGCAGACTCTTTGTGTCCTCCTCACAACTTGCTAACTCACCTATCTTTGTATCATCAGTAAATTTGGCTACAGTACACTCGGTCCTTTCCAAGTCATTAATATAGATTGTAAATAGTTGAGGCCCTAGCACTGATCCCTATGGCACCTGAAAATGACCCATTTATCCCGACTCTCTGTTTTCTGTTAGTTAGCCAATTCTCTATGCATGCTAATATATTACCCCAACACCATGAGCTCTTATCTCGTGCAGTGACCTTTTATGTGGCACCTTATCGAATGCCTTTTGGAAATCCAAATACACTACATCTACTGGTTCCCCTTCATCCACCCTACTCGTTACATCCTCAAAGAACTCTAATAAATTTGTCAAACACGATTTCCCTTTCATAAAACCATGTTGACTCTGCTTGATTGTATTATGATTTTCTAAATGTCCTGCTATTACTTCCTTAATAATGGATTCCAGCATTTTCCCAATGACAGATGTTAGGCTAACTGGCCTATAGTTTCCTGCTTTCTGTCTCCCTCCTTTCTTGAATATGGGCGTTACATTTGCAGTTTTCCAATCCGCTGGGACCTTTCCAGAGTCTAAGGAATTTTGGAAGATGACAACCAATGTGTCCACTATCTCTGCAGCCACTTCTTTTAAGACCATAGGATGCAGGCCATCAGGTCCAGGGGACTTGTCAGCCTTTAGTCCCATTAGTTTGCCTAGTACTTTTTCTCTAGTGATAGTGATTGCTTTTAGTTCCTCCCTCCCTTTTGCCCCTTGATTTTCCACTATTATTGGGATGCTTTTAGTGTCTTCTATCATGAAGACAGATACAAAATATTTGTTCAAAGTATCCTAACTCGCACCAAGTCCCGTTCACACATCACCCCTGTACTCATTGACCTCCATTGGCTCCCAGTCCGGCAACGCCTCGATTTTAAAATTCTCATCCTCGCTTTCAAATCCCTCCATATCTGTAACCTCCTACAACCCTCCGGGATCTCTGCGCTCCTCCAATTCTGGCCTCTTGCGCAACCCCGATTTTCTTAGCTCCACCATTGGCGGCCGTGCTTTCACCTGCCTAGGCCCCAAGCTCTGGAATTCCCTCCCTAAACTTCTCCGCCTCTCTAACTCTCTCTCGTCCTTTAAGATGCTCCTTAAAACCTACCTCTTGGACCAAGCCTCTGACCTAATATCTCCATATGGGGCTCAGTGTCAAGTTTTATTTGATAATCGCTCCTGTGAAGCACCCTGGGATGTTTTACTCTATATAAATGCAAGTTGTTGCTGAGTTAGTTGATCTGAGCAAAGGCAGTGGTCGGGGTGCTACAACTGGCCTCAGCATCCCTGTATTAGGGAGGCAGCAAATTAAGCCAAATTCCTGCCCCCAATCGTTATTTAATGAGTCCCGCAAAAGCGCAAATGTCTGGAAATGAGATGGTGAAACAATCAGCTTGGCTGTTGTTGTGCTTCATAGTCAAACAGCTTGATGATGCTCACTGTCAACACGTGACCAATGATTAAAGTTGGGTGAGGTACTGAAGTTGCCGGATTCCCATGCAAACCATATGCAACAAGGAACCAATGACTTTGGGACAGCAGGTGGAGGAGAGAAAGGAAACTTTGGGGAAAATAACTTATTTTGCTCAGCATTAGCTGATGTGCTGGTTTAAAGGAATCTTTAGAAGATAAATCTAGCATTCAGAGTAAAGCCAAGTGCATTATTTTTCACTAAATGTCTCTGTCATAGAAATTACAGCACAGAAGGAGGCCATTTGGCTTATCAGGCCTGTGCTAATGTCAACAACAGTGATGAAGTAAAAACGAGTGTTATTGACAAAAGGTAATGTTTTGTAAAGCACCTATCCTGGTGACGGTGGCTTCTTCAAAATGGTTCTCATTGATTTATGAAGATTACATCAAACTCAAAGCGGAAGTCTCTTCGAACATTCAAAAAACAGCTGACAAACCTGGACAGGGTTGGACTTTACACCTGGACACCTGTGAGCCATCTCCTGGGCATGAGCGGCCTCCACTAGAGGGCACTGGGTTGTTACACAGACGGAGTCGCCTCTGTTCACCGCCTCCACAAGATGCTGAACAATCATTCCAGGCTTGCCAAGGTCCCCAGTTTCCATCCACTGGACATAAATTTAGGAGGAATAAATAAGATCAATTGGCAATAGCAATATTTATTTTACTGAGGAAGAATCTGAGGAAACATTACCATATATTAGACTAATTCATTAGGTATTACATGAAGTTAAATGCCTTTCCAATGAGTAAAAATTATGCTTTTAGAAACATTCCTCTCTCGATGCTTGTAAGCTCCAAACATCCTTTCCTACACTAATACGATAGCAAAATACTGCGGATGCTGGAAATCCGAAATAACAACAGAACTTGCTCTCTCAGTTCCGACGAAGGGTTTCGACCTGAAACGTTAACTCTCTTTCTCTCTCCACGGATGTTGCCTGGCCTGCTGAGTTTTTCCAGCGTTTTCTGTTGTTATTTCGGATTTCCAGCATCCGCAGTATTTTGCTATCCTTTCCTACACGTCTCTTTGCATCCCCACGTTATTGAAATTAAGATTTGTTGCAATATCCTACTCTAACTCATTCTTTCCTCGGACTTCAAATCTGTGGAACTTCTTACCTCCTTCAGTCTTTCCTTTCATCCAAAATCTGCAGACTTTTGAAGCCCAAAGCTTGGTGTCACCTAATCAGCACGACTAGATTTATCTTGACTTCTCTCTTAGGAGGTGAAATTTGTCTTGCAGTTGCGCAAAATGGGCGATAGCAAAAGGGCAGCCCGTTCTACACTGCGCCCGATTAACTTCAATGGAAGAGAAAATTGGAGAGTATAGACTCACCATTGCCTGGTTTGTGCTACCGCCCAAGACAGATTTCACCCCCTTAGTCTTTTAACCTTGCTGCCATCCTGCACATCAATGGCCCGAAAATTAGACCTAATACGCGAGAGTACGCACTGTGTACTCTCGCGTTTTAGGTCTCCAATTGCCGGTTTCCAGCATGCACTGCGCATGCGCGGGAAACCGGCACTTCGTGAATTCAAAAGGGGGCGGTTCCTAGGTGAACCGTGTGCGCGCTACAGGCTGCGCGCACGCAGTGCACTTAGTGCTTTGAACGCGCAGGTAAGCATGGAAGATTTTACACAAAGAAAGGAGGCGTAAGACCCTCTTTTAACAAGGTAAGTAGTTAATTAAGTAATATTTTAAATTTCTTTCAACAGGTTTATCTTTTTTAGAGACTTTAAAGAAAGGTAAGTTTATTTTTATAACTTTTAAAAAGATTTTAAATTTTTTCAAAAATTTAATTTTTTGTTTAAAGTGGTTAATTTATTTAACTATACTTATTTTATTAATGTGCTGGCTTTTTAAAAAAAATTTAATTGAGGTTTAGCTGTTCTTTTGGGGGGGTATATTATTCATAGCTTTGACAGGTCTTCCTGTCAAAACTATGAATGAAAGATGGTGTGCTGCCATCGGCTCTAACTGAATCACGTGATCCCAGAGCTCGCACGAACTAACTCCGTCTCTGGGTCACGCAAGCACTGCACAGCTGCAGCCTTGAAACTAAAGTTCGTGTGAGCCCGGAGGAAAAAGGAAGGCGCGGAGTGAGATATCGCGGGGAAGCCTTACCCCCGCGTCAACACTCAGTCTTTAATTTCTGGGCCAATATCTCAAATTAAAAAACATTGTAAAATAAAACAATTTTAAGATCAGCAAACAATGTTTACAATAAAAACAGAAAATGCTGGAAATACTCAGCAGGTCAAGCAGCATCTGTGGAGAGAGAAACAGAGTTAACGTTTCAGGTCGACGACCTTTCGTCAGAACTGGAAAAAGTTAGAGATGTAACAGATTTGAAGCAAGTGCAGAGGCAGGGAAAGGGGAAGGGGAGGAAAGAACAAAAGGGAAGGTCTGTGATAGGGTGGAAGGCAGGAGTGATTAAATGACAAAAGGTATTCTTGTACAAAGCAAAAGGAGATGGTAATGGGACAGGTAAAGAAACAAAAGATGAGTCGATTGCTTTTGTATTAATGTTTACAATATATTATCCATATTTAATTCCCTTGAAGGGCTCAGATTAAACATTGCAATTTTTAAACCAATAGTATAAGGAGCACTATATTCATGAAAGAGTGTTTGACATATCTTCTTTTTAAGGGGAGAAACAAGAACCAGACAGACTGGCAAGCTTCATTTCTGCACCAGTGACTCAGCAAAGGAGATGGAATGATGCATTTAAAGAAACCAGTACATCCATGTATTTTATGAAAGCACTGTACCGTTTGTCACATGGTATTTAGAGGTATATCCAGATAGTTGATATGTTGTGCACTTGTTGGGAACAGTGCACTGTTTGAAGGGGAGGTGTAGAGTTGGGTCTTGTTGTGGGGAAGGTAGTGCTCCACTATAGTGGGGGGATGCACTGCCTTGCATGTAACAGTTGCACGAGTCGGTGTGTTGTGGAGGGTTTTGCTCTGTAGTGGGTACGTCTAGCATGCATAAGATGCAGTAAGATTGGGCAGAGTCAACATGGATTTATAAAAAGGAAGTCGTGTTTGACAAACCTATTGGAGTTGTTTGAGGATGTAACAAGTGGAGTAGACAAAGGGGAACCAGTAGATGTGGTGTATTTGGATTTTCAGAAGGCCTTCGATAAGGTCCCACACAAGAGGTTGGTGAACAAAATTAGGGCACATGGAATTGGGGGTAATATACTAGCATGGATTGAGAATTGGTTAACAGACAGAAAACAAAGAGTAGGGATAAACAGGTCTTTTTCAGGATGGCAGGCTGTGACTAGTGGGGTACCGCAAGGATCGGTGCTTGGGCCCCAGCTATTCACAATCTATATCAATGATTTGGATGAGGGGACTAAATGTAACATTTCCAAATTTGCTGATGACACAAAGCTAGGTGGCAGTGTCAGTTGCAAAGAGGATGTGAAGAGGCTTCAAGGGGATCTCGACAGGCTCAGTGAGTGGGCGAGAACATGGCAGATGGAATATAATGTGGATAAATGTGAAGTTATCCACTTTGGTAGAAAAAACAGAAAGGCAGAGTATTTCCTAAATGGTGAAAGATTGGGGAATGCAGATGCTCAAAGGAACCTGGGTGTCCTTGTACATGTGTCACTGAAAGTGAATATGCAGGTGCAGTAAGCCATTAGGAAGGCAAATGGTATGCTGGCCTTCATTACAAGAGGATTTGAGTACAGGAGTAAAGAAGTCTTACTCCAATTATATAGGGCCTTGGTGAGACCACACCTGGAGTACTGTGTACAATTTTGGTCTCCTTACCAAAAGAAGGATATACTTGCCACAGAGGGAGATGCTGGGAGAATGTTTCCCTTGGCTGGGGAGTCTAGAACCAGGGGCCACAGCCTCAGGATAAAGGGTAGGCCATTCAGGACTGAGATGAGAATAAATTTCTTCACACAGAGGGTGGTGAATCTTTGGAATTCTCTACCCCAGAGGGCTGTGGAGGCTTAGTCATTGGGTATATTCAAAACAGAAGTCGATAGATTTCTGACTAGTAAGGGCATCAAGGGATATGGCGATAAGGCCGGTGAATGGAATTGAGGCAGAAGATCAGCCATGATCTCATTGAATGGCGGAGCAGGCTCGAAGGGCCTACTCCTGCTCCTATTTCTTATGTTCTTATAAGCATGTATCTGATTGTGAGGCCTGTTATTCCCCTGATGGTTTTCAAGATTGTTGCCCCGTAGGGCTGAATGGGAGGGTAGTACCAGAATGAGTGCAGCAGTAAACCTCTCTGGCCACAGCTCTTCCTGGTATTGCCTCCCCTCTCTCAGGGATGGTAGGAATTTGTGGGCCAAGGGTGGAGTGTCATATATTCAGATATCTTGAGGTGCCCCTTATGCATTCTGCTGCAGGTGGTAGTGATGATGCATTTCAATACAAACAACATCAGTGCATCATGAAGAAATAAAGTAAATTCTTTCCCCAGAGACCATCTACCCCTTTAACTACACACAAAAATGGTTGCCACTTCTCACAGCTTCTGCGATATCGGTTCTGATGCTGCATTTTATCCCATATTTGTGTCTCATGCTATATCCTCGTCTCATCTCATATCTGCATAATTTTAGGACACAGCACTTCTCTCAACAAGAAGAACATCACATCTAAAATACTCTGATTTCCTGGATGTGCAGATTTTGAGAACGTGGTTCTTTTTGTTAGGTTTTGATTTTATTTTATACTTGTTCACGATTAAAAAGTGCAACTGTCTGAGAACGTCTATGCATAGAAACTCAAGGCCTCCATAATCAGTACCTGTGAAGAGACACTCGGTCACTTGACCAGGAAACACCAAGACTGGTTTGACAAGAACGACCAGGAGATCCAGGAGCTAATAAGCCACAAGCGCAAGGCATTCCTGATCTGGACACAGCAACAGAACTCGAGAGCAAGAAAGTAGCTCTACAGACGCCTGAAGGCCGAGGTCCAACAAAAAACTCGTGACCTAAAGAACAGATGGTGGGTGGAGAAAGCGCAGGAGATCCAACAGCTAGCCGACAACCACGACGTGCGTGGATTCTTTAGCGCAGTCAAGACCACCCAAGCACCCAAGGTCCTACCACACTGCGGGCCAAGAATGGAGAGGTACTCATCAAGGACAGAGAGGTAGTCAGTGCCCATTGGAAGGAGCACTTCGAAGATCTCCTTAACCGAGACCCTGTCTTCGACGCAAGTGTCCTCAACTCCATCCCGCAGCATGCTACCCGCCACCACCTCAGCACAACCCCAGCTCGGCATGAGGTTGAAAAGGCCATCTGACAATGAAGAACAACAAGGCCTCAGGAGCAGATGGAAACCCCGCCGAGGCGCTAAAACATGGCGGAGAAGCACTATTGGCGCGAATACATGAACTCATTTCTCTTATTTGGAAGGAGGAGAGCATGCCAGGGGATCTCAGATGCCGTAATCGTGACCATCCTGAAGAAAGGTGACAAGTCTGATTGTGGTCATTACAGAGGAGTCTCCCTGCTGTCTGCCACAGGGAAAGTCATCGCAAGAATCCTCTTCAATCGCCTTCTCCCAGTGGCTGAAGAGCTCCTCCCAGAGTCGTAATGCAGATTCCGCCCACTAAGGGGCACAATGGACATGATCTTCACCGCGCGTCAACTACAAGAGAAATACAGGGAACAGCACCAACCACTGTACATGGCCTTCTTTGACCTCATAAAGGCCTTCGACACCGTCAACCGTGAGGGATTATGGAGTGTCCTCCTCAAATTCGGCTGCCCTCAAAGGTTTGTCACCATCCTCCGCCTGCTTCACGACGACATGCAAGCCGTGATCCTGACTAACAGATCCACCACAGACCCAATTCACATACAGACCGGGGTCAAGCAAGGCTGTGTCATCGCACCAACGCTCTTCTCGATCTTCCTGGCTGCAATGCTCCATCTCACCCTCAGTAAGCTCCCCGCTGGAGTGGAGCTAAACTACAGAACAAACGGGAAACTGTTCAACCTCCGTCGCCTCCAGTCGAAATCCAAGGTCGTCCCATCCTCTGTCATCGAATTACAATATGCAGACGACGCTTGCGTCTGCGCACACTCAGAGGCCGAACTCCAAACCATCGTCAACACCTTCACCGAAGCGTACGAGAGCATGGGCCTTACACTAAACATCCGTAAGACAAAGGTCCTCTACCAACCTGCCCCCGCCACACAGTACTGCTCCCCGATTATCAAAATCCATGACGAGGCCTTGGACAACGTGAATCACTTTCCATACCTCGGGAGCCTACTGTCAATGAGGGCAGATGTCGATGACGAAGTCCAACACCGCCTTCAGTGTGCCAGTGCAGCCTTCGGTCGCCTGAGGAAGAGAGTGTTTGAAGACCAGGACCTCAAACCCAGCACCAAGCTCATGGTCTACAGAGCAGTAGTGATACCCGCCCTCCTGTATGCTTCAGAGACATGGACCATGTACAGCAGGCACCTCAAAGCACTGGAGAGGTACCACCAACGCTGCCTCCGCAAGATCCTGCAAATCCATTGGCAGGATAGGTGCACCAACGTCAGTGTTCTCGCTCAGGCCAACATCCCCAGCATCGACGTTTTGACCATGCTCGATCAGCTCCGATGGACTGGTCACATCGTCTGCATGCCTGATACGAGACTCCCAAAACAAGTGCTCTACTCGGAGCTCCGACACGGTAGGAGAGCCCCAGGTGGGTAGAGGAAATGCTTCAAGGACACCCTCAAAGCCTCCTTGAAAAAGTGCAACATCCCCACCGACACCTGGGAATCCTTGGCCCAAGACCGCACAAAGTGGAGGAGAAGCATCCAGGAAGAATACCTCGAGTCTCTTCGCCGGGAGCAAGCGCAAACAGCGGAAGGAGCGCACGTCAACCCAAGCACCCCACCCACCCCTTCAACCACCGTCTGCCCCACCAACCACCGTCTGCCCCACCAACCGCCGTCTGCCCCACCTGTGACAGAGACTGTAGGTCCCGCATTGGACTCATCAGTCACCTGAGAACTCATTTTTAGTGTGGAAGCAAGTCATCCTCGGTTCCGAGGGACTGCCTAAGAAGAGAAGATAGAAACTGGCAAACACAAATGTTGATCACTATTTTCAGTTCTCTGATCTGTTTGCTATTTAGATACAATTACACCAGAAATTCTGGATAGTACTGTCCCATAATGCTCCAAAATCAACCAGCTCACCTGGACAAACATCAGTGCTACACCGTTGAATCTGAGTGTCAGCTCCAGCACAAGTCCTTCCACCACTCGCTGCCCGGGGATTGTCACAGGTACGATATCGTCGCATTTGGCCTCCATTGCATGTCCGACTGCAGGTTCCCCAACTGCTCCATGGACCCCAATTACCATGGACTGAAGAAGATGTAAAAAGTGTAAACAATTTAGCACTGTGTTGTGACTTGTGAACTGTAACATAAGGTGTACAAAGAATAGAGCAAGCAAGACTTCCTGCTGAGCGCCTGGGACCACTGGCTTCCCAACATAACAGGTGTGAGGTGTTTATCAGTTACCAAGACAAGCTAACCAATTACTTCTTGTTTACAGCCTTCAAGGAAGTCCACTTTCATTAGCATATTAACCACATATTGTATCATGCCTTTTTAAAAAACTTGCATGAATATAATATCATTTAAATCACGTTTTAATGTAACTATTTTTCCAAATCCTTTCTGTGGAAAAAGTCAAAAAATCCAGAAATGTGACGAGGACAAATGTCAGGACGAATTTCTTCATGCAAAGTGTTATTAACACTTGGAATGGTAGGGTAATGAAGGTGGGAACATTAGATTAGTTCAAGAGACAAATAGATGATCTCATGAGGAGGAACATAACTTTTTTTCCTGGATGAATTGGCTAAGAATAATTCAATGGCCTCCCTCATCTGTATTTATCTTGTAATTTTGTGAATGAAGAGTAAAATAACTGAGAACTAGGCTTTGCTACTGCAGCTAAGGTCAGGGCATGTTACGGATGTAAAGGCCAGGGTCCAGCAAAGTCAGTTCAATGCAGTCTCAAGGATACAGTCACTCTTCCAGCTCCCTGCTCAAGTCACTGCTGTTGACAGTTGCTTTAACTGGCTATTATCTAAATGTACACGATTATGCAATGCGATATAACCTGTTCCAGTAAATACAAGACCAACACACCTACTTAACCAATAGAGTGTTTACTTGACAGAATAACGGATATAGAAGAGAGTTTCATTGCAATTATTTTGGCGTCGGAGGGTATTTGAAACATATGCAAAACCATCTCCATGCTCAAGAGTCTCCAAGCCTCACAACTCAAATTCTCGGAGATTTTCTATTTGCCCAATATGGTGTAAACACTCTCAACCCAGAGAGACATAACCCACTTACCGAAATTCAGAGAGTTTAAGCGCAGGTTGGCAACAACAAAAGATTCCTACTGCTGGAGTTTAATTAGCTATAAATGTGGAATGTTTCAGCACAGAACAATGCTATTCATTAGGGCAATAGATTAGAGGGTTACACCATGTAAAGTCAATCATTTCTTATAGACAAAAAGACAAACTTCAAATGAAAATCAGCATCCGAAAAGACAGAAGGCAGATTCATATTTCAGGCAGAGACCGTGGTCAAAACCTCTGACTTAAGGCCTCAAGATGTTCATTTGTCTTTTCAGGTGCTGATGGACCCGCCATGTATTTCTAGAATATTCTGGTTTTATTTCCATTGTATCATATTTTAATCTATTGTAAGATGGCTTTTTTTTAATTCTAAATTTTCTTTGTTTGAAGATGTGTACACTGCAATGGTTTAATCAGTTAATGGATGGCAGTAACCGGACAACCATCCAGTTAGCATTTAGTGAAGGCTTGGAAACATCATTCTGTACTCACCTGGACATGGATCACTGTTGCAGAAGTCGATTTGTACATCATTGCCTTCACAGTAGCGTCCTCCATACTGCGGTGTTGGATCTGAACATGTTCTGGCTCTTTGGCGAGTGCCTCCTCCACAGGACACACTACATGCAGTCCAGCTGATCCAAGATGTCCATTTTCCATCCACTATAACAGTGAAATACCAGATACTGAGAAGAGGTGAAGTTTGTTAGCCTACAATATAATACTCATGATCAATTCTGCCAGCCCCCAGGGACTTTTCACTCATCCAATAAGGCAAAGACCACAGCTAAATGTCTTTTATACTTGTTAAACAGGTTGTTGTGTTAATGCCCTGGGCTATATGCAGTGAATGACTACCTTTGCGACAGATTTCAAATAGTTTCCTAATGCAGGCTCCATTCACTTATGATTGGGACTCAGAAAGCAAGCGCTGCATTTATATAAAGCTTTTCATGCCTTCAGGATGCCCCAAAGTGCTTCAGAGCCAATGAATCACTTTTGTACAAAAGCAAAATACTGGATGCTGGAAATCTGAAATAAAAACAGAAAATTCTGGAAACCCTCAGCAGGTCAGGCGGCATCTGTGGAGAGAGAAACAGAGTTAACGTTTCAGTCAACGACCTTTCGTCAGACCTGAAACATTAACTCTGTTTCTCTCTCCACAGATGCTGCCTGACCTGCTGAGCATTTTCTGTTTCTATTTCAGATTTCCAGCATCCGCAGTATGTTGCTTATGTAAATTTAGGACTTAATAAAATTAATAACTCATTGTTATACAGAAGGAATACTTGTGTTACAGGGGGTCGGCGGAATTTTTATAACACAGGAGGGGGGCTTTGGAAGCAAAAAGGTCAAGAACCCCTGGTCTAGATTATGTACTCACATTCTGGAGTGGAGCTTGATCTCAAAACCTGCTAACTCAAGAGGCGAGTGTACACCCAACTTTATTACCAAACTGACACTCAGATTAAGTAGTTACTACAAACAGGTAGCACGTATGAGTTTTGGAATACGAGTTAAATAAGGGAGTGATTATTTCTACGGTGTTCTGAGTCCCTGTGTGCATGCGCCCCTGTTTGGTACAGCGCATGCGCACTCGATTCAGTCGTGCACGTGCAACCGACGTTGCGGCGCCTGTGGCCTCAACCGGCACACTTCCCGGGCTCCCTGTGGAGAAGGTCAGGGGATCGGATGCGCGGGAAGAAAGGAGCTTGGAAGCGGGGGAGAGGGGAACTTGCATGGGGGGGGGGGGGGGAGAGAGAGGAGCTCATGGGTTGGGGGGGTGGGGGGGGAAGAGAGGGGGGATGGGGGACTGGGTGGGGGGGGAGGAGCTCTTGGGGTGGGGGGAAGGGGAGGTCAGGAACTCGGTGGTGGGGGGGGGGAGAGAGGGAGAAAGTCAAGAACTCTGGGTGGGGGGAAGGGGAAGGTCAGGAACTCGGTGGAGGGGGGGGAGGGGGAAGGTAAGGAGCTCGGGGGGAGGGGAGAAGGAGCTCAGGCGGGAGGAGGTCAGGAGCTCGGGATGGCTGGGGGGAGGGGAGTGGTAGGTCAGGAACTTGTTGGGGTGGGGAAGCACGGTGAGAACAATGGGAAGGGGGGAAGAACGTGATCCAGATCCAAAGAGAGGGGAGGGGATGAGAACAAGAACGTCATCCAAATGGGAAGATAGATCACGTTCTCCCGCCCTCTGTTAGGCCTGGATCACGTTCTTTTACCCCCACCCCCTTTACAGCTGCACCACATTCTCCCTCTCCCCCACCCCAAGACTGCAGCAGTTCAAGAAGGCAGCTCACTACCACCCTCTCGAATGCAACTAGTGATGGGAAATAAATAAATGAATTAAAAAAAGAGAGCATATTGTGTGTTGGTCTGACAACATGCATAACATTACATTTATGTGTTATTTGCCGGACTCGACTATGTTCTCATGGCATTGTCCCATCTTCTACCCTCAATGAACTTGAGCTCATCCAAAACTCTGCTGCAGGTATCCTAACACACAGCAAGTCCCATTCACATATCACCCCTGTGCTCATTGACCTACATTGGCTCATGGTCCATCAACACCTTGATTTTCACCTTCATCCTCATGTTGAAATCTCTCCATGGCCTCACCCCTTCCTATCGGAACTCGGCCGTGCGAGCGCTGTGAGTACCCCTAACCCGGGAGGGTGAGCCCTGTCTGTTCTCTGAAAGCAGTAGTGTTAGCACAGTGAGCTCTGGAGCCTGCCTGTGACAATGACTGGATCAAATTACACATTGCAGAGATCTTGATTACTCTCCAGCAGGCAAGATCAAATTACACATTCTAGACAAACTTTTGGGTGTGTCTTGTCCTCCAAGGTGACCAATCAGATATCTCGTGTTGCAAATAGATGCTGCCGTTAAATAAACAGAATATGAATACCACTCTGTAACATAATGCAGCTACTGAAGCACTTTAAAATATTTTCATCAATTATGAATCACAAAATATGTTTAAGTTGTAGTTTCTAATTGCTTACCTGGACACAATCTGTTCTTACAAACCCGCGTCTGTGCATCTTGCCCCTCACAGCGTGCCCCATCAAATGATGGAGGAGGATTGTTGCAAAGTCTTAGTCTCGTTTGAGTCCCTTTACCACAAGTCTCACTGCATCGTCCCCACGGCAACCAGGAACTCCAGCCACCAACAACTGAAAAGAGATTGATAAAAAGGTGCAGGAATATTTCAGTATATAAAAGCATGAAAATAGGAGGAGACCTTATCAGGAAACTTAACAGGTCTGCTCTAAGGAAAATATTCAAAAGGTGGAATGGACTTCTGGATAGAATAGTAGCGGCAAAAATCCTGGAAATTAAAAACACAGATAATGGGGGACTGTAGGATTTTTCCTGACTGACTGAACATAGATGGGGAAATGGTCTTCTTCCTTCATACCCATCATGACAGTCCAAACTGGAAAAATGTTGCACCATGTAAAATAAGAGAGAGGATTAAGACAATCAGTTTTCTTTCTTTTCCCTAAATCATCCATGATGGGCAAGAGGTGAGTGATCAGGTTGCTTCAGGGGTAGTTGTTTTCATGGGAATGTGTTTGTCTAGCCTTTTTTCATTGGTTTACAAACACAGGATGTGATGATGCAAACTGCACTGCAGTACAACATTGTGTGATTTATGCATGGTGCCACTGAGAGAAACATGATGTGCAGCTGCTCCTCCTCTCTTACCCTCAAAAAATGTTTTTGCTAAAAGTGCACCTTTAAGCAGTCGAAATCAGAAGGCCTAAATCTCTTGTCTTCGCCAAGTTCAAAGGCATGATTACCACGTGCTGCCCCTGTAGCACTCACCACACTGCCAAGAACTGCATGCCCTTCTTCCTCACTCTGCACACAGCATTCTCTCAAATGTTCCTGTCACAGCAATTTCTCAGCAGTGTACGTTTACATATATATTTTATGAAGTACAGTTTGGCTATGCAGCACCTGTGAGAGGGATACACTGATACATTAAGGTTTCTTGGTCTGGTTGTGCTTTTGTTAGGAGCAAAGTGAGTTTAAACACTGAAGCAATTTGCTTGTTCTTGCTTCCTGGGGTTCTGTTAGGTTGGGAAATGGTGGGGGGTGGGTGTCCTTTAAATTAGTATTCCTGTTGGTTGGAGGTTGCTGTACTAGTCTGTTTATGGTGGTCGTTGATACTAGCTTGTTGTCACTGCTCACTTAACTTGTAGATTCAGAAGGGAAGTGGTACTAAAGGGCGAAACGTCCAGCCCCCTCCCCCTCTGAAGCATGAAGCCCGGGAGATTTCAACTCCTTGGCGTCATTTGCATGCCCCAACACTGACTCCCGCTCGAAACTGGCAGGAATGATGCCACTGCCGGTGGACAAGAGTCAAGATTGGTGAGGTGGTGTCACCCATGAAAATGGTACCCTGCAAGGCAAGTAGGGATGGGGCAGGGGAGGGGGGGGGGGGGTAGGCGGGGAACGCCATAGGGAGGCCTAAGGTATCCTTGTGGGACCAGGAGGGTCACCCCTGCTCCTCCTGGCACACAAGGAACCTTAAAAAAATTATTATAAAAAAGAACTTACCTGGGCCTGGATCCTGGCTGCCGCTAGCTTTTGCCAGAGACCATTTGGGCCGTAGCCAGGCCCGTGATTAAAAAGGCGTACATGTCCCAATGATGTCACTGGAACACGACACTGCCATTTAAATGGCCTGTAGCCAAAGAACATTTCAGCTGGACACAATATTTTCTGCATGGGTCTGGCTTTCCCATCGGCAAGATAATACATTCTTACACTTTTCTGCTGTACTTCATAGTCAGGCCTAACTTAGTTCGCTTTTCTGGTGGACTCCAGTGGTTTTCCAGATACGCTGGGTCCTGGACTTAAATGGGAGTTTCCAAGAGCTTTGTTTTGGGGGAACCACAAACAAGGTCACTGACATGGAGGAGGCAGTTCTCACTCTCTCATCCCATAATGGCATCTGGCATATTTGTGGAGGTGAGTACATCAAGTTAAATGAGGCATACCAGCCTCCAAAAAGGTGCAAGTGGGCACCACCAGTCGGAGGAGGGAGGAGGGTCCAGGCCAGCAAAGCGACCTGGACCCCTGAAGATGAGGACGTTTAAAAAAAAAAAAAGTGTTAGTATTGTCCCCCATGTAAGGGGGCCAAAGGAGATACAGAATAAACAATTTCTGGGCAAGTGTGGGGGAGGGGGAACCAGGCAGCTATAACCCCCTCCACCCCACCCCCCCCCCCTCCCAAGGTGGCAGCTAGGGGCTGTCATGTGTATGCTCTCGCATTGTAAAATAATCATGGAATATGTTGTCTTTAAGGGTAAGATGGGCTATCAATAAATCCAGCAGGCACACTGTCCCCGTTCACAATGGAATTGCTTCAAGTGGCCACGAAGAAGCTTGTTTTCATCGGCAAAATGGATCAAACACTCCAATTTTGGCACAAGTTGGCCTCAAGATTTCTGACGCTGTGCTAATAAATTGTGCTTGGATAGAATAATGAAGATAAACAACTTTGTAACATTCCTGAAAATCGCAATTAATCTCATGGAGACTTTTATTGTATGACCTGGGATTAACTCATTCCAAATAGTTTCTCGTCTTTTCGAGATTTATGCGCTTAAGGATGCAAGAAAAGAAAAAAGTTAGACAATTGGAAAATAAGATTAAAAAACACATGAACTAGATAAAAGGTCATCAATTTCACAGTGTAAAAATTCTTTGTCTTTCTTAACCGAAGCTCAATACATCCTCTGAAATGTTTTAGGAGTCACGTAGCAAGCATTTTCTAGCGTTATTCATGGTTTCTCTTGGAGAAGGAGTCCTAAGCAATGAGCGTTTTATTAGCGACCTTAGTGTAAAAGAGGGAGAGTTACAGTGAGTGGGTGTACATGTTGAACTGATGGAATTGTCTCTGTTACCTGGACAAGGCCGGATGTTGCACATGATAGCCTCCACAGCTTTGCCTTCACACCGTCTCCCCCCATATTGCATCGACGGATTACTGCACGTCCTGGTCCTTGTCCTGTTCCCCTGGCCACAGGTACGAGAACATTCCTCCCACTGCCCCCACTCTGACCAACTGCCATCCACTGAAGGCATAAAACATTTGTTAATACAGTGTCTTTCAGTATTTAATGTTAATCTGTTCTATTAGCAACCTTTCATCAGAATAACACACAAACAAACTCTACCTGCTGGTAATATTTTCAAGAGGTAGCAACTGGTACAATGAAAACCGACATCAAGGAGTTACTTTGAAGAAAGTAGTTATATAAGGCAGGCAAAGCAAATACAAGTAAATGACAAAATTAAAATTAATTTCCTGCCACCTATTTGTTGCTCTCCTCTCCTGAAGGCATTGACTCATACTGAAATATGGTTCTAAAGATCCTGCTCGCCCTCTGGTACTTTCTGTGAGTTTGGGAAGTAAGTGACAGGAAGATAATTCATTGATTTTTAAACTTGGGTCTCTGAATGCTGGAGGTCAATTAGCTCAGATTTCTCTGTTTGTCTTCATATTTATGTATTTTTCTATATTTATAGACACACTAGCACATTTTGCTGTATACTAATAAATATTTCAACACTGATAGCAACGTTTCCCTTTTGGTAGGTGTAACTTTCTTTTGGACAAAAGTGAGAAGTCGCACAACACCAGGTTATAGTCCAACAGCTTTATTTGAAATCACAAGCTTTCGGAGCGTTGCTCCTTCGTCACTTCACCTGACGAAGGAGCAACACTCCGAAAGCTTGTGATTTCAAATAAAGCTGTTGGACTATAACCTGGTGTTGTGCGACTTCTCACTTTTGTCCACCCCAGTCCAACACCGGCATCTCCACATCATTTCTTTTGGACGTTAGGCAGGGGGTCCCCAAGAGTGTGTCAATATTTGCAGGGGGTCCCAGAGAGTGTGTCAATACTTGCAGGGGGTCCCCGAGAGTGTGTCAATACTTGCAGGGGGTCCCCGAGAGTGTGTCAATACTTGCAGGGGGTCCCCGAGAGTGTGTCAATACTTGCAGGGGGTCCCCGAGAGTGTGTCAATACTTGCAGGAGGTCCCCGAGAGTGTGTCAATACTTGCAGGAGGTCCCCGAGTGTGTCAATACTTGCAGGAGGTCCCTGAATCCAAGCTGTGTGAGACGGTTTGCCCGAGGGGGTCTCGTAACACTTGACTTGAGTGCATTCTAGAGTCAGATGCGTCAGTTGTTTAACTCTGCAAGTAGCAATCATGTAATTTCTGATCCCAGCCTCAAGTTATACTGGCACTTTTGTGTCAATGACCACCAGATGCCAATTTGTATTGTTGTGAATATGGAAATACAGTGGCAGTCAATGTTCCCTCTCGGCTGCGCAGTAACAGAAAAAGACCCGTGCAGGCCGCTCACCGGCTCTTCCATTGTAAGTACCGCGCATGCGCAGAAATTTAAAGGGATCACGTAGTAAAAGAAACAGGCCGCGCAGAACAAACGCAGCTTACAGGGAACATTGGTGGCAGCCTTACTTGCCCAAATAATGTTAGTTAGGCCATTACTGCAATGCTTACAAATGGTCATTAGCTACAGTGACCATTTAATATTACATAACAAGCAGATAGTTACATTTTTACATCAGAGCTTTTCAAAATAGTGTCTCAGACACAAGGGGATTCAAGGAGTTGACAAAGTCATCAGATTTCTGTCTGTCAGTTATCAGATTGCCGTATTTTTCTGCATTTGTTGACTTACTAGCACATTTGTTTTGTAGCTGTATACTAATAGGAAATATATTCTTCCAGATAGCATTGTTTCCTTTAGGTAGATGATACTGTCTTTTGGAAGTTAGGAAAGAAATTCCCTGGGACTATGTCAAAATTTGTAAGTGTTTAATGATTAAAAAGCACTGGTCTGCCTACTGTTACTGCACTCCAAATTTATGAGGGATTTTTCAGATATTTGCTGTGACAAGGTGCTATATAAATGCAAATATTTTATTGTATGGTGAAATGTTAGTAAATATTAACAGGAAAGTGATTTATTAGTTTATTTCTATTGTGTTTTACATGTGCAGGCATGTAACCCTAAATATAACCGACTACTTAAAATTCGGAACCATTAAGTAACGTTATACTGTAAAGTAGAAAAGTACCAGGGCAAGGTTTGGACTGACATCCACGCGTCTCGGAATCGGTGCCCTGGCAATGCCGGCCTCCATTTGCAGGCACTGGATTGTTACAAAGTCGCAGTCGTTTCTGCACTCCCTGTCCACAGGTAACGCTACAGGGACCCCACTTCAACCATTCAGAAAATCCACCATGCACTATAGGAGAAAAATCAACAGTAATTCAGAGTCAATGCTTCTATCTCTAATCTCCGGCATTCTCTGTATCACATTGTAAGACAAAGTGAAGAAGCTCCCATAAATGTCTGTAGTTGTTTCAGCTCACAGGACTAATGCTCTATTACCAGTAAATGAGTTCAATTCATGGCTTGTGATCTATGACCTATGAGCATCTGAGAGAGAAAACTCCACTTTATTTGAATACATTTTGTTATTCGCTTCAGTTATCTCCCGCTTTCCACCCCCCCAAGGGCGCTGGCACGTGCTGGGGGTGTGCTTCCATAGACGCCGGCTGCCTCTGGTATCTCGGCCAAGTGACCAACCTGCATGTGTTCGTCTAGGCCGTGAATTGCAGCAGATGAATAATTGTTTACATTTAAGTTAAAAACACATTAAATGAAGTCTGGGTGCTACATTGGGATTTTTATCATGCTCGCCTTTTACCTTGGGAATGGCATCCAAACCAAGAACAAGCAATTGAGGCTATGTTTTCCTCCATTTGCTAATCTCAGTCAATACCAAGTTAGATGTGAGTAAAAAAAAATACTAATTTACACTCATCATTTTCATGAAAATTAGACAGTGAAGGAAAGTCTACCCCATAGAGTGAAAGTAGGTGATGACTGTTAAAACGCACTGACTAAGTTCCATTAATTTAATACAAACTAAATTAATACTTTGCATCTGTCTTCACCAAGGAAGAAGATGCTGCCATAGACATAGTGAAGGAGGAGGTAGAGGAGATACTGGATGGGATAAGAATTGATAAAGACAAGGTACTAGAAAGGCTGGCTGTACTTAAAGTAGGTAAGTCACCAGGACCGGATGGGATGCATCCTAGGACGCTGAGGGAAGTGAAGGAAGAAATCACGGAGGTACTGCCCATAATCTTCCAATCGTCCTTCGAAATGGGGGTGGTGCCAGAGGACTGGAGAATTGCAAATGTTACACCCTTGTTCAAAAAAGGGTGTAAAGGTAAACCCAGCAACTATAGGCCGGTCAGTTTAACCTCAGTAGTGGGGAAGCTTTTAGAAACAATAATCAGGAACAAAATCAACAGTCACTTGGACAAGTGTGGATTAATTAAGGAAAGCCAGCATGGATTTGTTGAAAAAAGGGTTGATCAGGGCAATGTGGTTGACGTGATGTACATGGACTTCCAAAAGGCGTTCGACAATGTGCCACATAATAGGCTTGCCAGCAAAGTTGAAGCCCATGGAATAAAAGGGACAGTGGCAGCATGGATACAAAATTGGCTAAGTGATAGGAAACAGAGAGTAGTGCTGAACAGTTGTTTTTCGGACTGTTGGTAGGTATACAGTGGTGTTCCCTAGGGGTCGGTACTAGGACCACTGCTTTTCTTGATATATATTAATAACTTGGACTTGGGTGTACAGGGCACAATTTCAAAATTTGCAGATGACACAAAACTTGGAAGTATAGCGAACAGTGAGGAGGACAGTGATAGACTTCAAGTGGACATAGACAGGCTGGTGAAATGGGCGGACATGTGGCAGATGAAATTTAATGCAGAAAAGTGCGAAGTGATGCATTTTGGTAGGAAGAATGAGGAGAGGACATATAAACTAAAGGGTACAATCCTAATGTGGGTGCATGAACAGAGAGACCTAGGGGTATATGTGCACAAATCGTTGAAGGTGGCAGGGCAAGTTGAGAAAGCAGTTAAAAAAGCTTATGGGATCCTGGGCTTCTTGAATAGAGATATAGGGGGAGAAATTCGGTATCGCCCATTTAGGGGCGCTAATATCGGCCGGGTGCAAAGTTTAGCGCCCGGCGCTAATTATCGCCTCCGACTGCAAAATTCGCCTCTATCGCCCCTAGAGGTGTTTTGAGTGCTAAATCAGGCGCTACACACCTCTCAAGGTGCTAACGTCGGGGAGCGAGGCGCTACCTCAGAACGCTACCGAAGCTCAGGCGATGTCAGTTACCATGGAAGCCAGACAGACTGGCGCCTTCCAGTTCTTAAAGGGGAGGGGCCATCTTTCTGGCCAGCCACTCCCTGCTCATTGCAGCCTTGAATCTCGGCCTGGAGAGACCTCTAAAGCAATTGTGTTGGATGCACTAATGGATAGGCCCAGGGAAAGAGCTCAGCACTTAGGAACCTCAAAAGTGGCGCTGAGGGTCAAAACTCCTTAGGACAGCGTTAAATCTTTCCAGACGTCTCTCTCCCTCTCAACCTGCGTGTACCAAAACTTTTGCCGACAAGAAAAGGCAGGAAGCGGCCGCCTTTAAATAGTACTCCCCCAGCCCCTTCCCGACCGCAAAACGTTCCCCTCTACCTGTCGTTACTACAACTGAGTGTGTGCGTAATCTGACGTTTAAAGTAACGAAATGAAAAAGAACAAGAAAGCAGGCCAACAAACTGCACTCTTATCTCTTATCTCTTTTTACAGAGAAGACATTAGACTGTAATTGGTCCCATCCCTTGGAGGCCTGACTCACATGGTGGAGTAAATCATCTTTTTTGGTACCTGCGTGTTTCTTTTTTTCTGGCCCTGAATGTTGGTACGCTGGGTCATTCTGATCATTCTCAGTACAGTTTTTTTTAGTGAAATAATTCAAGAGCATCTGCACAAACCTTGTACTGTCAGGATGATTTTGACAAGGACTGAACCCATGAGATTCCTGGCCACACACTCATATTCCGATGTGTCCTCCTTCTGCACAGCAGCAAGCCGCAGCGAGTTGTTAGATAGGATTGTGATCCTGTTATTTCCTATTAGTGGCCGACCTTGACGGGACCACTCAATAGTTGGCGGTGGCTCTCCACCTGCTTGACAGTCCAGCATCACTGTGGTGCCAGCATCAGCAACAGTATCCATGGGTTCAACTGTGAACACTGGGGAACCTAGGGGAAAAAGACCAACAATAAGATAAACAGGGTAGAACAATCTCACCTATTTTCCATTTTTTTTTAAATTGAGAAACCTGTGGGAAGGAGCAAGACCGTTACTGCAGGTATCTTCAGGGTTGAAAAAATGTATCAGAATTACGAGTTAATAGCAACTTCGATAACCAGAGGGCACAGATTTAAGGTGATTGGCAAAAGAACCAGAGGCGACATGAGGGGAAACCTTCTTACGCAACAAGTGGTTAGGATTTGGAATTCACTGCCTGATGGTGGATACAGGTTCAATAATAGCCTTCAAAAGGGAATTGGATAAATATTTTAAGGAGAAAAAAATTGCAGGGACATGGGTAAAGAGCAGGGGCGTGGGACTAACTGGATTGCTCTTCGAAAGAGCAGACTCACCGGAGCAAAAGGGCTCCTTCTGTGCTGTACTATTCTATGATTCTGCAATTTCAGAGTACAGATGTAAAGGCAGTAGTTGGAAGAGTAAGAGGAAGTGATGGGGTGAACCCAAGCAAATTACCAAAGAGGAAGAAAGATGTGTGGGAGAGACTAAAGAGACAGCACCCGGGGAAGTTGAAAGACAGACATTTTGAAGACAATAGTAGAGATACCATTTCTGACCAGAAGCCTTACTAGAGTTCACAGAGGGGAGCATTTGACAGTCTTGCTGGGGATCACATTGTAAAATTAAAAAACCCAAAATGATTAATGAAACAGGATGTGTTCAAACAATATTATTATGACTGTGAAATCTGGTGGCAGTGCAGAAGAGCTCTGCTATAATATGTATTCTATATTTATATAGAACAGTGTGTAGGTCACAATGATGTCAATGTTGCACCGTTAGGTCACAAAAACTTATGTGAAGATACAACCTATGGACGAGATTATAAGAAATAAGTTATTGCTATTTTTCTAAGTACTGACAAAGGTGGAATAGGAAACCAAGGATTGGTTACTGAGACTGACCCTAAGGATAATCAACATGTTATGAAAGATTTGAGCCATCCTCCATCCACTAGCTGTCCCTATAATCTATGTCTTATTAATAATCTTATGTCTGCACGCATTTCCTGTCTACAAAACTTTATTTTGTCATTTTTTTCACCTTTATAAATACTTATCTCCACATTTATAATGCTCAGTGCTTACAGCTGTAATAGAGAGATTCTAATTGCTAATACCTATGAGACAAAGAAAAAGAGAGAAGACTGACAGAAACTTTCCTCATGCTAATTTAGTTTAAGAAAACAAGTTGAATTTTAAAAGTAAACAAAGCTTTTGAGGGAAACAGGCAGGAAAAGAGACTAGAAGGAGTAGGGGAGGAGTGAAACAGATTGAGGGGTGGAAGAGGAATGGATAGAAGGTGAAGAATGAGGTGAGTGACAGCGGAGCAAGGAGGGGGAGGATACAGGGATTGAGCAGGTAGTTCAAAGGGGAAGAGGTAGGATTATTGAAGAAATCAAGAGGGGTGGGGGAAGTACGATTGATTGGGGGCAGGGGATGGGATGGAAGCCGTTGAGGGGCACGTTTTCCCTACAGCCCTGACACAAAGTGAAGCCTGCAGCTATTGGTGGATCCTTTCCTGCCAAATCATGCCATATCATTTACCACTTTGCACCCAGAACGAGAGAGAAACAGAAGAGAACAGAGAGAGTAGCAAAAAGAGCTAAGGAGTGAGAATCATAGAATGGTTACAGCACAGAAGGAGGCCATTCGGCCTGTCGAGCCCGTGCCGGCTCTCTGCAAGAGCGCTTCAGCTAGTCCCACACCTAACATAGAAACATAGAATCTAGGAGCAGGAGTAGGCCATTCGGCCCGTCGAGCCTGCACCACCATTCAATACGATCATGGCTGATCATTCAAATCCAGTACCCTGTCCCTGCTTTAATCCCCACAGTACACATATCCCACCCGACCCCTGTAACCCCACGTATTTAATTCCCCCTAACATATCCCATCCTATCCCCATAACCCCACATATTTAATCCCCCCCTAACACTAAGGGTCAATTTATCATAGCCAAATCAACCTAACCCGCACATTTTTGGACAGTGGGAGGAAACCGGAGCACCCGGAGGAAACCCACGCAGACACGGGGAGAATGTGCAAACTCCACACAGACAGTCACCCGAGGTCAGATTCGAACCCGGGTCTCTGGCGCTGTGAGGCACCAGTGCTAACCACTATGCCACCGTGTTGCCTCAGCCCTTTCCCTGTAGCCCGGCAATTTTTTTTTCCTTCAGGTACTTATCCAATTCCCTTTTGAAAGCCATGATTGAGTCTGCCTCCACCACCCTCTCAGGCAGTGCATTAACCACTTGCTGCATAAAAAGTTTTTCCTCATGTCGCCTTTGGTTCTTTTGCCAATCAGCTTAAATCTGGAAGTGGGAAGAGGACAGACAGAAGAGACAAACAGCAACATGAAGACAAACGAAGACCATATTCTCCGAGTTACTGCATGCAACACCATGGGAGATCGACTAGTATGTATTATCATATGTCTATTGCGCCTTCAATTGAAAAGTCCTATGTAAATATCTACCCATGGAACATAAGAACATAAGAAATAGGAGCAGGAGTAGGCCAATTGGCCCCTCGAGCCTGCTCCACCATTCAATAAGATCATGGCTGATCTGATCCTAACCGCCAATCTACTATCACAAAACCATCTCCTGAACCTAACAGAATTGGACACACGAAATAGGAGCAGGATCAGGCTACACGGCCCCTGGGCCCGCTACGCTACCCACAGGGCCATGACCGATCCGAACCCAGACTCATGTCCAAATTCCTGCCCGCGCCCCGTAACCCTTAATTCCCTTTACTTCTAGGAAACTGTCTATTTCTGTTTTAAATTTATGTAATGATGTAGCTTCCACAGCTTTTTGGGGCTTTCCCATGTTAAATGTGTCCACACCTAGCTGGTACACTTGCCTGTAACTACTCTCCGTAACGCCTGTAGGTGGTGCTCTACTAGGATTTCCAATGTCTAGCTCAACACAGGTGTAATGCAAGAACCTGTCATGGACAAATATATTGGCCCAGAAATTAAAGACGGAGCCTTCCTGCGGGGGTAAGGCTTCCCCGCGATATCTCACTGCGCGCCTGCCTTTTCCTTCCGAGCTCACACGAACTTTAGTTTCAAGGCTGCAGCTGTGCAGTGTGTGCGTATCCCACAGACGCAGTTAATTCGTGCGAGTTGTGGGATCACGTGATTCAGTTAGAGCCAATGGCAGCACACCATCTTTCATTCATAGTTTTGACAGCAAGGGCTGTCAAAGCTATGAATCTATACCCCCCAAAAGAACAGTTAAACCTCAATTAAATTAAAAAAAAATCACATTAATAAAATAAGTATAGTTAAATAAATTAACCACTTTAAACAAAAAATTAAAATTTTTGAAAAAATTTAAAATCTTTTTAAAAGTTATAAAAATAAACTTACCTTTCTTTAAAGTCTCTAAAAAAGATAAATCTGTTGAAAAAATTTTAAAATAACACTTAATTAACTACTTACCTTGTTAAAAGAGGGTCTTACGCCTCCTTTCTTTATGTGCAAAATCTTCCATGCTTACCTGCGCGTTCAAAGCACTAAGTGCACTGCGTGCGCGCAGCCTGTAGCGCGCACGCGGTTCACTTAGGAACCGCCCCCTTTTGAGTTCACCAAGTGCCGGTTTTCAGCGCATTCGCAGTGCATGCAGAAAACCGGCAATTGGAGACAGAATACGCGAGAGTACATAGTGCGTACTCTCGCGTACTAAGACTAATTTTTGGGCCACTGAAAAAACTGCTTTGAGTCTGCATGCAGTTGCAAGCTCTGGCCACCGGGTGGTACAATGGAGCAAGCCCTCCATTCCCCTGCCCTTTTGCAGCTGGAGTGTCTCTGTCATCTTGGTTGCCTTTCATCTGGAGTGAGAGAAATATTTTTTATTGTTATTGTACTTTATAGGAACAAATTGTTACAGACTGCCTTTGTCTGGAGGAATGGGACTTCCTTTGAAATTTGGGCCGAGGCTATCAGGTCTCAGACACTAGCTCACTGTTCCTCCTCAAGTCTCAGACACAAACTCACCATTCCTCCTCAGGTCTCAGACACTAACTTCACTGTTGCTTTTCAGGTCTCAGACACTAGCTCACCATTCCTCCTGAGCCCCTAAACAGTCGTTTCCCTGCCAGCCCACTGATTGCTTTATCTTTGCTGCCTCTTGTGGCCCCAGTCCTGACATTGTTATTCAAAGGCAAGAAGCAGGAAAAGAAAGACATGGACAAATGTCAAAACAAGAAATACAAAAAACAGAACAGAACATACACAAAATCCGAAGACAGAAAGACCAAAAATCGAGAGACTAAACCACCAACGTGTACACAAAACAGACAAGTAACAGAGACGACTGTATATCCTTTGATTTAATATGAGCTATGTTATAGTATCTTATTTAAAATCTTATGTCTGTGTGCACATCTGCCTTACGGAACCTTACTGCCTGTTGTCATGTTTTTGGTCACACTTTTGTGTCAACTATCCGATTATAAATTCCTGTGTCCACATTTATAATGGAAAAGCCCTATGTAAATTGACTTGCAAGTATGCAATTATATGCTTTAACCACTGGGTAGCGCTACATTGAATATTGATTCAGGAGGTACATCCAGAGGCATGGATGAATCCATAGGAGACTTGAGCTTTGGTTCAATGCACAGGGACATGAGGGGCTTGATGGCAATCCACGATAAGCTCTGGGCATTTCTGTAACTGGGTTGAGAAAAAAATCTTCAGAGTCGTTTGGAAAAAGTCTGCAAGAAAACGATGTAATTTGTTAAACATAGAGAAGTTTGTTGCATGAATGTAAACCAACCTTCAAAGACTTGTAATGAAGGGGAAATACATGAAGGTTTTGGGAGCAGGTAGGAATGTCTCAAATCCAATGGATTAATCCTGGATTGACTGAGATTTGTCCACTATGATTCAGACCGATTTAAGATTGACCATCCCTAGTTAGTGAAGTGCTTTTAAATGAAATATTACAGACTTCCAATTGCAACAACATTTCATTCACGATGGGCAGATAATTCTGTTTCCTTTAGGGTTATGAGTATTTTAATGTACAAATTACTTGTAATTAAATGCAATAATACAGACTTACTCTGCAGAATCAGGGTCACACTGCGTTCAACCACACCAGCATCATTTGCAGCAATACACTTATAGTCCCCTGCATCTTCATTCTAGAGATGGAACAGAAAATTACAAACCAGAGTGAGTTCACATTTATGAATACATTCAGACCTGCATAGTTTTACTTTTCTTACACAAACACTGCCCTCCAGATCTTAACGTGAATCTAATCGCACTGATATTAGACACAATAGATTAACTATCCTTATAAAGAATCATTTTATTATGTAACCCATGCCAATTAACTTGGTTGTTTGCTGGCTAAACACACTCTAGGGGAAATATGTTCTGGTCAAATGGTTCCTGCTATGTTTATTTTCAAATGCTTGGCATCATTTTACAAAAAAAATCTAATTTACTGCCTCAATGTTAATCCGTAATTTCCTGTCTCCTTCCCTTGAGAGAAGTTTCTGTGATGCTACTGATGGGAAAGATGCACCTTCATCTCAAACCAACTTCGTTCATTTTGGTGAAGGCTATTCTGGAGCCGGCCAACCTTGTGAAAACACGCTATGCTGTATATGCTGCAGACTTTGCCAGTCATGTGTTTTGCTGGGTGTCCAATGGTCCCAAATCAGCTTGCACAATAGCTCAAAGTTACAGCTCCCATTGAAATGACTAGAGCCAATCATGGATACATTTGACCCCTCTCCATCCACAAGAAAGAGTAGGGCCTATTAGAGACCAAAAAGGTAACCTGTGTGTGGAGGCGGAAGACGTGGGTATGGTTCTTAACGAATAGTTTGCGTCTGTCTTCACAAAAGAGAGGGACGATGCAGACATTGTAGTTAAGGAGGAGGAGTGTGAAATATTAGATGAGATAAACATAGTGAAAGAGGAAGTATTAAGCGGTTTAGCATCTTTGAAAGTAGATAAATCAGCAGGCCCAGATGAAATGTATCCCAGGCTGTTAAGAGAAGCAAGGGAGGAAATAGCGGAGGCTCTGACCATCATTTTTCAATCCTCTCTGGCTACAGGTGTGGTGCCGGAGGACTAGAAGACTGCTAACGTTGTGCCGTTGTTTACAAAGGGACAAAGGGATAGACCGAGTAATTACAGGCCAGTCAGCCTAACCTTGGTGGTGGACAAATTGTTGGAAAAACATTCTGAGGGACAGTATTAATCGTAATTTAGAAAGGCATGGATTAATCAAGGACAGTCAGCATAGATTTGTTAAGGGAAGGTTGTGTCTGACTAACTTGATTGGCTTTTTTGAGGAGGTAACAAGGAGGGTCGATGAGGGTAGTGTGTTTGATGTAGTCTACATGGATTTTAGCAAGGCTTTTGACAAGGTCCCACATGGCAAACTGGTCAGAAAAGTAAAAGCCCATTGGATCCAAGGGAAAGTGGCAAGTTGGATCCAAAATTGGCTCAGTGGCAGGAAGCAAAGGGTAATGGTCGATGGATGTTTTTGTGACTGGAAAGCTGTTTCCAGTGGGGTTCCACAGGGCTCAGTACTAAGTCCCATGCTTTTTGTGGTAAACATCAATGATTTAGACTTCAATGTAGAGGGCATGATTAAGAAGTTTGCAGGAGATACAAAACTTGGCCGTGTGGTTGATAGTGAAGAAGAAAGCTGTAGACTGCAGGAAGATATCAATGGACTGGTCAGGTGGGCAGAAAAGTGGCAAATGGAATTCAATCCGGAGAAGTGTGAGGCAATGCATTTGGGGAGGGCAAACAAAGCAAGGGAATACACAATAAATGGTAGGATACTAAGAAGTGCAGAGGAACAGAGGGACCTTGGAGTGCATGTCCACAGATCCCTGAAGGTAGCAGGCCAGGTAGATACGGTGGTTAAGAAGGCAGGCGGGATACTTTCCTTTATTAGCCAAGGCATAGAATATAAGAGCAGGGAGGTTATGCTTGAACTGTATAAAACACTAGTTAGGCCACAGCTAGAATACTGCGTGCAGTTCTGGTCACCACATTGCAGGAAAGATGGGATTGCACTAGAGAGGGTACAGAGGAGATTTATGAGGATGTTGCCGGGAGTAGAGAATCTTAGCTATGAGGAGAGATTGGATAAGTTGGGGTTGTTTTCTTTGGAACAGAGGAGGCTGAGGGGAGACTTAATTGAGGTGTATAAAATTATGAGGCCTAGATAGAAAGGACCTATTTCCCCAAGCAGAGAGGTTAATAATCGGGGACATAGATTTAAAGTAATTGGTAGGAGGATTAGAGGGGCGTTGAGGAGAACTTTTTTCACCCAGAGGATGGTGGGGGGTCTGGAACTCACTGCCTGAAAGGGTGGTAGAGGCAGAGACCCTCATCACATTTAAAAAGTACTTGGATATGCACTTGGAAGTGCTTTAACCTACAGGGCTACGGCCCAAGAGCTGGAAAGTGGGATTAGGCTGGATAGCTCTTTTTCAGCCGGCACAGACATGATGGGTCGAATGGCCTCCTTCTGTGCTGTAAGTTTCTATGATTCTATGTTACTGGAGCAGCTCTGGAAATAAGGATATCCAAAAAGATTGGTGTCCTTTGAGGCAGACATTTAAATTTTTTTTAAATTACATAGGATATACGGCACAGAACCAGGCCATTCGGCCCAACCAGTCCATGCTGGCGTTTATGCTCCACACGAGCCTCCTCCCGTCTTTCCTCATTTAAATCTATCAGCGTGTAACAAATTAAGATTTTTTATAACTTTTTTTTAACTTGGGCATTGGAGGAATACTAACAGTAACTACATTGCTGAGGGACATAATAAGGTGCTATATAAATGCAAATTTAATATCTTAGACTATGATGGAGGGTCAAAGTCAGTCAATAAATAAAACATTTACTCAAAAACAGGGCACAATTACAACTTTTAATTTCCTGCAAGTTCAAAAGGCACACCACTCATGCAGACATAAAATGAGTTCGGTAGAAAATAAATCTTATTGTTTTTAAGTGAAATAGCAAACCTGCGTCTAAATAATTATTATATCGACAGTGCATCCTAATAAGAGTTTGGCAGTAAAAATTGTGATTACAAATTTAAGCAAAAGTGTTTTATTTTAGTGAGTTGTTTTCCAAAATTACATTAATTCTCACAACATCCTGTTTATAATCAGTATCATAACGTCTTGCATGGGTATTAGTTTTGAGATTGTTATCTGACCTCTATCCAATAAATCTACTTTTTTAGTCTTCCAATGATCTATTGCCTGACTCACCACTGTGCCGTAGATGGCCAGTGAACCATTGTGGAGCTGGCGGATCCTGTTGGTGATCTGAATATGGATTCCTTTTTTACTCCACTGGATAGTGGGGGGTGGATCACCTCGGACCTCACAGTTTAGGATAGCATTGCCTCCAAGAGGCTCGATGCGGTTTGGATTGAAGTCACCATCAAAGATCGGAGGCTCTGTGGAGATGGCAATCAGTGCTTAATATTCAACAAATAGAACGATGTTAACTCATGCCTGAATGTCAGACCATGAGATCAAAGCGTCACATGCAGAATTGATAACCCAAATTACCTGAGACATGGTAATTTTCTGTACACTTTTCCTTACAAAAACAACGGGGGAGAAATTCATTATAGCCCAGGAATGGGTGCTAACTTTAGAAAGTTTGAGATTTAGCGCCAGGCACTAATGATTCAGACTGCACACAAAATTCAGTCTCATTGCTGAAAGAAAGGATTGGAGCACTAAATCAAGCGCTAATGGCCTAGCTCAGTGGCTTTACACTCAAAGCGCTGACCAATATTGGTTGCAGTCTAATCTCAAGTCATCATCACCTCAGGCTTTTCCCAGTACTTAAATTAGAGGTTCATTGATACTGCAGCACCTCAGTCTCAGCATTGCTGGCTGTGCAGCTGCCTCAGCAAGGAGAAGCACAACAAGGAGAAGGAGCCGCAGGACTGAAGCAGGTGTGCTCATGGCAGATCCACCTCAAGGTGATTGAATGCTTCAACAAATGCTACATACCACCACCTGTACCACAGTCTTCACACACTGCCCAAAGCACTACACCCCCAGCACTCACACACCAACAATCTCTACCTACCAACACTCACACCCACATCTCACATCTTGCACACAATGACAGCTATTCAGCAATGGCAGACACAAGGGTCATTAGTTGTTGGAATGATTGTGATATGTTTATGCATAAATTTATTCATAGAGTTTGCAATATTTTGTGGGCTCTCTCGTTTCAACTTTGCGCCCTGGAGGACGCTGTGATATGGCATGACACAGGGAAGGTATGATGGGCATGTGGTGAGCAAAAGGGATCTGGGGTTTAAGTCATCCTGGTGTGAGGCTGGAGGTCTGTTTGGAGGAGGTGGCAGAGTTCTGTGACCACCAGCTTGGTGATGCGGAGCCGTCTAATACACTGCTCCTCGCTTCATTGAAGGTAGGAGAAGAGCTGTCGGAATACCCTCGGAGGGTAAGGCCTCCTGTTGAGCCCTGATGGCCCTCCTCCTCCCTCTGGCCACATGTTCCAGTCTTTCTTGCTGCCTCCGCTGCAGATCCTGGAGGGCGAGGTTGACTGCCAGTGCAGCCCCCATTAATGTAACCAAATGTAGCACATATGTTGTCAGAATAAATGTAACTAATTTTCAGTAGCCACAAAACGCCTGAAACTAAAGAACCTTTAAATGACTGAATTTGAAACTGTTGCACAATCTCAAACTGGCAAGGAAGCAGTGAAACAGCACTAACCTGACAGCTGCAACTCATTACCTTTAAGTAGCGCCCCTGGAGCTGGCATCCACCTGCTTGATGCCTCCTCTCCCTGTCGCTGTCGGCCCGAGGCGCTAAGCAGGGGGCGAAAATTAATTTGGCAGATCGGGTGCCCAGTGAGTGTTGCCCACTCACTGACGTCACGATCTGCCTGGTGTTGAAGTCCCTGGTGGTAACTGTTAGCTGTGGCGCTACGGGGTGGGGGCGGGGCGGATTTGGCTTGCGGCGCTGGATTCACCTTGTCCCGGCGCTACTGCATCAGCGCCCCATTAGAGAAGGAGTCATCCTTCGATACCTTTTCAATGACCAATTTGCTGTGTCCATTTACAATTTCCTAACCAACAATTTAAATGGCCAAAAAATCAAGCACAGCAGGAGCTCAAATTTCCAAAAGTGGTTGCAATGGATGAGGGTTCTCATTGAAAGTGGCAAGTTGAAAATGTATCCCTCAGATGTATATGCCATTTATATAAAATTATCAAAGAACCAATGCTGAGAATGTCAGTAAAGCTTCATGTTGAAAAAGAAAACATAGCCCTGCCAACTCAGCCTGGCTTTCTGCACTAATTAAAAATGCTTTCATATTTGTGCAATAATTAATGACAATTCCACTATGTGACCCCTTTTAACTTTTTGGCAATGGTGTAATCTTGCATCAATTGTACTGAGCTATCAGTGTTCTGGGACAGGCTAGATGAACTAGTCGGTCTTTTCCGTATGTCCATTGCAGAATGAGCCATTCACAAATGCAGGATTCACAAGAGTGCTTATGCTTTGATCTTGGTGGGCACCTGGTGACTCAGATGGACCATTTTTCAGAACCTGGTATACACCTGAAACTTTAATCACCTTTTCTCTTTACAGATGCTAATAGATCTCTGCTGCGTAACTCCACCATTTTCCGTATTCATTTCAATATTTAAGCCAACTGGTTCAGGCTAGCAATTCACCTTCCTATTCTGTAAATGTTGCTAAAACAAATTCCATTGTGATGAACAAGACTTAAATTAGTGAGCTGTGCTTATAGTAAAAGGCTGACTTGTGCAAACAAAATAAAGGAATATGGAGGTCTAATTCACCTTTGACATATACAAATCCAATGGCCTTGATGGATCCCACTCTATTTCCTGCTGTGCAAACGTATGTGCCCGAGTCATCCTTCGATACCTTTTCAATGACCAATTTGCTGTGTCCATTGACATCATCATATTGGGCTGTTGGAATAAAAGATTTGTTTATTTGTTAGAATGAAGTTGTTTGATTTGTCTCTTGCTTCTGAATTTATGATTTTAACACATCATTACATTACTCAATATACAATTTCAGATTTGTTTTTTAAATTCTGTAGAAATGAAAATTCATGATTTTCTACAAGTTTGATTCGCTGACAGATTCTCTGAACTTTGTATTTTCATAGATTCATAGAAACTTACAGCACAGAAGGAGGCCATTTGGCCCATCCTACCTGTGCTGGCTCTTTGAAAGAACAGTCGTGCTCAGTCCCACATCCCCGCTTTTTGCCCATAACCCTGTAAGTTCCTCATCCTCCAGTACCTGTCCAACTCCCTTTTAAAATTATTTATGGAATCAGCTTCCACCACCTTTTCAGGTCGAGCGTTCCAGATCCCGACAACTCTCTGAATTAAAAACATTCTCCCCATCTCCCCTCTAGATCTTTTGCCAATGATTTTAAATCTATGACCTCTGGTTATTGACCCACTCGCCAGATGGAATAATTTTTCTCTATCTACTCTATCAAAAACTCTCATCATCTTGAAAACCTCTATTAGGTCACCTCTTAACCTCTCCTCATAATTGAAGTCCCTCATCCCTGGCAACATCCTGGTAAACCTCCTCTGTACCCTTTCTAAGGCCTTCACATCTATCCTGAAATATGATGCCCAGAATTGTCCACAATACTCCAGCTGAGGCCCAACCATTTTGTAACTAATCTTTCCCCTCCACCCAATTTTCTCCCCTCTTTTGTTGAAGGTAGTGACTTGTGCTTGAGTATTGTTCCACAGGTGCCAGCAGTCCTCTGGTACCTCACTTAGATGGCAATTCTTGGTATGTTGAGCCTACACAGGAAGAGGTCACTATTTATTTGGCCATGGAGATGTCATAGCAGAGCCGAGTCCTGTCCTTATCTGAAATTCTCACATAAACTCCAGTAGTACTCTTTGGTGCAAAGTAATGTTTGCTGGTATACATCTGAAGTTTGGGAAAGGAAGGAAGCTCAACAAGAAAATTGAGGATGTAAGTGGGTGGCTGGAGAAATAATTTAATAATAAAAAAACTGTCTATTTCTCCGCAGAAAGGGAATGGGGAAAAAGAGAGTAATTTTAAATACTTTTTTCAGTGGTAGGACAAGGAAACACATGTTAAAACTACTAAAAGGTAAATTTAAAGAGTGATCAATATTTGGAATCAGCTTCCAGAAAAAGCAATGGAGGCAAAACCCCTGGAATCACTTAAACAATTTGATGCTGAAATAGGGGGATTGCAGGGCCTTTCTGGATGGATTAGTTAAGATGGGCCAAATGGCCTTCCTCAACCATAACTGTGATATTGTGACAGTAATCAGGATTTTCCTCCCGCTTCCTCTTTCCAAGTCCAGGAATGCTCCGGCCAATCATAGCACCCTCTTCCCCTACCAGTCTGGCTGAGATCAGCTAATTTAGCACAGGCCAAATAGGTTGCTGTCATGTGATGGTCAGGCTATATAGAGGATGGTTTTGATGCACCAGCGGACATCCAAAAATGGGGACCCTATTTCAAACAATTTCTTCGATTCAACCTCAGTAAGTACATTTCTTTTTAAGACTGGGCTCTTTATCATGGCACCACAATCCCCACATTCAACGGGTGAAGTAGGGGGTTGTCCATCTACTGCATCTCAGTGGGAAGCAGCTATAGCAACGCAATCACAAGATCACGTACATCCAATCATGCTTCCTGTATAATATGCTGAGAAAGTACAAATTTTAAGATTATGGAGGTGAAATTGGTCTTGGGTGGTAGCGCAAAATGGACTTCAATGGAAAATAAAATCGAGTGGAGTGTAAAACGGGCTGCAGATTCACTATCGCCCATTTTGTGCTACTCCCTAAGCATATTCTTACCAGGTATAATGTTGTTGTTGAATGCCCAGGTGATCTTGGGTGTAGGAATACCCTTTGCTGCACAATTCAATGCTAGGCGTTCCCCTTTGTTTAAGGATATATCTCCAGGCAGTTCTGTAAAAGCTGGGTGGATGTAGACAGTCAGGCTGACGGTCTTGGTGTCACGACCGGCCACATTGGTAGCTATACAAGTGTAACTGCCAGTGTCATCAGGCTGACAGGGAATGAAAGAAAATTACAATTATGTTTTTGACAGATGCAATATAAAGTCGGCACAAACTGAAAATCCTGGTTTCTCCCCATTCTTGCTCCTCTATTGCCATCTTATGAACCCTCTTTCAGCCAGGGGAGGGAGGGGAACTGAGCTACAGATATTTCCAGAGGTACTCTTAATGTTAGTCGATGACTGGATGGAACTCCCTGGGGCCAGGCCAATGTTCCCAATTAATATATAAAGGCCCCCAGGTATGATTGTATTTGGAATTGCATCCTCTTTTCTCCCCTCTTTCAAAGAAGCAATGCAATGAAGCTTATTTTGTGCCATTGCTATAAGTCTGCTTTGTGGCCAGTTGGAAGGGAGATGTTGAAATCTGATGAATTTTATATTGTAAACACATTTTGCGAGCATAAATTCAGTGTTGCAAAGTTGCATTTTTTCATCATAGAAAAATGAATCCCAAGAACTGTCACTGTTGAAGGAATCAACGTTTTACTGTTGCACAAGGGGGATCTGGCTGGGAGGAGATACTGAGCTGAGAGAGAGAGAGAAGGTGAAAAAGAGAGATGGCGAGAGAGCAAGGGAGAAGGTGAAGGAGAGAGGGAGATGGAGATAGATAGATACTGGAAGTTTTGAGATTGTAATCTTAAATAGGCACTTTCAAATAAATGTCATAATTTTTAAGGCCCTGTGCAACAGGCCTAGTTCTTTTATTTAGCTTGATCTGGTAGCATTACCACAGTGTCAGCTGTGGCTCAGTTGGTAGCACCCTCACCTCTGAGTCAGAAGGTTGTGGGTTCAATTCCTACTCCAGGGGCTTAAGCACAAAAAATCTAGGATGACACTCCAGCTACACTGTTGGTGGTGCCGTCTTTCGGATGCAGACATTAAACCGAGGCCCCATCTGCTTTGTCAGGTGGATGTAAAAGATCCCATTGCACTATTTCGAAGAAGAGCAGGGAAGTTATCCCCGGTGTCCTGGTCAATAAATATCCCTCAATCAACATCACTAAAAGATTATCTGGTCATTGTTGTTTGTGCGAGTTTGCTGTGTGCAAATTGGCTGCCGCGTTTCCCACATTACAACAGTGGCTACACTGCAAAAAGTACTTCTGTAAAGCGTGGTCGTGAAAGGTGCTATATAAATGCAAGTCTTTCTTTTCTTTCTTTTTATTGTATCTATTATACAACATCCTAAGAAATTGCATATTTTGCAAACACTTTGTTGGATCGTGTCAGCAATTGAATTAGACATAACCAGTTCAAAAGAGTGCTCTTCACAATCAGTTACAGTCCAGCTAGTTTTAATTAAATCACCACTGATTCTTAACAATTTCATCAAAACAATCTCTGAAAAGCACTGGCATGACTTTACTATTTAACCGGCAAAAGGCAGGGAACAACTTGTAAAGCTTATCTCTTTGAACTTACTGTAGCATTTTCCACAATGAGCTCTCCTGACTGCATCAACCGATATTTTCCAGGTGTGTCCTGCAGGATTCTGCCATCTTTCTGCCAGGTCAGCACTGGCTCAGGAACACCATCAGCAATGCATGGCAATGTTCCCTGAGTTTCCTCAATCACAGTGTACTCGGTGTCTGCAGTGCGGATGGTTGGTGGGACTGTAAAATGCAGATTGAGTCAGCAAATACAACTTAGTGCTTGCTCACAGCAGCAGTGTAAATCATGAACTCACCACGTGGAGTATCTTTGGTGCAAGCCCTTGGTCCAATCACTGTGGTACACGTTGCTGCTCCAAATTTTGTGACGCCTTCCCTCATAAATAGTTTATTTTTCTTCCATTTGAGGAAAGTCCCTCCGCCTACACTATGCATCGAGCCTCATGAAAGGGTAGTTAGGAGACTGGCACTTTACTAATATCACTCTCTATCTGATCACTAGTTGGTGACTGAAAACTAGGCACATTGCTGCCTACTTTTCTTCTTTGCTTTTGTGCAATGTCTGGCTTTTCCTTGGCACCACCCTCCTTGACCTCGTGGTTGAGATCGCTGGCTCATCTTATGGCACAAGCCCATATCCCCATTACCTGAGCCTGTACATTCTGAAATGGTGGGGTAGATTTTCAGGTGTCTGATTCCATCGGGTGGGACGCGGAAACTGCAAGTCCGTCACCCGCCTGATGGAGTCAGTCCGAGGCTCGACCAATTTTACCGTCACGTCTCATTGCCACACTGTTGACAAGCTGCTCACGCATTTCAAGCAGCTGGTTGATCGGAGAGAGATGAAAATCCGATGGCTCCAGTGCAGAGCCCAGCTGATGCAGGTAAGTTGGGGGGTGGGGGGCCGTGGGTAGTGGAGGGAATCCTCAGAGAGCGCTGCGGAGAGATGGGCATCGGGTGCAATTGATTTTTGTGGGGTCAGGAGGAGGATTAACGCTCCTGCTAATGCAATGAAAATCGTTTGAAAAGTTATTTGTTTTTGAGTGGCCTTCCTGCAGTGATTCCTTTAGGCCATTCAATGCAAGTAACAATTGGCGGCGCTTGCATGGAGCATGATCTGCACACTGGTACATGAAAATTGCCTCAGTGCCCTATTGATGTCATAGGATCCTGATTTGCCTGGGCTAATGAGGTGCCCTGTTTGTGGTGAGCGCCTGGACTGTACATTTCAAGGACTCCCCCAAGATGACAACGGCTCGGGTGTGGGTGGGAACAGGGTGTTAAATTTTGCATTTCAATTTTCCTTGAGTGAATGAATGCTTCATTCACGCCTGAAAACCGGCACGAAAATTGGTCCTGGTGTTTTTTTAAACTCCATTTCATTAATAAATTAAAGAACTCCAACTGATTTAAAAGCAAAAGATGTTAATGTGGGTAGTAGAACATAAAATAAAACTTACTGTGAACAGTCAGAACCATGACAGAGCTGCTGGAACCTGCAAGATTGGCTGCTGTACAGGTGTATCGTCCAGTGTCTCTGGGTTGGACAAAGGCAATCTGCAGGGCTCCAGTACTGAGGATCCTCTGGCGGATGCTCTCTGTAACTTGTTGTCCATCTTTGTTCCAGGTGACTTCAGGAATTGGGTAACCCTTGGCCTCACAGACCATGGTGACTGATTTATCCAAAGCAACAACGTAGTTCGTTGGATGGGCCATTATACCAGGAGGCACTTAAAAAAAAAATGCAATTAAATTAGCCAAATATACAACAAAACATTTTAAGAAATATTTAGACATAGTGTACATAATAAAATTAAAAAACAAACAAACTAGGAAACCTAGGTGAACGGTTAAGGCCTATCATCAAGGTTTAAAACAAAAGTAGGAGTGAAGACAACATAAATCAAGAAGCAGTGTTGAGATGATGCCAAGCTTGGATTTTAAACCCAAGATTGTAGGATGAAGGAAACCTGAAGGAGGTGTAAGGAATTCCGTAGTTTGGCACCCTGGGAAAGAATAAGTTACAGGAGGAGACGGGGCCTTGTTTTCAATGTGGTGAGGAAACAAGAACAAAGAATAGTGAGAAGATTACATATTTAGAGCTTAGGAGGAATACGAGATGGTAGTTCAGAAGAATAATGACCGTAGTATTATTAATACATTGGAACATGATGCAGTTTAAAAAAAGAGAAACTGGATGATATAGCACTACTGGGCACCTGAGCTCTCCAGTTCGCAATCTTTACCTTCCACCTGCATACTTTGGACTGCAGTTAGTTTATGAGCTCAGTGCAGTCAAATATCCCATACCAGTATCAATTTTTTTTTGTTCACTGGTAAAGCAAGTGTGACCAGTTGAAATTGTTGCACTAAGTATCAGTTGCTGTTGAAAGCTCTGTGCCTGTAAACTGTGACAGCCAGTGACACTACCTGCGGATATTCACTCTGAAATGACACCCTGGCTGCACCAAAATGAAAATGTAACACAATGGTACCGTGAGCCTACAATCGGTCACTGTTCATTCAAAAAATGCAACATAGAAATGTTATAGGGCTCCATACGTTTCTAGAGCAATCTTTAACAAAAGAAAGACTTGTATTTATATAGGTCCTTATCATATTGCTCAAAAACATCTCAATTTTTCAAATTACTTTTGAAATGCAATCATTGTTATATGTAACATTAGAAATATACTGCTGATCAGATTTCTCAGGTTATACAACGGCGTGTATATTTTGAAAGTGTTAGAATATAATTCTCTTTATTACCTTTCAGTATTAAGCTTTGCTAGATTGCAGTTTAGTTTAGTATTACGTTTTGTTGG